>CM017570.1:48892320-48966868 GCA_007844125.1 Sinonovacula constricta
GAATCTTTCTGGATTTTAACAAATTAATAATTGAGTTAGAGTACAAGATAGTTAAACATATACTTACTTCCACATGTACACTGCAGCCTGCCAATACCGGAAGCTTGTAATATTTACCGCAAGTGTAGCAAGCATAAAAGCAACATTCTGAAATCCTCGGCGATGACGGTAATATTGCTGCACTAGAGTCATGTGTTATCTTAAATTGCATCAGCGACACCTTAAACGTAAACATAGCAACATTGCAAAAGCTTGTCATGTAGCTTTAACACTAAACAGTTCAGCCAAAATTTAAAAAAAACAACAACAACACAAACGCTTATACTCATTCTTATTTGTTAGGTGTACCTCATTGTTACCGAGTACTAGGTTAAGTTGAACGGCGTATCAGTTTAATGCTGTTGTCTAGACTCTGTTCATTTTTTCTCCCGTGACTGGAAAGAGCTTAATCATACGAATTGTTATGTTACGAAATATGTCCGAAATATGTCTCAGTCGAACGTTGTTTGTAGAAACCCTTTCGAATTACAACAGGCGGGATGTAGCTTTGCTCTGTGTAAAGTACAGGCCACAATAACGAATTCCTAAGAATGTTAGAGAAAAAAGAAAAGTTAAAACGAATAAGACGAATATCCGATATTTCCCTATGCTAGCTTTGCATATACTCTATTTTTGACATTCTTTAATATAAGTCTCTATGCATCGACGTTCAAAAATAATTAAATCCGTGTATACTAAGCGTTTATTTCTTAGGGTAGAGATGTGTTAGTGCGTTAATGGTTTTCTTTTTGAATTGGAAAGAAACCTGATAAAATGTTCCTTTTGGTGAGAATATATTCCTGGTTGATTTTGCAGCAAACCCCTGGTGACGTCGAAAAAAAAACAAACTCATATCTACAGTGATGGAAGTACTTTACATCGAGCTTTGATATTCGGATTATTGTTCAGTAACTATTATGTCATATTTCAGCTGAGGATATACATGCATACAGGTGTATATTATGTCCAATTCACTGACATTTTCTTGCCGAGAACCTTGTTGTCACAAACAGGCATCGTATTCTGTCATCAAGTCCATCGAGTGATTTCACTACTTGTATTTTTGCTGAATACTGCAAGCCAGATTGCCATTATTTCAAATTACGTTAGAAAATATTATGTTGCGTGTAAATCCAGGCAATTCCATTTATGGGACTGAAGCACTCTATTTATCATATGTGTTGTTGTACACTTTCTACCAGTACACAACACACATTAAAGTCTTACCAATATTATTATTCACGCGCATGTATCAACGTAACAGTGAAAGATTTGAACCCTTATTAACATTTTAAATAGTAAACCACTTGTGTAAGGTGAAATATCTTCATTGCAAATATTGTCACTTTCGGTAATCTATTATTGGAAAATGAAGATCCAACATACTTGTCTTGGAAGAACACCAGAGCAACGCGACTCAGCTGAAGTACTTCTCCACTTGAACATGTTCGCCTGGTCGGAACTCGAATAATAGTCATATTAAATTATACACGATAAAGTGTATATGCATCATTAACCACTGCACTTCCACTGAGGTCATAATTCCAGGCCAATGCCAACGTCTGAACGATCTCAGGCATTTAGCTACAAACATCGTGATCCTTTTCTGTTGATTATGTTAATCTCTGGACAGGTAATTGGCGCTGCTGTCCAAGTATTCCCAGCACTGTAAACACTTGACTCACTGAATGTGCATTGAATCCTCTAAAGTTCACCTATTGTCCGCGTCTTCTGTCTGGTTCCAGTCCCCTACGTAATGCAAAATGCCGAAAATGAAAAGTACCTTAATGGCATTTGTCTCATTGATTGCATTTATCCACAACCGACATGATCATTTTCTTCTGATCAGGTCAATCTCTGGTCAGTCAATCGGCGTTCTTGATCGGTTACTCGCAACATTGAAAACATTTGGCAAACTGAGTGTGCATGGAACCATATTGTCCAGGGATTATGTCTCGTTCCAGCCACACGCTTTGTGTAAAACGCTGATACAGAAATTCTTCCAAATGGCAACTCACAAATACCTGTAAATATATGTTATTCAGTTGATTATGCTCCGTAAAATACACATAAGTTATGCAGTAAAAATAACTGCCCAGTTTTTTCGCGTTAATGACGTATAAAAAGTAATGAACATAATTTAAACCTAGTGGTGGCATTAAGTGAATGGCTGTATTATACAGCATTTATCATTAACACAGAAACATCGCATTACTCAGAACTTTCCGTCTGCAAAAAGGACAATTATTTAAATATATAAATCAGATTTAAACTGATAATTAATCTTACATTTACATTTACATTTTGAAACAATCCATGTCCAAAATTCTCTCGGAATAAAACCTTTTCCGCCATTTTGAAAAAAGATAGAAAAAAAAAAACACAAAAAAAACGTTGACTTTACTTTCATGTCCGCAAGAAAATCATCACTATTCTTACCCAAACGAAAACTTGTCCTTCTTTGACAACATGTAGAATCTCACAGGAGGAGTTAATCCTGAATGAACTTGTTACTGGATTAGCTTTATTCTTATAAGAAAAAACAAACTCGGAGCTGGCCCTGTCTTCAAGACCTTTAAAATACATGTTGTGCACATATGTTAATTTGTTGTGCATGGTATGTGTTCGCGTATTTAGCTAAGATGCTTTGCTATTTCATATAATATTTACTTTATTTTAAATTTAACTGATGCATATTGTACAAGTTAAGTATCCGGTTGAATACTTTCAAATAGTTGCTTATGTTTTATAAGTCATTTCTCTACTAATTTACTGTTGCACATTCCATCTTGATCAATAACATGACCCCTGCATGTATGGGGTAACCTTCTGCAATTTCAAGATATCACCGATCAAAGAAAACAACGCAACCACAAACATCAAGTGACTATCATCGAATATATAGTTACATATTTGAGACTACGTTTTTATCGGATTGTGCATTGGCGTTCACTTCAAGGTTTTATGTTGATTTTGTTCCACATTTGCATGAGAAATTGAATTGTACGTGAATCTCTATATTTTAATGGACACATGTATATTCCGAAAGAAGTGTTTAATTCCATTTAACATTCATATTTCTAAATGTCATATTGACCAATACAGACGGCAGATATAATACTCTTCCTCACTTACGTCTTTTGATTTTGAATATCTAAATGTGAAACATACAAAACATTCACATCATTAACCGTTTTTGTATACTATTGGCGCTGTCTGAGAACGTATATTATTATAGTGCATTTGCTCAATAAATCTAATTTATTTAAAATACTTGCTTAATAAACTGTGTTCAAGTGTTCGTAAATATACGTAAAAGTAACACACGCATAGACGTTGTAAAGTTTCAGCGATGCCGCATCTATTTTTGAAGATATGTATTTATTTGTAATTGTCTCGGTCTAGTTTCTAAATGCGGGTATATACGAACTGCGTTTTAAATTAATTGTATTGCCATAGAAGTAGTGCATTGATCGATTTCAACAGATATTCGTCAGAATAATGTGTCTTTTTTATATACATATTTCAGGCTGTCATTTGGGATCGGGTAAGTATTTATTTCCGTACCGTGTTTTAGGTTAATAGGTACTTTAATTACTTGTTTAAGCATTTTACTTCATTTGCGTCACAACCTATTTTTAAAAATAAGTAAATCGATTCGAAGTTGTTTAGTTAATGGCTACATTGATGAAATATTTATTTTGATATAGTACTGTATAGGCTTCATGTTCAAGTTCATTCAAATAATTTATTTTACATTTAAAACTTTTGGGGTTCTAAGAGAGATTATGTGTATGTTATTCAAAACTTAGCTCTAAGAATACGTCATCGCCATGATTTCATTAGTTTATTTAAATTGATATGGTTTATTTTCATTGCGTTTAGAAATCCCAAGGAAAGAGAGAGGTTACAGCTCTTAAAAATACAAACAACTTGTCAATTACACATTTGATATTAAATTTTCGCCATTTACTACTTTAGACCTAGGTCCCTGATACAGAGATCAGCTAGTTCAGTTAATGACTTTGGATGGAACGTTTAACTAACTGCAATGATTACCTAGAGACAAGAAAAATTACGATTTAAGAAAATCATAGTTTGATAACGCCACTGTGTACAGGTAGAAAGTGGTAAGTAAGGCAAGTTAAGTTTTAGCAAAATTTAAAGAGACACATCAGCATTCTAATAACCGTCAACACAGTTTGTAGAAAAGAAGAAAAATAAATCCTATATTTTTAACTTCTGTTTCGAACTTATTAAGTTAAACTAATAGTATTAATGGCTAAGCTTGTTTCCTTTTAGTGTGCATATTCCTTCTACTCGTATGATTCTATTATTATTATTATTATTATTAGTAGTAGTAGTAGTAGTAGTAGTAGTAGTAGTAGTAGTAGTAGTAGTAGTAGTAGTAGTAGAAGTAGTAGTAGTAGTAGTAGTAGTAGTAGTAGTAGTAGTAGTAGTTCAATAATGGTCTGAGATAAGTCGAACGACTTTATTGTGATAGATTGTCAACAATCCGTTCGATCAAAATTGATATATATAACCGGTTAATGTGAGAAGCCCTTTGAAAACTGCTGCCAGATTAAAGTTAACGAGAACAGGTTTCATTATGTGATACTGTTAGTAACTATGTGTCGTGAACAGAAACACAAACTTTAATATAATTAGACACAATATAGCAACAGAAGAAACGTTCATTAAAGGTAAATCCATTAAAACACCATGTAGACATGTTTCAATCAGTCAGTCAAGAATGCATAGATACCATTTTAGTAGTCTTTATGTATCTCAGTTATCTACAAATATATACAATTTAACGTGTACATTAAATCAAACGTACATACAATCAATAGCATTAGCCATTTCTAAATGAACAACTCATACATTTAATCTATAAACACTTTAACTTATGATAACAATGGCATTGATTGTGTATAACAATGTAATTAGAACTGGTTAACTACAAGCTGACCAGTATGAGTTTAAGTATAATTTCTATAAAAGCAACACATGGAAAATTAATTTATTAAGTAAAAAGACATTAACAAATTTCTCATATGTTAAAAATTACAGTATTAAATGTATAGGCATACATATATTGCTGAATTTTGCTGAATGTTCTTGTGAAACAATTTTATTACAATCGTTGCAATTCAAACGAGAGTTTTGCTTCAACTTAACAAAACAATCGTCACGTCGGATGTGTCGTTCAGACGAACGCAGGGCCGAGACTTCCCAGAACGTGCCATATTTAAATTATCGTTAAAAACAAACGCGCCCCGTCAACTAGCGTTAAAGAAAAAAAAACAGTATGTATCAACAGCAAGTGTTTTTGTTATTGTATCCTTTAATCATGTTAAAATTTAGATTCCTCTCTTGAATCATTTACACTTTGAAATACAATAACGGGATACACAATGGACTAAATTGTGTAGACCTAGTTGAATTTTCATAAACATAGCTCATTGTCACTAAGAAAATTCATTGACGCGGAGTAACAATAAGTATGTCTGAATGGTTTGCTGATTAACTGCCGTCGTCTATATTATGTATATTACGTACACTTGCTTTCCCATGACTAATGCATTTATAAGGTCGATAACCGTACGAACGAGCTTGTCCATACAATTCATTTTACAACGAAGTTTGCAGGAGACATGATTAAGTTGGACGGTACTTGTAGTTACCCTTTCAAGTCAGTACTTAGGTGATGTAGCAATAATGTGTGTATGTTCTGATATAGCTCAGTCCACAAACATACCGGAAGGTAAGAGAACAACAAAATGTTAATAACTTGGATATCTGATTCTGTTCGCTACTCGGATTTGAAGATTCTCTATGATTGTCGTTTTTTTGCAAGATAACTGTACCGATCTGCAATACTGATAAGATCAAAGTATATTAAGTGTTTGCTTCTTATGAAAGGGACAACCCGGGTTATCTGCATTAGGTATCAATTTTAGTCGTACAACGTCTTGGTCATGAAGTCATAAAGTCCCATTTGGTGCAATTTTATCAGTGTTAGGCGTACCTGCACTTGTCTTCTATGTTGAATTTGCGAAGTGTTGAAACTAAAGTAGGGAAAATAGTAGCATCTGCCGTTATGAGTCCATTGGTACAGACTGCACTTTCCTACGAGAAGCAAGCATGTCTCTACCACCTCAAACACATAAGTCGTGACGCTATGTGCCTTTGCAATGCGTACTGTAGCTCCGATATACTTACAAAGCCACTGGAAACCTGTTTCCACTGCTAATATCTTTGCGATGTGTGGCATAATGCATTTTGAACTGAAAATGCACACACATAGTTAAAAAATGCTACGCCTGAAACTAAACATAATTGATTGTCGAACATTCTGAGGACTTAATCATATTGCAACATAGTGTTCAGACAAACTTTTAAAACGTACACTCAATACATGTTTAAATGTGTTGCGTATAAACCTATTAATGATTTGTGTGTTTCTGAAATACTTGCTTGACTTACTTCGATCTATGGTTTCTCGATCAAATGCTTTGATCGGTGGAAATTCTTTCTTTATATGTGAAGGAGGATTCCTATTCATACATCATCTGGTATTTGGTGATGTGAACATTTATGAGAGACCAATCCTTGTTGATTAAAACAACTTGTTGTTGAGAGGTCATTTACCAAAAAAAACAGCCACCACGAAGATCTTATTACACAATATAGGAGAACAGATTCTCTAGTGGAAGGAACCATGTCTACGGATCATGGGGGCCATGGTTCAAACCTTGGTCAGGTTTGCTGCGAATTTGTTTTGCTTGTTTTTCAATTAACCGCGCTGACACGATTATGGTCATTATAGCGATTTTCAGCTAATTCGGTGGAGACTAACTATATGGTTATAACCACAGGACTTTCACAGACAATATGGTAGACCTTGCCTCGTTAAATTCTTCAGCCCGATTAGGACTCACAGCCATGATTGGAGAGGCTGAGCAGTCAGGCTTAAAATATGTCATTTAAACATGAAATGGAAATAAAACAAAACAGGCCTCATAAAAACAGCTGATTCGGTTGGTGAAGGAGGCTACCATTGGACAACAATCCTGAAACCATTATATATGTTCTATATATATAGAGATGTACCACATTTCCATCAGAAAGGTTTCACTTGCTGTTTTACAGGCAGAAGAAATGACCAGCTTCTCAATGTTTTCACCAGCACATTCTTCCAAAGGTTTTACGTTTGCGGGACGTTTAGGCTTACAATTCAGTACTAACAGAATAAGTCACGGGTACCAATGCTGTCAACAATAGCTGTTAAAAGAAAAGAAAAACATTCAATCGATAATGGCATACGCAATATAAAACAAATGTACAAATGTATTAGCAATTTAGGCAAAATTACCTAAAAACACTCTTCATAAAAATATTAATGAAAGCAAACTTGTAATATGAGCTGAAAGCAAACACTTGAAACGGTAAGCAATCATAAGTCGGTAATAATACAACAGAGGCTTGGTGATTGTTTGTTGAATGTATAACTTAATATTTCTTCTTCCATTAATCTGCATATCCAACTCTGGTTTATTGTTCGCCATGTTGTCATATGTCAAATAAAGCTTAACGGTTTTGCCCAGTTTTCCCTCAAGAAACAAAAGAAATTAGCTACTTGAGAAAGATATTGTGAAATGATGTTTATTGGTGCCTTGTATCTATATGAAAAAATAGTGCATAACATTTTAGTTTAAGTGGTGCATCTAGCAGTATTGAGCTTTGTTCACAACGTTGCACTCACTGTTCTGACAAACAACATGCAGGTAATGCCTTCTAAAGGTTTCCAACAATGGTGTAACACGTTATTGGAATTGATCTGTATTTATATGATGATTAATATTTCAAATTGTCAAACAAGAAAATAAGAAAACCAATTCAACAACTCCAACTCGACTCACTGCTCTCCACCCGTGGCATTGCATGCCTGACTTAACGTGTTCAATATTCAAATGTGTCCTTTCTTCAGTTTTAATTTTATCAATTCGGTGTTTCGCAAAACGCACTAACGAGTTTCTTCTTTGTTTACAATATGTTCGCCATTTTGGAAATTTCAGATTTGATGTTACGTGGTGTTTTTTATCGAATAATTATCATAAAATATCGTTCAAGTTTGAAACTAGTTTGCGCGTCTTGTATGAGTATTTATGTTACATTTCATTGCCTATAACACATATATTGAAACACTGATTATTTTAAATTCACTCTTGACACAAGTAATGTAAAGTGCCTATGTGAAAACCGACTTCAACATCGCCAAAGTCCGGCCAATGTCGGCAATGTTGATAGAGAGGTCCCCAATATAATTGCTTTACCTTAAATGATACAATCATAGTGCCAACAAAACTAATCTCTAAACATAACAGGGCCTGAACAAGCAGAACTTAACATGTTTATCTTAACATCCGTTCTTGTAGTTGGGCAAGCGAATTTAACCTTTAACAGTAGTTTAATGATCTACCCAATTTGCCGCTGTAATATTTACAGTAAAAGACTCTTATTTGTGATCCTTTCAAAATATAGAACGTTAAAGCAATTTAGCATTATTTTTGTGTTTGTTTGGGCGCCTTATTAGAGTACAGAACTTTCATTTTAGGTTAAATATGTGTACACATGCTCTGTACATTCTCGAATTATGACGTTTCACTGAAGTCCATATTTATCTTATCCATTTTACTTAACAATAAATACACTATCCAGATTTGTAAACATTTAAGCATTTAGAAGAAATAATAAGTCTAGCAACATACACTCATGTTTATATTTGTTTGTAGTTTGACATGTCGCAATCACATTTTTTCTCATTTCGACAATGTATATATATACATATATATATATATTAGTTCGGTCGCACTAAATTAAATGAATTAATGTTCTATGCAATTAAATTATAATATTAGCATCAACTAAAACATTCATACTTTTACCAACAAGCCAAACACATGTCTTTTACACAAATCGGCAATATAAACAACAACTGTAAACAAGCGAATTTCAACGGGAAATGCCGATAGTTTACGGAATATGTCGAAGCTTGGCCGAGAACCTACAACTTTGCATACGAAGCCACGCCCGCCATGTTGAACAATGTTTTGACAAGATTGCGTCTTCAACGTGAGTATTGTTATTCTTTTTATGCACATTTTCTTGTGAACATGTATAATTGTTGTTTGTTATTGAGTATTCGCTATTGACCTCCCTAATATGGGGAACAGATTTGATGGTTTGCACTGAATTGGCCTGTTTCCTAAACACTAGTTGACAGTACTGTTGTTGTTTTTTACCGTTCAACTTTCCCTTTTCGCTCACCTACGGCTCCAGAGTATCGGAGCGATTATAGTTTATTTTAACGCAACCGATTTTTACGTTTTCTATCAACACGTGTATATTTTACTTTTTCAAATTCATTGTACTGTCACAGTTGACAGTGTGAACAACAGTTTAGCATGACCGGGCGTTAGTCGTTCTTACACATGTATTTTCGTAATCAAATACAACTGATAATTTTGGACGTTTTATAACCGTACTTTCTGGCGGGTTATTCTTAAAACAATGCAAATGTGATAACGACAATATTCATATTTCTTTTAAATTGACAAATAAATTAAACATAGTATTTACTTTATATTAGGATGCATTGTGTTTACAGCGTAGCAGTCACCTTGTTACCACAGACGGTTTAAGACCATCCCACTGCTGGACCAAGTCATGGGAACTAACCTAGAAATAAAGTCAGGTACAGGTGACATCTTGTAATGCATGACAACCAGCCCAGCACCAGCTAACTAGTTGTGTAATTTGTGTTTTGATTAAGTTTTAGAACTACATGTAAAATATGCATTATTTTAACTAGAAATTTATGGTGGCTAGAAATGTAATTATAGATCATTTCATGATCTCACAATGTGGCTAGCCACTTATTACATTTCAATTATTCACATTTTTTTAACTTGAAAAATCCCTACACCACACTGAAATGCTCCTTCACAACGTTATGGAATATGTGGGCAAGTGAATGCGTCGTCAGCTATGACTCCAGTGTCCTTGGTGGCTCACTGCGTGTGTTTGAGTCCTGGTTGAAATGAACAATTCCACGTGAAAGGGCATGTGAGCTGATCCACTCTGGGGTCCTCCTTCACAGTCATAATGGAACATCACTTTAGTAACTTAGTAACCATAATATCGTTGCTGTGTTATATCTCAAAGTACAAACAAAAGATGTCATAACACAATACTGGATTACAATATCACCACCAATGAAAACATATTACCGATATGTCTCTATACTTTCTTTCATGATGTCAATGTTGGGAGAATCGATATGTTGAAACAGTTTTCAAACTATTTTCTTTATAAGAAGCTTAACGATCGTATTCATATTATTCGATCCATGTTTGAACATGCAACTATGTCAATTTTATGTGTCACTCATAAATAGTACAAGTATGTACCAAACTGTAACAACGTATTTGAAATACATGTATGATGCATGGCTCAAAAAATTAATAAAATGTGAATATTTCTCACACTTAACTATGTTCAAGCCATTTCAAAAAAAACATTCTCATGATAAAGAGTGTAAATTTAAGTATTAAGAAAATTTACACCAGAAAATTAATTCTTATATATATATATATATAATCTAATCAGAATGCAAATTAATTATTACAGCCCTACATAAAAGAGTTCGCAACTGATATCAAGCGTATCAACATTTTTGTTCAATTTTGACTTTTTAATGTGTAATGTGTGTTATTTGCAGTTTTAAATTTGTAAGCATGTGTTGTGGGTATTTCTCCTCAAATATCCCAAAATAACTGCAATTGTTTCAATAAAAAACAAAGCAAGTCACACATAATCACATATTTAGCAAATTTATTTGAATTTCAGTTATGTGGCCAACGGTCATCAGAAGGGGAGATCATTGACACACAGACCAGCAATCTGCCCATGAATATGGTAAGGATTAAAAACCTGGTGCATGCATTATTTTTAGATATTTTTAATTTATTTTAAAACGCCTTGGTCACAGTTGATGAAATTGGCACTTTTAGCTCACATGAGAATATATTCAAAATGAGCTGTTGTGATTGCACACCACCAACACCAAACATCCATTCTTTAAATGATATGTCTTCTGAAACTCCTTGCCCAACAGACAGAGCAAATGAAAAGTTGTTCAAAGTATATTGATCTGCCAAAAGACATGGCAGCCAGTGTGTGTGCCATTTTCCTTATATGACTATCTGTTCCTACATTTTCAACCGGGACCTACTTTTCCATACTGTTTACAGAAATATCACTATTATCCATATTATTTGGTTTCCGAAAAGAAAATGTAAAGTGAACGTCAACATATTTCATTAGTTGTACTTTCAGTTTCTCCATTTCATGTGAATAGCAGTTAAGATGTGCTAGTGCGTACACCTTGGTAAGTCCATTCTATCAAACAACATGGTCCCTTGGCCAGTCAGATATATTTGTCATATTTGCCTCTCTTTTAAGCATGTACAGAACAACAGATGATGGTTGGCAACATAATGACAATAACGTAAGAAATAACGGTAATTCCAAATGAAACTAGTAAGAATATTCTTATTTAGCCCTATTTTTTTTTATTTATGAAATTTGCTACTTTGCCCTTCTTTTTTGTAAAAAAAAACTTGCCCTTATTTTGTTTGTGAAGAGATATGAGAAAGCCTGCATTATGTGAGTAGTATACATACCTGACAGTGCGGTATAACTGGCAACAGAGAATGTGAATGTCTGTAAAATAGTGTACCAACTAAACATCTTGTCATACAACTTATTTTCTTTAAATATAGCCCATATGTATGTTGTTATTTTAACATGTTTATATTGAGAGTGTTTATTTGATTTGAATGGTTTATTGTTTTAGTGATTTTGAGATAACAGCCAGAAGAAAGGATGTTGTTGACAGAGGAATCCATGTTGCTAATGAAATGATCATTTAAGAACGACAGGAACCTTTCCCTGACAGTGATTGGTGCAATATTATGAAAAAAAATATCAACACAGAAGACGGTCTTCTTGTATTAAATCACACTCTATTATTTGTGTGTCCCCTATAACATAGGCAAGGAAACAGATGCTATGTGCCTGTTAAATCACTTTGTATATAATATCATATCATCTAAAGAATATGGTTAGCCTGTGGTTGGGTATCAGTGGAGGATTTCAGTCATTATATAAATTCATTGTGAATTATTTTACATGACATTTGAATTATTCAATGACATTTACACGGATAAAACTACCTTTTAGAGAAAAGGTATTGTTACGTTGCCTTGCTTAACAATTATTATAAAGTGTGCTACTTGAATTATTTTTTTTCAAAATAGTTATAAGACCAGCCGTATGACTGTACATGTCTGTAAGGGATTAAAATTGTAACGTATTTGTGCATACTTACTTACTATTTATGTTTGTATATTAACATTTATTGAATGAAGCCTATTTGATGAACACAAATATGCATTAAATCCTTTTAGATACGATTTGATAAACATAGAAACAAAAAGGAGAAAGTACCTCACAGGCAAAAAGTTACAAGCCTGTACTGAAAGTAATAAAATATTATTGCTATTTTTGTAGCAAGAATCAAGTGCATTGTTTGTGTTGAAATATGTTTAATAATAAGTTTGGGTTACTATATAAATGTTTATGACATGTTTATGTGTCAACATGTTATTTCTCAAAATGTTTTGATTTTCTAGTGTTTGGGTTTACAAATGCGATATAGCATAATTCAGGATAATATCATGCAATTGTTTGCCTGGCTGTTTATAGTACCTATATTGGAAATTAAAAAGTAATGTTTATCAGTTGGCTCAAAAGATAATATTTTACACATGTTACCATAATCGGCACCGTATGACCTATATAAAGTGTCGGTGTGCCGTAAAACCCAAATAACAAATAACAAATGTTACCATAATTATGTTTAACGTTTGTAAGTGTGTGTTGACATAACATGAAATAACCTGGTATAGCGCAAAATAAACAATAGCATGATTCAGTTATTAGCAATATTATTAAAAGCCGGATAGCATTGTAGTGACAGTATAAGAAGGTTACAGGTGATTAAGACAAAATGTCATAATCACTTTCTTTGAACCGACATCTTTACATGCTTATAGGTAACTATTGAGCATTAAAAACAACTTTACAACTGCAAACCTTCTTCTGTTTAGATTTTGTCTCAATTTAACTTCTATCATTTCTAATCTAGTAAACTACTATGGCAAATCAAAATCTCACATGTACAAACAATATAGTGATGATAGGGGGCAGGGCTTAAAATCAGGTAGTTAAAGTGAATTAAATGTGCAAGTAGACATACCACATGTTGTCTTCATATTACCAACGTACATTGTCTTGTACTTGTTTTTTTTTTTAATTTAGATTGCATGAAATTTATTCTTTAATATGCTAAATATTTATTTGATGTTAAAAAATTATGTATGATAATAAATAGTATTGATATAAGTATTTGACATAGACGTGTCTGACAGAAGATTGAAAACTTAAGTTAGAATTAAATTATGTCTTTAAGGACATTGAATGTAATTGAAGATCACGAAGACTGAGTGCAGGCTTAACATAATTGCTGTTTTAATCTTATTATCATGTTTTCGGTTGTGCTTATTGAACAATAAATAAAACAATGTATACGTGTTTTTGTTTTATTGTTTTAGTGTGTGTGAAATCAATGTTCATTGGATTAGGCAAGTTGATTTGAAATCAAATTTATGTTTTCACATGTAAAGACACTACGTAATATTTCTGTTATTAGTTATGTTCATATTGGCAACTTTAGGCTACTTCAGTTAGGAGGAGAAAAACAGATTTATGTCTGGGTATAACCACTAGTCGATCACAACTAAAAACTCTACCCAAATGAAGTTGTTTCTCAATGGAATGCAAATGCATTTGATTACCATGCACAGTAACGTGCCAACAATAAGGAAAACACTGAAAACCAAGCTGGCTGTATTGGCAGCTGTAAAATAACTTTACTAACAAATGAATGTCATATTTAGGCTATAATTTTTGTCACAAACATTTTTTTTTATATTTTAGTACAAAATATGTCAATATTGTCTTCCCCATTCTTTGAGGCTTTAAGGCAGATGTACTGTTTTTGTGCTCTAGTTTACAAAACGGGATAAGTATCAACATAAACTTAAAATTCCATTTGGGCTGCAGTACACCGGTGGCTCTAGTAGAACATTTGTCTTGGGTCTTACTGCAGCACTGTAGCTGGACATCGTTATCCTGAGCACAGCTGTCTGTGTGATGCATCTCAAAGTCAGCAAAATAAAATGAAATGAACATATGAGCTGTGCACTTAGTTGCTTTTAGTGGCATCTTTTAATGAAGGACTAGATTAGGGGGCCCAGTGGCAGCAAAAACTTGATGTCATTACTGTTTGCATTTTATAATTTATCTCATTTGTAGGTTTCTGAATCTAATTCATCATACAAAATTAATAATACAGATTGAAACAAAATTAATCCTTACATTTCCTGATTAGTCATTTAGCATTGCATTCTTCCGGCATATCACATCACATATTAGATAAGGGTCAACTTTAGCGCACATGTTTTCACTCTCTGTAAACCCCTATGAACATTATATTAAATCTCTGAACATATTATGAGAATGACAATATTCTGATTCATTGAATGATTTAATTATTTAATATTGGTTTTACACACTCATTGGAAATCTAAAGGAGCGGGCAGGTGTGTATGTGAGTGTGGGTGGGGTGGTGGGGGTGGGGGCCCATCAACCAGTTAAAAGAGTAGAATTTTGAAAGCACAGACATGTAAGCTTAAAAATATTAAGCATTTAAAGTAAATGTTGTCAGTTGACTGCTTAGGTCGAAGTTAAGGTCCCTTAGTGTGTATATACGTCTAGTATTTACTGGGCTAAAGTTGAATGGACCTTGATTCAAATCCCACACACCAACATTTTCTGGATCTGCCTCTGCAGTTAAACCGCTACACTTCTCTCTTCTAGCAAAAAATATGTTCACCCTGAATGCCATCCGATGTTCTACTTTACACCACTGTTTAATATCACACATTATTTGAGCTTGCATGCATGTGTTTTCACAACTCTTATACCTGCATGGTTGGTGGAGGAGGGATGCATCCCCTATCCACACGCCCCTCCCCTACCCACCCCGATCCATCCATGTTTCTTTTGGTTTGATAACGTGAGGCATACCAATTGTAAACAACTATTCTAAAGTGGCAGTAAGAAGGTAACTTGAAGTTTGAACAACTTATAAATAATCTAATTGGCAGTAATAAGATACATTGAAGTTTGAACAACATATAAATAATCAAGGTGTTTAGTGGTGAGAATTTGATTTTTGCTCTTTTATATTTTATGAACGACCTACCTGTTCCAAGTTGTTGTATGCTGTGGCGACTGCGTAAATACTTTGTCTTCTTTCGTCCTTCGACTGATTCAAGTTCTGTTGTATGTTCCTGTCTTTTTTATCCTTGCACATTTTTATCCTAGCACAATTTTCTCTCGACACTATCTCTCCAATTCAGTCAAACAAACTTTGCAATTCAGCATTGAATGTTTACACATTCGCCATAGCACTACCGATGAACTGAGTATGCGTCGCGAAAAAAACTGTGGAGAGAATATCGTGATTTTACGAGCTTGTCGATGTTTGCCATTATGATTCGTACACTGTTGGAAGACTTCCACAACAAACAAATATTGGGATGTATATCGACCGCATAATTTACATTCTACTATGCTCAAAACATCTCCAAATGGAGAGCTATATCAAGCAATAGGTTTAATCTACTTTTATTTAGTTGATTTTGAACTAATGGGTGGCTTTAAAGTGTAGTCTATGACACGTTGTTGTTATACATGCAAATAATCAGCTGACATGTATAAAGTGATCGCTAGTATACGTCTACTGGATGTCTTTATTTATATAAAATCAGCACTCGCTTTACGGCATTACTAAATATACATATACCCATACCTACGTAGAAGGAAAATATATTAAAATAATTAACTAAAATACTATTCTTCACTTACGTGTAGGGTTTTAAGATCTAAGTACGAAACATAAACACAGCCAAATGAGGAACACGGATATTGACAGAGGACCTTTTTTTTCTAGCAACAAACTTATAGAGTCCCGTGAATTGTCCATTATAATTAATACACGAAAGGAGCCCCCATTGCACATATAACCATAGTAAAAAGACACAAGTAAAGGACACATTAATAATAGGTTTGCTAATAATATATCCATGCAACTCATAAGTCATCTGTCCACTTAGCCTCACACCACGTGCGTTCGTGTCCCGTTGGGGGCGAAGGACTTAAATTGGGAAGTTCTTCCAGCGGACCTGCGGTGCGCCTGTTGTTTTATGTGCATCGAGACATCTTCCTCAACCAAAATAGGTGATCGTCGCTTTACTGATCATAGTTTGTCGCTGCGATGTATTTCGTCAAAACAAAAACCAAAACACATTTTAGTATCGAAGACAAACATGCGTAAAAATATAGGGACCGATTGCAATGTAAACATACATGTTAGACCATCCATAAAACAAACCAATACTATATTTCATCAAATTTCCTTGACTAATGATAGTGTATAAACAGGTATTATCTCTCGCCGTAGTGGATCTTGCAAAGTCGTTTTGTTTTTATAATGTCTGATTTATGAACCGCAATTTTAATTCGTTGCCATATTGTTTAGCCAGTGTACAGATTCATATGATTGTCGTCGTCGTATATTTCACTCATAATTCATGTTAATGAGCCACCTATTTTGTTTTTTCTCAACTATGTTAATACGTCCGGAATTTGACTTTATATGGCGTGTGGTTAAGTATTAAATAAATGTTATACTAATTATTTTACTACATAATGTAATTATCTATACAACAGTTCAATCTATGTTTCTGGTATATTGTCTGTATGTCTGTTAATACTCACACTGAATTTAAAGAAGGAATCGTCATTCAACACCGACTAGACTACGAAGATACAACCTACTCTATGTTGTGTCACTAAGCGACACTATAACTTACCAATATACAGTTCAGGGTGGTCTCTTATCTGCATATGCCTGGTATACTGATAATGTATTTTAGATATGCAGCAATTATATACTATTTCTCGAACAGCTTCAAGTTCAATCGTGTGACATAGGTAAATCAGCAGGCACGAACTAAAGCCGGAACAATATCATAACACATGTTCATTTTCATGTAACTGATTATGCTTTTCATGAAAAAAAATAATGTTAATGAAATCAAAGGATCAACATAAATAGTGTAAATGTATCCATCGTTACTGAAATAAGTACTGTGAGACTCGTTAAAACAATGTACACAAATATGAGATTAATGCCGTAGTTACCAGCAGACTACAGTTTTTTTTAAAAGTCACTGTTTCAAGAATAGGCCAATTTGGTATTTCAAATGATTTCGTAACAATTCCGAGACTCACTCACGCTCACGAGTCCTCTTTAACAATATTTATAGTTGTTCATGTTAAGTACTAATGTTACGTCTTTACTACTTCATTCGTCAAGATGGGTCGTAAAGGACGCTGCTTACCAAGACAAATTTGTCTTTCGGCTCTTGTGTACATACATTTTAATCATAGGTTAAATGATGTACACATGTCATTTAAAACATTACCGCACAACTAGTCTATGACTTACATTAATGTCCGACAATCGACCTCTTTGGACTTTGCGACCATGACTGACATAATCTGCGGCGAACTATACATACAGGCGTCAATGTGATGTAATATTGCCATATTAGTTAGTTTTCAGTTGAATAAAATAATTGGTTAGTTGAATAATAATTGTTTAGTCAGACATCTAGTCGTTTAACTAAGCAAGGCGCCCTAACTACATTTTTGAGTAGGATGAAGAATGATATATCAATATATCAACACAAGGAAAGCATGCTTTGACTAACGGCGAAACTAAGACAAACTAAGACAAAAACGGTAATGGCGCACGACATGACCTGATTCGGACTATGATTAATTCAGATGACAAAACATAAGAAATCCAAGGATACAGCGCTGGACAAAAGACACAATAACAATACTATGTTTAGCTTTTATTAATGCTGATGTTTGCAATTAGCAAAGGAGATGCGAAGTTAGCATTGAGTATACATATTTTGGGTCGCTGGGAGAAGTGGAATTGAGATGAGTTAGAGAGAGGTATTCAGGCCTTACTGTTGTTAGATTGTAAAATGTAACTTTCATTAATAAAATCAATAGTTATAGATATACTCATATGATGAGCATCTACTTCTTACCATTTAGAGCGCCTTAATGCGACCCATTTTCACCATATCACATTGGTGAAAAACAGAGTCTCTGGATATTTAAGCGAATGTTCACCTGTCAATTTCAGACCACGTGTCGTGTTGTTGATCTTCCGTTAGGCTGTGGTACGTCGGTCGTTTAGGGAACCATCGGACAAATAAATTCTACTTACAACGACCCATGTCTTTTTATTGGTTATGATGGAATACATACATATTTTTTGGTCATGTTATGTTTTATTATAACCTTTAACAATCAATATACAATGAAGTTGTTCATATAGGAATAATAGTATACCACCTTCCCTGATAAATGTATTGTAGACATTATTTGAAAAAACTCACTACCTTCATTTAATGACGTCACAATTCAGCTTCAGGAATACGTCATCACTTGCACAATTTTGTTTAAAGTATATCTGCTTTATTTTCACTGCTTTCAGTGTGGAAACCCCTCAGAGAATGCGATGGTTATATTTCTTTTAAACAGGTTTTTTCTAACCAAGGCCAGTCCTTTTAGCCGATTGACAGTTTCAAAGCGATAACTGTCTTTTTTCTGTTTTATGTAATGTCTCCTAAACTAGCATACACATACCCTTATTCTGGGCATTTTCCTATTTAAAAGTGTGTTTCAATACGCACACGACTTAGATTACTGTAAACTTTAGTTCAGAGTTACCACGTTCTAGATAACAATTATACAATCTAATATATACTGTGCCGGTTTGTAACTTTGTAATTTGTGTATGCACGATTATTACTTTTAAATATACTTAGAAGTCACCGACAGAGATCGTCACTTACGGTAAGCGTTCGTGGTACAGGGATTCGCTAACGCAATTAATGCCTTGAAACGAATAGTCTTGCTAATAAATCACATTGACTTTGCGGCAAGAACATTTACGATTTAAGATATAATGTGTTTTTTTCCAGCAGTTTTTACAAATAGGGAGGTTAAGGCAATTCAAATAACATCAATCAACGTTCTGCTATATGTTAACATAATTTAATGGAAATGACAAACAATAAATCAAATATTTACCACATTGCTTTGAACTTATAAAGTTAAAGCAATATTAATACTCGCTTAGTTTGATTTATTTTAGCAGGCCTATTCCTTCTATAATTATTATTTTATTATTATTATTATTAGTAGTAGTAGTAGTAGTAGTAGTAGTAGTAGTAGTAGTAGTAGTAGTAGTAGTAGTAGTAGTAGTAGTAGTAGTATAAGTAGTAGTAGTAGTAGAAGTAGTAGCAGTAATAGTAGTAGTAGTTGTTGTAACAGTAGAAGTAGTAGTAGTAGTAGTAGTAGTAGTAGTAGTAGTAGTAGTAGTAGTAGTAGTAGTAGCAGCAGCAGCAGCAGTAGTAGTAGTAGTAGTAGTGGTAGTAGTAGTAGTAGTAGTAGTAGTAGTAGTAGTAGTAGTAGTAGTAGTAGTAGCAGCAGTTGTAGTAGTAGCATAAGTAGTGGTGTATGTAGTATATTCTGAGAGTAGTCTAACGAGATCATTGTAATAAATTGTCAATAATCCGTTCGAACAAAATCGATATGTTTGATCAGATGAAATGAGAAGTCGGATTGAAACTTCTGACCATAATAGAATTAATTAAAATATATTTATTTTAGTGATCCTGTTTGTAACTATAAGTCATATGTGTCAACAGAAGCTCAACATCCAATATATCAATACTTTATATAGCGACTGAAGAAAGTCCATTTAAGCTAAGTCCATTATACACCATGTAGAAACGTTTCAATCAGTCATTCAAGAGTGCATAGATATCATTTTACTAGTATGCATTTATCTCGATTACCTGCAAACGTATATAATATAACCTACAACTCAAACAAACAAACAAATAATCAATGAATCAGTAATTTCAAAATCAATTATTCATACATTTAATCTACCCTCATTATTATACATTTAACTTTTGATAACACTGACCTTGAATGCTTTTAATAGTGTCATTGGAACTGGTAAAATGCATTTTGACTAAATAGCAATAAGAGTTTGAGTCTAATTCCTAAGAGAGCAAAAACTGGAAACTAACTTCATAAGTATAAAGACACTAACGCGTCCGATATATTAAAATTATAGTATTAAACGTATAGGCATTCACATTTACCGAATTTTCCTGAATCCTCTTGTAATCATTTCTATTATAACTATCCCAATCCATACGACGGTTCTCCTTTAACTTGACAAAACAATCGTAACGTCGTTGTAAGTGCTGAACAGACGAACGCAGGGCGCTGACGTTCCCGAAGGCGACAATCTTAAATTAAAACAAACAAAAACAAACACATCCCGTCAACTAGTATTAAAGTAAAAAAAAAGAAAATACATGTATTAACAACACGTGTTATTGGTGTTGTATCCTTAATCGTGGTTTAAATTAGAATCCTCTCTGAAACCTTACACATTATTTACACGTTGAAATACAAAAAAAAAAAAAAAAAAAAAAAAAAAAAAGAAAAAACGGGATACATCATGGGCCAAATTGTGTAGATGTGTACAACTAGTTAAATCTCCATGAAAATATGTTCTTATTTCTGGCAGAATTGTACATAATCATTCTCCATCGCTATAATGTAACTCGTGACATTGTCATTTTACATCCTGGTTAAGTCATAACACTATACTAGAGATAGTAATGCAATTGCGTGTTTTGTTTTAAAAAAGGAGCTTTTTTTCGACATAGCTGCCTAACTTCTCTTTTACCGTACCTAGGCATGGTGACGTAAAACAATCTCAGACACACATCCCAGCGGCCCGCAATGGCAGAACGACTATTTGCATCGGAGTATATTAAAACACAAATGTATCACTTACCCAAAGATATATACCTAACGTACGCTGCAGTCTGTCGATACCACAGTAGGTTTTTATCCCAAGTGTAGCATAAGAGCAGCCTTATGACATAATCGGCGATGGCGGACGTATCACTGCACTTAAGAAGTGTGTTATTTGAAATATTTAAAGTGCATCTAGTTCGACAGTACTTTAACTTCATTTTATTAAAATAATTACAGTGATAAAGTAATTATGGCTTGTCTTTTTTTGTATTGATCAGTTAATAAATGAGACACATTTTATTTTTTAATGGTCTTTAAATAATAATCTACTCAGGTAATTGACATTCTTTATTTTGTGAGTTTATAACATCACACATCCATAATATACACAGACGGATAGATTATTATCGAAATAAATGTACGGTATTTAAACAGTATAGGCCGATCATTAATGCTGTCATAAAAATGTATATATACTTTTAGTATAGTGGTTTAATAGTGATTTAGTTAAACCACGTTTTCAAATATAAACGTAACAGTCACAAACGCAAACACGTCTTACAGCCTCACCAATGTCGCATTTACAGATATGTCTTTGTTTGTAATGATGTCAGTCTTGTTTCATAATACGTGTATATAAGAATCTTATTTTGGAATCCATTTTGTTGTCATAAAGCGTAGTAAGTTTAACGTTTCAACATATATTCGTTGTTATGTTAATGTTTTTTTTTATATATATTTCCGATTAGGATGGAAAGCGTAAGTAATAATGTCCACAACATAATGTTTTGGTTAATAAGAAGAGAATCAATTACCCTTTTTTAAACAGTATACTTCATCTGGACCCGGACCTTATCTTTGAACACTCTCTAATACATCGATCCAGGTTGGGATCACCGGAATACAATTGTGTTTATTAAATAATCGGAGCTATAAAATATTGTTTTAGATAAAGTTAAGATATATGCTATATTTGTATATTCATTCACATATTTAATTTCTTTTAAAGCCACGATGATTTATCTTTCTAAAAGTTATTATTACTTTACCCAGATACCCGTTAAATATTATTTACGTAACGCTTTCTTTTTAATATCTTCGTAACTTAGCTATAAGTCTACGTCGTCGTCATCACATGAATAGTTTGTGTCAAAAAGATGGGGTTTCCTTCCAATGCTTGCGTTTATGAAATCCCCTTGAAAGTGCGGGGATTGGGCCCTTAAAACAAGTTTAAGAACTCCAGTCGGTACTTTTGCCAACAGCCCGTTCCGATTAGGTACCTCTTGGGGTCTAATGTTTTATATAATGTATCGTTCCAGTGTTGTTGTTGCTCTACGAAGAAGTTGCATATAAATATCATTGCCCTGTTTCTTTTTCAAATTTTAATATATGTTGCAATACGAACATGGCTTAAGTCACGCTAAATATTTAAAATAATCAATTATAAACGGTTGAATATGAAACATGCATAGGTTACTTTGTGCTCATATCATACACATCTTCCTTGAAAACTATACTAATATTTTGTTATCTGCCACTTTCTAGACACCAACGATACGGTCTGGTATATGCTATGTCGATAGATTAGTAGGTTTGTGGAGACATGTACCCGTTTTAACAAGAGCACTGTTTTAAGTGTTTATATTTTGTGACTATTTTATTGCGTGTACAGTTAGCAATTATAGTCTGTGAAACCTACTCAATACTGCTCTCATGGGTTGCCGTTGTGCACTTTCTCTCAGACCACAACGAGGGCAGGTTTTGTATACATGTGTATACATCAAAGTAACAATGTAAAGTGATGCATATCCTTATAAATTTGTTCTCGTTTCGTTCAGTTTTAAAACACAATAAATAGTAAAGACGCCGATTACTGTGAGCTAACCTTCACTGCAGCGACCCAAGTGTGGTTACTATAGCCATGCTTGTATTGGTGAGTGTAGACCCAACAGGTCCTTGTAGAAACACCAGAGCAATGCCTGTACGCTGAAACACCTTACATATTAAACATATCTGCCTGGACCGTGTCTGGAATCGTTAAGAAGCCGAAGTATAATAATACCTACGTTTCATTTAAAGGGTTATGTGATTATACAGCAAACAGCAGTTTTATTTAATATGCATGTTATCTTAACATTTATTTTGTCAAGAAACAACATGTACATTTTCCGCCCGGTTATCTTTTCTCTCGATAGTCTGCCGGCGTTATTGTCGAGTTATTCCAATCACTGTAAACATTCAACTCATTGAATGTGCAGGGAATCCTCTAAAGTCCACGTATTCTCAAGGTCTTCTGTCTGGTTCCTGTCACCCGCATAATGCAAAATTGTTTACTCATTAAACTACTACACGTTGTTTTACAGCGTTATTGATATCATATAGATACATAGCATTACTTATATCTTACTGCTTCCAATTTAACCAGTAATTCAATATACACAGTGTAGTTAATTTAGGTCAAAATACAATCGTATAATATCGTTATATTTTCTGCATCAAGCTAAAACCAAAAAGCCTATCAGACACTCTCCAGGCTCTTTTGAAAGGAAAACTATGTTTCCCTAATGTTCCTGTTCTGAAAAAAAGCTATTTCAACAACCTTCTCTGCTTGATCAAAAAGGCTTCATTTTCCTTCGAGGACCCAATATATACAACTCATAGGAGTGGGGTTGTCCTGGCTTAAAGATAATCCCATTATATGACCATGTCATCCGGATTTTGTAACATATTTTGTCCACAGACGTTAAAATTTTGATTTCTTAAGACAATAATATTGCATCGGTGTTCATGACAAGTGTTCACGTTTTAAGCTAATTTGTTATTGTAAGATGTGTAGATAGTGCTCGCCATTATATATCTGCTGCATGTCTGTATTTAAAATGTGTACTCGCTTTAATGTATAACTAAGTATGACTTTACCAGTACTTGCGTCGAAGGATAACACAATCAATGGAAACCACTTTAATACGAGTCTTCACTCAGACCGATCGTAACTGTCAGTGGTTTTCTAACCTATGTTGGTGATATAGAGACTTGCTACATTTACTGAAAATGTTAAGTAATTGATCTGATTAATTTAACGGCCTGAATATTTAAGATTCAATCATTCAATCCTACCTTCTTTGTACCGATAGTAAGGTTCAGGCAAGCCAAATTAAAGTTAGGCAATATTTTTGGAGATACACCAGCGTCCTGCATACAGTTTACAGATAGTTATGGAAAAACAAGACGACATTTGTCACCTATCTTTGAATATATACATGTAAGCCAATATTGATAATTAATGTTGTAGATTATTTTGGTCCATTTTCTTATAGTTCCGTTACATTCATTCCCTTTCTTATATCATTATTGGTAATAGTTGTCATACTTTCTGAAAGTATCGTAACAAATTGTCAACACTCTTTTTGAGTAAACTCGGTTTATCCATCAGTTCTAGTAAGAGGCCTTTAGTAAACTATTGTCCAAATTTTAACAAACCAGAATAAGTTTCCTTTTGAAATGATGTCTGTGACCGCTTGACGCAGTGGTGAAAGAAACAGTCCAACTTTCAAAATTATACAATTGAAGAAATTCTCCAAAAGAGAAATTCATTAAAACATAATTTACACTTCGAAATTGTAATGTCATATTACCACATTAACTAGTATTGAAGTAAATACTAAATTTGTTAGTACTTTTAACCGACCCACTTCTGCTGTAATGTAGTGTTTCTTGCGTGTTTAGTGCAGTTTCTTGCAGAACAAAACACACATATACGTGTTTGCCCATGTTCATAATGCGTGTGCATATACAGTAAACGTGCATGGTGATAGATATTCGTACATATTGTTCTCGTTTAGTACTGTTTTGAACAGTTAAAAAGGGAACCAAAGGTGTAAAGTTATATTGTGGGTCAGCTGGAATGTCTCCTTAATTGATCATTCTGGCCGAGACAGTGACTTGCTGTACAGCAAGTACAAGTTGTTCTCTGGACCGTCACTGGGAGTTGTTTCTCAAGTATTCCTTCTAAATCCATAACCGGTCATATGCGTAATGCAAAATGGACAACCTGAAAACCTGACAACCTGAAAATTGATTAAAATCCATCTGTATTACTTTTTCGGCACAAATCTTATCTGTTATTCATGTAATATGTTTTTGAGGAATATTAAATGTTGTTATAAATTGTAAATTCTTTCTTAGATCTTTCTCTAATGATTTAGGTTTAATACTTCGACTTATGTTTAGTAATAAGATTCCCCTTGAGGAGTGTCACGAAACCCTTAGGCTAAAGGACACAACACAACATTTTTTTAAGGGGATATCGTAAAAAAGTATAGTTTTATTTTTTACTATACATGTTTTATCAATAACTAAGTATAAACTTGGACGAGTACTTACCGAGAAGGTACA
Organism: Sinonovacula constricta; assembly: GCA_007844125.1. Classification (NCBI taxonomy): domain Eukaryota; kingdom Metazoa; phylum Mollusca; class Bivalvia; order Cardiida; family Solecurtidae; genus Sinonovacula; species Sinonovacula constricta. The sequence goes on from CM017570.1 coordinate 48,917,944, forward strand.
CAATTTAACAGAAGTATAGCTTATTAAAACAAAAACATCGATAATACGATTCTTTAAAGATTCTTTTTTTTAAAGATTACATTTCAAATTCTTTTGGAATGACTTCGATCTTTTAAGTGCTTGAAACAAATGAAGCCAAAAGCATGATGTGTTGATAAGATCATTGGCTTTTGTTTGGTCTATAGCTTACCTAGTATTATGAATGGACAAATGTAAATAATTTAGGGGGATCTTAAATATACACATACACATAAGGTCATGCATCGAACAAGTTTACTTAGAGTTTTTTTTTCTCAAAACTACATAATTAAATCTAGATTTTACATATGTAATTCTATGTCTATGTTTAATTTGTCATTTTTTCTGTAGCTCATCTTTGGGAATCTTACGTAATATAACGTAGGACAAAATGTCAAGGGTACTGACAATGGTAAATTCAAAATAAAAGCACTTATAGGAGTTCAGTGTTTTGTATTCAAATCATTTTAAAATAAGTGTGCCATTTCGCAATATGTTGTATAAACATAATTTTATGAAACCTCACACAACTATGAATAAGCAGGTGGTTATAAAGGCTGCCACATGTCTAGCTTGATACAAGCATGGGTCATAGAAGCTCTCCAGCCGGCGGCAGCGGATGCATTTTGAAGAATACTGGTACTTTGAGAAAGTGGGATAAAGGACAAGTCTATAAATATTTCAAGGTCAAGTTCACAAATATTTATCAAATGTCACCATTAGGTGGGTCTAGAGTAGGTACCGAAAATAATAATTGCTATGTCTAATGTGCATTTGCACTTATGCTGTGACATGCTGGTAATAACATACCTTTATCCTAGAAGCATTAAATAAACACGTTTGTATTGGTGTCATTGTAGTTTCTCCTATATTTCATTTGAGTGCTGCTTCAATTATTATATGCATGAAAGTTTTGCTTCATTTAGGAAAACGATAGTATATGTGTTGTCTCAACTCTCTATATAACCTAACCAAAACGTTTTATGCCACTCTAAAAATGGCACGTTTTCTGAATACGCTGTGTGAAAAATATAGAAGTTGTATTGTGTATAGAAACACAGTTATTTTAAATATAATATTTTTTAATATACTATTTTCGTTGTTTCAGTAAACAAAAAAATATTTAGCCATATACCAATATTTAAACAGACTAGAATACACAAATACATAAATATGCAAAGAAAACTACTATTAGTAGAGTAACAACAGAAGTAGTAGTAGTAGTAGTAGTAGTAGTCGTAGTAGTAGTAGTAGTAGTAGTAGTAGTAGTAGTAGTAGTAGTAGTAGTAGTAGTAGTAGTAGTAGTAGTAGTAATAGTAGTTGTAGTAATTTAGTTACCTTAGTAGTAAATGTAGTAGTAGTAACAACCGCAGACACGTTCCTCGCTATTAAACAGTAACTCTATACAGCATATTCCAAATTGTGTAGAAAAAAATCTAGTATAGGGAGATGTTAGCAAGGAAAATGAACTATAACTTTAATAGACCCGAATGATTCGGTTACAAGGTATGAATGCGAAAGCACACGAATGCATGATAATGTAGTCCTGATATTCCCGTCCAGCAGCATGTCCTAAACATGCATACTTGCTGGTGTATGTATTACCTCACTTTTACATTGTTATGTAGATTAGTATACCTTAATTATTGACTAGAATGCTCATATTTAAAAGTCATGGTATTGAAAGTAAACATGTTTTAATAACTAGACACAACTTGCATTTTAATTCATACTCTTTATAATTAATATTTGGTCAACTATGTATTTTAATTAAAACTATGTGTCACATATTTACAGACGCACGCAACATGCTTTTAGTTACGAATATAATTTGAGCAGTGATCTAAAAGCCGAGCGTTCACCATTGACACTTAAAAGGTGTTCTAATTAAGGATTTATTTGTATGTGTGCCCGAACTAATATGTATAACAATGTGATTGGCACATCTTAATATTACGTGTTTAGTGTTGTACATGATCAGTTCACACATGCAGTTCATCTGAAAGTAGCCCTCAAAAAGTGATAACCGCTGATACATTTAGAAAGTGGGGAGCTGAATTCATTTTAACCTCCTCAAGTTCCATTTAAAGACGGCACATTCCTCCAACATCTACAGGTTCAATGTGATAGTAGATACGCTCGCAATATCAATTCCTTCACGTATAATCAATAATAAATTTATACAATCAATACATTTTTCCGTAATATTAAAATATACTTTAAATACTGAAATGAGGTCAATTAAAATAGTAGTCAGAGAATAAGCCCATTTTATAACATACAGTAGAATAATTAAACTACTTACCAGACATACCTGGTAGTAATAACCTTTAACACATGACATTTAAAATTTAATCCCAAGCCATGTTATAAATGTGCTGACTACTTAAAGTAAACACCACAACTATCCTTGAGAATGTCTTTAAATAAATTTATATTTACTAAAGTTGCCAAGAGATTCCTTCTGATTCGTGAATGGCAAAGACCTGTTGATAGTGATAGGTGAAGCATGAGTAGTAGTCAAATAGACGAATACGTCAAATACTGTTTTGACATGCATCACGAAGACAAGGCAAAACAGAAAACAGCAGAAAACGAACAAAAACATGCACATATATGTTTGTAAATGTTTTTAGTTCATGTAAGTCATAGTTCGCCATTTACCACGAAGTAAATGCAATCTTATCAATCTCCGTATTCCTACAACATTAGAATATGGGTAAGGTATAAGTTTACGACATGTAAATCATTTTATTATTTGCATACACGGTTGTTCGATAACACTCAGCGATTCTCTGACCTCCGTACATGATCAACAGATTCAATTATGCAGGATACTTTTTTTCTGAATGGATATGTTAAAAATGGTCTCTAAACGTGTCAGGTCTAAATCTACATTAGTTTTCACCTGTTTTTGTTAAAGAAAAACCAATTAAACCTTGAACAATGGTTGGGGGATCAACCCCAGCGCTCAGTTAAAATGTTAATAGTTAAAGGAACGGGAACTTCATTTTAACATAGGCTATTTCTTTACAATATAAAACTAATACAATAAAATAAACACAAATTAAACCTTGAATGAATGTTTGTTGTGTTTAGTGGATGAACACTTTCGATGTACTTTCTCGAATCTCTTTCTCCTCACTTAGGTCAACATTCGTCCAATTCTGTTACTGATTTCAGTTAGTCAATTATCCACATCTATTAATTTTATGTCAAGTAAAGTATTCTTCTGCTTACTATCGATACATCAATCTTTTTCAGAAATGTATGAAACATAACAGTGTGTTCGTATACGCTTTTTTGTTATTCAGTTTATCAAGCTTCTATACTACTTGCAGTTTCCGACTCTAGAATTCTACGACGTCGCCAACGGGACCATGACACGGATAATTGATGTGTATCATGAGATATCGTGTCTTGCGTATCATAGCGGATATCTGTTTGAAGGATGTAGGAAGAGTCTGCAGGTCTACGACTTGAATGGCAAAGAGGACCAGGAGATAAGTATAGAGCCATCTAGTAGGTCTCTGTTCCCCGACATTGTAAGTGTCACAGTGAATAAAGGAGGGGACCGGATTTATGTCACTGACAGAGACATAGGACTGATATGTCTGAGCAGGGATGGCCAGGAAATCTTCAGACTGACAAATGAGCAGCTCGGTCTCTCCAGTGCAACGGGTGTGACGACCTTCCACCAGAATCAGGTTCTCATATGCAGCTTCGATTCACAGAAACTTGTCCAGGTAACAGAAAAGGGCGAGGTAATAGGAGAGTTTATGTCTGAGATGGACGGCATCAAGAATCCAAGATGTCTGTGCTTTGATAATATACGACAGAAGCTTTATGTTGGAGGTGACATTGACCATATTCTGGGTTTTGATTTCATGTAAAGCTAGTTGATAGCAAATATCGGGTGGATAATAAATCCCGTAAATGATATAATTTGACAATGTAATTTGTAATGAAATCACTTTACTCACTCAGATAATTATTTTCCACAACACGTTGAAAATAAAAAGCCGTGCGTGTGCGTATACACACCTTGTTTGAATTTATATAGAAGAAACCACCACTGGCATTGAAAGATGTATAAACTCTATAACATTTAGGCTAGATTAGAAAGTCACTGACAATGTTTCTGAATATTCAATACGTGTATAAGTTTATCTTAACGCACGGAATTGAGATCGCTATACTCATTTTAATGTAGCTGGCAGAAATTGTTTTAAAACCAAGTAATTTATTGGTAGAGGTAGAGTTCCTGAAGGAATTCGGATACTCGGCTGAAGGTATTCCTTTGGTTCATTTTGTTTTGGCTATTGTCAAGTGATCTTTAGCGACCAACGATTTTTAAAAGTGCGTATGTGTAAGTAAGCATCACAGCATTTTAAGTTTTTTTTTAGGTTCAACGAAACAAAACAACAACAAACAAACACAAAACAACAACAACAACAACAACACAAATTTCTCTATACATTTGGGTCCACTGCGTCTTATATGGTTTAACGTCCATGTGAACAATTTCTTCAAAACGTCTTATATGCAATGTTCAGTTATAACTAAACAGTTAGCAGTTTAATTTTTTTAGCATTTAAATTAGCCGGTGTACCGTTGATCGCTTAATTCTTGTTAACTTGTCATTAAATCACTCGAAATCGCTTAGCGTAACCTACGAAATTAGTTGCATCATTCAGAATATAAAGCATGTTGGGCTAAACAAATTAAAGTAAGACAGCGAGAAAATAATAAAACTTGACTAAGATTAAAGTAGTTTTATAAGCAATGATAAAAGTCTGACTTTACGTAAAGAAAAATGAACACAAGTATCCGTTTAGATTCTGATTGGAAATTAGAAATAAAAGTTGCTTAATATGTGATAAAACGTTTGCATTTTAATGCATTTGCTAGAAACCGTCCTGCTTAAAAATCATATCACTAACTGTGAGAACCAACAGGTTATACCCTAATTTTCATTTAACATTTATAAACTGTTGACAATGAGTATTGTGATAAGTACGAGTGGTCGATATTGCTAACCCATTAGTCAATGGCTGAACTAACCTAGCGATAATTTAATTTAATGCATCGTTTTATAAGTGATTTGAAACGTCATATTATTTAGTATGTTATAACATCATTACTGGTATTCCATGTGTAATATAAAAGTGTGTATTTAATATTTAGTAGTATCTCCGAAGTACATAAAACAGGAACCATCTTATGTAACTGAAATGCAATGTACCATTATAACGTCAATATATTGTTTTATTATGTTGTGCATGCTATCAAATAAAGTCGTTCACCTAGAAATACTTTCCCTAATAATTTGGGTTCACATTATGTATATAACATTTTATGTGTTTATAACTATGTCTCTTTGCCAAATTATATTTTAATACAGTTTGCTTTTATAGCTTGTATGTAAAATAATGGCTGTATTCGGACGTTGTATTTAATATTCAGTTTTAAAGGATGATTACTACAACAAATTCTGCAATAAGCAGCAATGCAAGTTGAAAATGGTGAGATAATACGTGTGTTAACTTGTATGATATGTGCTTTTATATCAATGGTTTGCATGAATGCCATTTTCAAAACCACCATAATAAGATTCGCATATTACATTAGCTCGTTGTAATACAACCGTATTTAATATGGTATGATAAGTATTGTTATTAAATACCATGAATGATTTTATAATATACAGTTATATGTTTATGCATTTGTCTTAGGTCTGATTATGCATATTCATTGTGTTTTGTAGTTTGGAATATATTCTAGAATTGACAAATGTCAATATCGCTCCTAAATAAAGGATCAATATGCATAACTGATTTAACCATAATAAAGAGGCAAATACTGTATTCATTATATTTGCTAGCCTAAAATGTATAGCATATGTTTTCTCGAAGCGAAATGACAGTTTCAGATTTGAAATTATTATATTAATAGATGTGTCCATGTTGTGATTCGTATCGTATGTCCTGCAAACTAATATACTTCTGTATCTAATCGTATCGTATATGTTTATTTAGATGTAAATGCAGTAAGGGTTTTAATTGTACAAGAAACATTACTCTCAATAAAAGGCTTGACCTACATGCTGAGTTTTTTAATTGTTCACAAATAACATAATTATAAGAAATCAGGTACGTTCATGCTTACTCTTTAGGGATGTATTGATCATATTCGATTCAGTAAAAAGAACAAAATTAACAAAGTTAAAGTGAATATCATAAGTTTATTCTTAAAACAGCTTACGATAATTCTTGCAACAATGTCCCTTGTTATAATAAATACCCATTATTAAATATTGCAATGATTGGCACATTAGAAGTTTAACAAATAGAATTGAACGATGTTGTTAGCTTGTAAATTAAGTTCCAAAATTAGTCTGTAGGAAAGTCGCATATAAATTTAAATACATATAGTTTACTGATATATTTCGATACTAAACTGACTTTAAAATAAACTTTTATTTGAAATAATATAACGAAATATGGCTACACATTTGATGATTAACATATACTATGTTAGCGATGGTTTCCTGAACAAAGGGAAATAATAATGTCACATATAGTCCATAAAGTTATGCCAGTGTTCTCCCATATTAACGTACTCACGGCAACGCGTGGCGTTTATTTAAGAGAACATTCAATGAGAATACATGCAGGCCTTACCGTTATACCTTCAAAAATGTCGTTTCGTGTTTCACCAACGATCTTAACAGAACAATCTGAGACGACAAGCTGAGAAACAGAGTGTTTGTTTAACTAGAGATGATCGTGTGGTATGTGGACAGAATTGCTCAGGTAACATTCGATAGATCAGGTTCTAGCCTAATTTCTTCCTCCACCCATAATTTCCGGTTGTCTTCGGTGGCTCCAATATTGGCCACAATGGGGAAACATATAAACACAAGTTAAATTTTTTAACCATATTGGATCGTCATGTCGTATCCCCTTCTAACCAAAGTCACATAAGAGATTTCATTTAACGTCACGCTATCTTGACAATACTGTTAAAGGAGTTACCCTTAATCAAGCAAATAAATGACAAGTAAGCACAATGAGATCGCTATTTCCATTGACAACGTCTCTAGTAAAATCTATGACAAGAGAGATGATTTCAACTTTTGTGAATTAGCCATACCTTGATGTAAAATCACTTCGTGCTACCTCCTTTTGGTATTTATACATCATAATTTACAAGGTTTGCACGCGTTTGTAATAAAAATCATATGTCAATGCTAGAGACCTGTTTATTTCTACAAGATCGTTATATCCAAGCTTTAGATTTCACAAATCAGCGAAAGCACTTTCAAAATTAGTTCAATGCTTTCATTACTTTAAAGTATAATAGCAGTATGAAAACACGTATGCAGCAAGGCATAATCAATCCTGCATTTTATGAAAATAATGTATACAAGTTAACATGACACAATTTTAATTGCAATTTGGAAGTTCCTCTACAGGATAATTTCCTCTTGTACGAAAGCTTCCCTGTTCCTAGGTATTTATTTTAGCATTATGTACGATATCCCCTGCGTATCATTTTATGGTAAATATTATTTCTGCCTTAGCTTTTTCTGTTCTTGTTGTTTTTAATCAAATTAAGTTATATAGTATTTAATAAGCATTTATTAAGCATTTAATGGTGACCATTATTTCCATTATTTCAAAGTAAGACTTAATTTCCTTTGCAATTTCTGCCTATGTATTGTGAATTGTGCATATTTAATGTTGACTAAAGCTTTCTTTATGAAATGAAATCATCATATTAAAATCATAACTCCATTTTGCCTCCTTTTTATTATAAAAAAAAGGTCCGCCCTGTATTTGGTTGTTATTTTTGTTGAAAATTGTCTTCTTGTTTGTAAAAGAAATTATATATGTGAATGACAGGCAACATGATTGAACAAGAGAAATGAAAATGATGGCAACATCATTTGCGTGTCTAGACGGAAATTAAGTATTTATGTCAAATAGAAATAAACGTAATTATCCTGGTAGGATTAATTAAATTAGCGATCTGCCTTATATACATAATCGTTAAGTCCCATATGATTGATACGTATTACATGTAAATCGCATAAACGCCGATTTGCTTACCTTTTAAGATGTACCTTTATTGACAGTACATTTAATTTAAGAAATGAATACATTTGGCTAGGGCTTTTTTTAAGACAGGGCGTTTAACGTCGCGAGTCTGACCAGAAAGTTTTCCTCTTTATACTTACAAAGAAGCAATTGATTCAAAACTGCTTTATAATGCATATCGTTTATGAGGTAATTTACACTTAAGGCTTAATTGTTGTTAATTACGCACCAAAAATAACAAATAACATAATCTTAAAGAATGGAGATGGTCGAGCAGCGAAACAGTCAACTCGCATTATAACTTATACACAATCATCTAAACTTGTTTGTGTGCCATATGAATTTAAAACATACCAAGAAACACAAAGCGTCGCCAATAAGGGCAGATGCGTCTTTATTTAAGGAATTACTCTTATTTCGGTACAGTTTGTGCTGTATAAACGCACACGATAGAGCTGGCAAAACCATAATGCGCGCTAGCGTGTGCGATCATACTGCATAAACCGTACCAAAGTAATTTCTTATATTTGCATGTTTCCTTTCGTTTTGTTTTTTTCACACGTTAATTATTTACAAAATATCTGTTGTTTTTTTTTGTTTATTTTTGGAATGAAAGGAGAAGCACCACGTCTAGTTTTCCAAAGGCGAGAGCAGCTACTACTTCCCTTGACCGCTTCACAACCTAGTTCGGCGAAAACAAGTAGCACGTTTTGAACATTGATCGTATAGCACTTACAACTTGAATATTTAAGTAAGGTACTTCTTAATAGTTTATATGATTTTAAAAAAAATATTGTTATGATAAAAAGTAGTGTCTCTTTCTTAAATATTGTTTTTTCTTTCCTCTATTTGTTTTACAATGGCGTCTTAAAAGAAACCAGGGCACCCTTGTGACAAGTTTGCAATGGAAGTGCTTTCGTGTATTAAATTAACTTTTGAGCTCTGTAATTAATTGTATTTACTTAATCATACATCATGTAACTTAATATTTTGTGTGTAAGACGTGTACATTAACATTTTATTCAGAATGTAAGCCAGTGGCGGATCCAGGATTTCAGAAGTGGGGTCGTACCCACAAACTTCGTACCTCGAACAACAAAAAGAGTTAAGAAATATGAGAGATTAGGCGGATCCGCCTCTGATTTAGAAGTTTTGCTTGACTTTGTTCATTTTTCTTTTGAAGTTGAATTAAATAAATATATAAGGAAGTTTAGCTAGTTTATAGTTTTATTAAACCATACTCAAAGCAAAAAAAAACATCAATACAATATACATCTGATCACCTGATTTAAGACTAGATTTATAATCCAAAATTATTTTAGTTGCATCTACAAATTTTCATTTAGATTTTTTTTTCAAATTGGCGTTCTGTTAATCAGGTGCAGATTTCAACAAAATCTGACGAGTTCGTTATGTTCAGTATCATAGTTCATTTTGGTATTTTACACAAAATACACGCAAAATAGACACTTATAAACAACTTTTTTTCAAATATTATCAGTTTGTTCAGTTCTTTAAACAAATATATACACAACCTTCAATATACCCTTCAACCTGCATCGGTTTGATTACACAACATATTCTTCATCAAAGGTGAATAATAATGTCCCTAGCATTCGTTTCAGAGTTATTGTACTTTGTTCCCATGTCGATGTATTAACAGCGTGACTTGTACTGAAGATGATAGGCGCTTCATTTGTTGAGCATGCATGCAGATCGCACAATTATACCGCTAAAAAGGTCGCTTTGAGTTTTTCTTTTGCAAGTGATTTGAACAACCACTGTCTTTAATTGTAGTGTGTGTCATGAACAGTGAGGTTATTGATCTCATCGCATTAGATAACACGATATAACCACATTGTCTCCCTTGTTGGTGACAATGAATGATATTAAACCGCATACATTTACCTTACTGCACACGTGCAGTTATTGTACGTCTTATGTATATATAACACAAAACAAACCGATTCAATGGAATGTACATTACTGGATGCTGAACATATACTTGTTGTATTAGTAACAGTTCAGCAATGGACACTACGCACATGAACCTAATTATAACCGATCGTGTAACAGTGTATCTTTCAATTTAGCCTTCCTTTAAATCATGGTTTACTATAGAAATAATTAACAGATCAGTGTGTTTCATTTCAATTGATTCGAAATGTGCCTACATTGTCACTGGTCAAAATGAGAGTTAAACAGTTACAAACTACAAATACCCATATATATATAATTCAATAAATATAGTGTATGTATTTACGACACATGCATGTGCATGTTTTAAGCGATGCATATCAATACAGCCGTTAATAATTGATGGAGTCATTTGAAGAGTCCGCAGACATTTTAAAATTGTTATTGTTTTCCTGAGATTTTTGCAGTTTTGATAAATATTATATTTTAAATTTACCAGGATACCTCCTTCAAGCATTTATTTTCAGATCCCGATTTTTTTATTTAATATCATTTAACACTGGGATGTGTGTTTTACTGGAAGTAGTATTTTAATAAAGATGTTGATTTATGATAGACCTAACACAAACAAGTATTTCAGATACAAAAAAAAGGATCAGCAACTTGTAATTCACAAATCCGCCGTCTTTTTTCTAAATTGTTATTTATCATATAGGTGTACAATAAAAGAAACACGGGCTATACATATAGGGCTATTTATTATATGTGGAGTTGTCATAACTAGAACAGCTTCCTTATTAATACAGTATTAATTCATTATATAATCAAGGCATTGTATAATATAATATAAAAAAGCAGCACATTGTTCATGCAAGATCAAACAAATGAACCAACATAAAACAAAGGAAACTGTAACTAAGGACTCGACAAATCGTCATGGAATGTTCACCAAAATATCATCTTTATTAAAGGAATTGATGGTGGCGAAGGCTAAACTACGCCTGACGGTGATGAACTTACCAAAGTCCTGTATACGTGCAACTGGCATTGAACTAAGGAATGGGAGATGTGTTTGGTGTGGAGAGTAGACTGGCACGTCAAGAGATCGTGGGAACTACAAACACAGGATGACCGAGCACAAGAAACATGTAATGGGCTGACAACCAGCAAGAGATGGCCATGATTGTCATGATATCCAAAGAGAGATTGGAAACTGGACGAGGGAACTTGAACTACACAGTTGGTTCAACTTAAAAACTAGGACAGAGGTTCATGTTGGACATGGCCAATGAGAAAACTCTCTTCGTCACAGCTGTGGCATCTAGACTCAGAAACAAGTAGTTTAGATGTGCACGATATCCTTCAATCACTATCCAGCCAACAACGGTGGAAGATGACAGAATACCCCATAATGCTCGCTATATAGGAAGAAAAGTATCATGGCGAAAAGCATTTCATCGTGCAATGTGGCTCTCTACCAAGGAAAGTACAGGTGGCGCTATGAAATACTACTACGCTTACTTGCTCACAGCACTGACCAGGAAATGAGAAAGAAGCGGGGTTTTAATAATCGAGGCGGACTTCATTTGGGTTTGTGAAAGAAGGACAGAATGCTCAAAAACGATTAAAAAGGTGTACTGAACACTGCTAAGTCATGCGAAATGACGGTGGATTTGGATAAAAGGCTTCAGTTCCATGAACTGGTACACTCCACCAAAAGGCCAGACACGGATCTATGGTAGAACAACAAAAGGACAATGTAGCAATAGATCTTACTATGCCCGGATAGGAGAGATACGACGAGGCAATGGGAGAAAAACCAAAAGGCATGCTCAGTAAATGCAATACTGTAGACAGAAAGGATGGCTTATCCCAGTAGAGGTAGGATGCCGGGGGTTTCCTTCCATTTGCATGTGGATGATGTTTACATCACTGGACATTTCCGGTAAAGACAGAAAACAAGGAATAAAGGCTCTAGCCAGTACTGCTGAAAAAGCATCCAGCTGTATTTGACTCCGTCGAAACAATTACAGCTCGGGCTCTCTACAAACTGTCTGATCACCATTATAGCCCCATAATGCTACTGTGTTCTGGGATTAAACGGGCGAAACACCTACAGATGTATGGGTCCCAGCTGAGTATGTGGGTTGTTTTGACGCAGTAAAGACACTCTGTTAAACCCAATCAGCATCTACCATTCAAACTGAGAACTATATTATAATAAAATGTTACATCAAAACATGCTTAGAAAGAAAGTAGGTAGACATTGTATACATAGTATAATACGTAAAAGTAGCAAGAACATATAAACTATAATACTGGAAATAAAAATATCAGGTTTTAGAAAAAAATATACGTCAAATATAAAACTGATGTTTCAGAGCTTCTACAGCCAGACAGTGTATGTTTATGACATTGTCTCTTCACACCATTCAAGTGTGCATTCGTCTTCTGTGAACGGTTAATCTCTTCCGTACGGTTAAGTTAATACTCTCTTGTCTGTACACCAGCCTGTGGAATCTATTTTTATTTGAATTTAAGCGTGTGGTCCATATCAGAAATAGTACTCTTCCCAAGTTGGCTCAGCTCTTCTTATATTAACAACATGTTCCTTGCAAACTTTTCTAGGCCAGCCAGGAATGCCTTTTGCTTCTCTTGAATATTCAAAACATATTTATCTAATGATTCAATGCCTCACTGTATGTGGTATAGAACAGACTGTAAAGGGCCAGGAGTAGCTTTTATTCCCCGGTCAGCCTCGCGTTCATTGACATATTTCGTGATGTCTGTGACATCTGAAATGTCTGAATTGGAAAAGAAAATGTCATTTTAGAATTCCATACGTGTAAATGATACTTTTAGTAGAAACAGATGTAAATAGTGTCCACTGACTGTGTAACTAGGTTACGTGATTTACGATTCTAATAACAGATATAAAGAGAATGTAGTATGAGTTTTCATGGAATACTGAGAATATTAAACGAGCTGGAATAATGAGGGCGAAGCAAAGATCTTTCGCGAACATGATTGTTGGATTCCATTTATCTCATATTCAACAAAAAAACTTATTTTATTAAAATATAGTTCTGAATTTAAAACAGGGGCAACGTCATAACAGACGATGACATCAAACGATGCAATTTTTTGGCAACTCAATCACTAATGGCATTCGTAACTTAACACGAGCCGTAGTTTATTAAAATTAATATCTGTCAAGCGGAAAGGAAAACGAACGAAATTGAGTATTAATCGCAAAAGTCATTTAGCAGGAGTGTATGCGATCAACTGACGACACTTAGGCATGTGTTTAACTGTCCACGCTTAGGCATTGTTTGTTGTTTCTAAATATTATAAATGCATCTATCTTTGTGTATGCACCCTAAAGCTACTTTTAAATTCATGTCCGACCGAAAGTTATGTTGAATTAGAAACGGTTAGAATGGGACATTTTCTAAAAGTTTAATTTAATTAATGAAATAGTTATCAACCTAGCGTTTATCGATGAAAGAAGGGAATGCTTTACCAGCATTAATTAATATATAAAATAAATTAATATTGGTAAAAAAGAAAAGGTCCAATCGACATTTCAACAGATATTTAAATCTAAACTACCTCTAGACAAACGCAAACAGGGTAAATGTAAATGTGGCAAAAACAAAGAGACAAGACATAACACACAAACACAAAAACAACAGTTAAAGCAGATACAATGAACGCATATACAGACACAATGACTATTAATAAACTCTGTACAATATGTATAGGAGATAAAAGCCTCAGATACATAAACAATTCCAAAATGAGAGAGTATTTTTAAATAAAATAGCCCAAGCGCTCACGTATAATAAGAATAATTTAATAACGCCATACAATTTCATGACGCCATATGCCAAAGGGATCAAAAGTGAAATGTAAAAATATGAAAGAAATCATCGATTTTATGAAAACAACCCAAACCAAACAAAAGAAATGGTTGTATTGTTAGGAGATAAAAGGTAATAACTTTTAAATTAACATATAATAAAAAAAAGATGATTTAACCGCAGTTGGCATATTTTATAATTAAGGTACAAACATCCTGATGTTATATACATTTATACTGTGCAATCTCACGTAAAGGTCATGTAGACTGCTCAAGTTGTCTCACATTATATCGATTAAATTGAATCTGGACGTGATTCGGCATGTTCGCGTTGTTGACCTTGGAATATGTTGGCATGTTTTGTTTTAAAACATAATTTACCTGCGCGTATATTGTTATTATTATTATTATTATTAGTAGTAGTAGTAGTAGTAGTAGTAGTAGTAGTAGCAGTAGTAGTAGTAGTAGTAGTAGTAGTAGTAGTAGTAGTAGTAGTAGGAGTAATAGTAGTAGTAGTAGTAGAAGTAGTAGTAGTTGTAGTAGTAGTAGTAGTAATAGTAGTAGTAGTAGTAGTAGTAGTAGTAGTAGTAGTAGTAGTAGTAGTAGTAGTAGTAGTAGTAGTAGTAGTAGTTTAATAATAGTAGTATTCGTAGTAGTCGTAATAATATTAATAGAAGTAATAATATTAGTTATATTAGTAGTGGTAGTGGTGGTAGTAATAATAGAAGCAGTAGCTGTTGTAGTAGAAGAAGTAGTAGTACTAGTAGTGGTCATAGTCGTAGTAGTACGTTTCTCCGTGACTGTTCAGCCTAAACAGTGTTTCAAGCTTCGTATAGTGAAAGATTCAATCACGACTAGGCAACAGTTTTGCCTTATCAATAGAGGAGATGGAAATACACGTGGGCATCTGTGTCACTCGGTCTCATGACTGGATATGCTTCTCGTTGGTCGAATCGTGGATCCACCATTAACATTTCAAATGCAGGTTTGATAAGACATGTGCAATTGTTGTCAAACCGGAGCGGTTTTCTAGCTTCTGGGGCGAACTCAATTCCACACAATGAATTTATTCTTGTTTTATTGCACAGTATCCAGAGGGAAGGGAAGCCCGAGTTTGGGTGGGGTGAGGGGTGGGGGAAGGGTGAGCAAGAATTGCCACCGACCCAATAAATATGTCTCTATCACTTTTACATTGACCTTTGCCTTTGATTGGTGGTAGTTCAGATTTAAATATATTTGGTAATTCTCATATGCCCTTTGTTCATTTATTTCTTGCCTGGGAGAAACAGTGCAAGTTTAGAAATGTATATGTCGGCGGTCCATTGGTTTCGGGCCAAATTGTGCTCCAAATTTTTGCATTACCATTGTTTTCTCATTCGACTAGATGTTTAAGTGATTATATTTTATTTTGCAGGTATATGTGGAAGCAGATTTATTCAAACACAATTCCGAGCAGGAATATCAAAGTTAACATAACAATTGCTATCTCGTTCAAATAGATGTGCCAGTGATTATTTTGTATATTGCAGGTTTATGAATGAGCAACGCCTAGCAGAAATATGACTTAGTGACTTGACGAGAGAGGCGGCCCAAAAGAGGAAGCAAGTAGATATTAGAACTAGTGCTTCACTGTCTAGGCATTGTATGCTAGGCTGAGATAATTACAACATCAAATGCTATATCAGACGGCGTTAGTTCAGAATATCTAAATGTTAATTTACTAAACGCCTTCTGCACTATAGTAATCGGTTATTAAAATTACAACGCAGGGGTGGACTGTTGACGAAATAATTAACCTTTGTAGTTAATTATGGGCTCAGGGTGGCGTCATACAGCATTAATATGAGAACGTTGTGTTACGAAAAATGGCATTTGTGTTTTGTTGTAAAAGTAGAAGGGCTGACATGTTCGGCTACTGCAGATAGTTTACTATTTTAACGTAATTTTCATATTCGTCAGTACAAGATATATTGCATGGTCACTTGCAAATGGGTAGATAAGAGGCAATGCAATTTTTGCGTTCAAACTACAGAGCATTTTTTTTTCATGAAGATTAACCCATAAAACTGTATTAATATTCTCTGTCACAAAAGTCAATAGCTGTTTTAAATAATAATCGGATTACAAATTCATTAAATAGTGTTGGTGGATGGATAGACGATATGTGCATAAGGTGACCATTAAACATAGAAAAGTAAAAACACGACGCACTCGTATTATCATCAATGTATAATTGTGAATGATTCGTACCAGAAAACATACATATTGTGTACAGGACTTGTATCATTAATGTAGTCTTAATGTACCGTGCAGCTTTAATAAATACATTGCGGAGAAAATAAAAGTAAACAGAATGAAAATAGACTTCTGTAAAGATGGCATAATTGAACACGGTATTTTGTACAGATATCGCAACTTTTTCGGATTCTTATTTCAGTTTGCATAGCATCTAAACTCAACGAGACGTATGTTTCAGCGATTACTCATAACTAACCTACAAAAAGATTTATTTATCTCAAGAATAAGGTTTTGGTTAAAAAGTATTCATACATTAAGCATGTTCTTATGCAAACAAGCATGACACTTTAAAATCCATCTAACGCTTGCTGACTTACCCATATATGTGTATATTTTTAGTGCCTACGTACACGTTGTCCGTTTCAGTTACAGTTGTTTAGTAATCATAAACGTTGCATTTTTTTATTAATGTGGTCGTTGTCTGTTTAGATACCAAGCTCTCGTTTATGTCAATAGGCAGTAATCTAAAATTATATTAAGACTGAATTGCATCACTATCCATTGAACAGCTTACCGACGTACCGGTCAAATTCGCATAATAAAATACCCTGATATGTCCACGAAAACTGTTAATGTATTACGTAGCATTTATACCATAGCGACATTACGGCACTTTGACTCGCATGCGTGAGTTAATGTTTCTATTTGCTTTTAATAAACCGAAATGAGACACAGTTGGCTGCCATCTTGAGCACTGCAGTTTAATGTATGGTTCGATATGCATATAACTTCCGATATAGTTTTAATAGCTAAGTAAAGTGCTTATACGAAAGCAGAGAGTTTCTTTTATAATCTTTAGGAATGGCAGTGAAAACAATATTTGCAGGATTAAAAATGTAAAAAAAACACGATTGTTAGATCATTAAGCCATTATCAACGTAAGGTATATCATAAAGCAGCGTCTTTATTAAAATGCTACTTCCAGTAATATAGCAAAGGTATTTAAACTTCACCTGCCGTCTTGAAGTGTGAACATTGACATCCGATTGCTATTATACCCACACATTAAGGAAATATCGACCGTTTCACAATTGTCGATTGTGTATGCTATGAAGTGATTACTAATGCATTACAGAAAGCCATTATTATATCATTGCGAAATAGATACTTAATGTGCATATTTATTTCGTCCGCCTTATATTGTATATACCATGTAGCATGCAGTAAGTTTGAAACTGTTTAATGTGCGCTTTTTACGTCAATCTAACCGTTGTGGTCATTTGTTCTCACAGTGGGGACAGCATGAGTTTATTGGTAAAAGGAGTACTTAGGCGTTTCCCTGATCATATGGCCCGCCGACGTTCACCTGAGCAATTCTGTCCAATTGACCCACACTCATCTAAAGTCAAACAATCACACTGTCTACCACCTTGTCCTTTCAGTAAAGATTCATTTAAGATCGTTGAGAAGCGACTATGTGGACTATGTGGACTATGTGGACTCTATAAAGGTGAGTTCTACATATGTTCCCAACGAATGTGGCACATGTAGTTTAAAATAAACGCCATACCTTGCTGTTTATACGTTGATATGGGAGAAAACTGTTTGAACTTCATGTATAATATGTGACAATATTATTTCCCCTTAATTAGGAAACCATCGCGTAATCGGACTAACACTAATTATTAGATATGTAGATGTTTTTAGTAGATTTACGGAATTTAATATAAGGAGGTTTTCCAGCTGTCCTGCGATGCGCCGGTGGATCTGCCAGACATAAGTCTAGGAATTTCCTCCAGGAACACTAGCAGAACGTCCCCAAATAGGCGATAAACCAAAGTCAACAGCAACATTCAATTTATTTGTTCAACTTCCAAGGTTCCAATATTTATTTAATACTGGTGATATATACTAACGATGGATAGTGTTGCAAGAATGATCGTTAGTTTTGTTTCAATAATTAACTTATGACGTTCAATTTAACTTTGCTATCTTTGTTCTTTTTACTTAATGGAAAATTATTAATACATCCGTATAGCGTAGGCAAAACCATATCTGATAATGTTTTGGTGGAAGAAAATAAAACTCAACATAAAAGTTAAGCTGTTTATTGGGATTTATGTATCTTGTATCATTAAGCAGTTATTACAGCTACATCTACAGATACATATATAACGATAAGATTGGGGACAGAAGTATATTAGTTTAACATCAACATTCGCAGGAGAAATTATCACGAACCAGACGAATCATAATGGTCAAAGGTAAACAAAATATGTAAAATATATAAACTCGTAGAAAGAAGTCCTATGTTGTTTCGTGGCATTTCTACAAACACATCGATTAGTGCATGCTCAAGCAAGACACATAATCACAATCATAAGAAAAGTTATTATTGCGAATGCAATAAAATCTAATGAATATATATGGTGAACATCCAGAGATCGTGCAGGGTCCTATCACTACTATTCTAGGACATAATTTGAAACACATTCATGGCTAACTATAATACATACAGTAAGTAAGTTTGTTTTCATTATTTTTTCAGACTAGTAATTTATTATTATCTTTAAACATACATATAAATAATCTTTTTAAAACAATTCAATCACAATTAATATGTATGCCCCTTTAAAAATGGAGATTCGTTTTCACTTACGTTTTTTGTTAATATATATTTCTTATTGATCGTTTCTACAATATATACCTAAAGTTAAACGCACAATGAATACTATAATCAGAGGGTAGATAGAGATATATACATACAAACGTTTGTATATAGCATCATGCACGTTATTCATTAACACTACTTGTCATATAATTATACAAAATTATATTAGATAGAGTAAATCTAATTTGTGAATCTTATTATGATGAGTCTACAAGATTTCCTTCGTATAAACCATTGATATACGAAGACTAATCATACATACACACATATTATCTTACTACCTAACATTGATATGCTTCCATACATACTAATACTGTTATTATTCTTTAAAAGTGAATATTAAATATACAGTCATTTATAAACAATTAGATACATCGGAATATATACACATATAGCGTATTATACATACAGAAACAATACATAAAGAAAACCTTAATATTTCGGATTGTATTTATATGTGTAGTTCTGTTTTATTAACACATTATATAACACCATTGCGTACTAAGAAAAAATAAAACAAATTAAAACAAAACACAATTTAATGCAAAACAAAAACACACATTCTTGACGTAACAGAAAAAAAAAGTTACTTCTTTAAAGGTACATACTAAAACATTATATATATATATATATATATATATATATATATATATATATATATATATATATATATATATATATATATATATATATATATATATATATATATATATATATATATATATATATATATATATATATATATATCATTAATGGAACTATTAAATATATATATACATATCATTAATGAAACAATTAAATTTCAGTTACATTAGCTAATTATTAGTTTGTCTTTTTTAAAATAGTACACATTATCTAATGCTCACACCTTATATAACAAATGGTTATACTTACCATGTTATATACAATTAAGTTTCAAGAATTTAACAACCAATGTATTAAATGTGTTTTGATTTAACCCCTAGGTTAATTTAGGCAATGGCTACCTACATCGACATGAACACGCATTAAGAATAATTATTTATGCTTGTTTGTTTATTGTGTTCAACGTCTCACCAACGGTACTTCAGTTATCTTAAGACGGTGTCCACATGAAGCCGATACAGTGCTACCATCGCCGTGCATTGCATGTATTGAACACCTTGCATGATACCGCACCCAGTCACATTAGCTTGACACCGGTCAGACCATAACTCGTGGAACTATACTTATGTTTGCCTGACGCTCTACCGATAGCACTACGGTGTCTGGTCAGTTAGTGTTTTATTTTTCTACTAGTTTCATATCTCAAAATTATCATTTTGTTTCATGGTAAAACAATGAAACACATTTTAGGCTGGCAAATATAATAAATACAGTAGTGTCTCTTCATGATAGTTAGATCCGTTACGCAAAAATATACATATGCATATATAAAATATCATCGTTAATCGTTAAAACAAAACAGCAAAAACATAAATATAAACAAGTATATTAATAAAGCATGCATGATATTCAATAACACCAGTTAGCATAATATTAAACACAGTTTACAAAGCACTAGTGCAATATGTAAATCATATGATATTTTTACAAATTACATTCACACATATCATACAATTAAACAAACATAGTATCCTACTATCTTCACCTTGCATTGCTGCTTAGTACAGCAATGTTTAGTATAATCATCATTCAAAATCAACATTAAATGCGCAATACGATTACACACATGTGTGTGTTTGCAAGCTATAATAACATACTGCATTAAAATATGTTTATGTGTTTGTTTTTATGGTTTATCGTCCCACCAATTGTATTTCAATTGTCTGGAGACGGTGTCCACTTGAAGCAGATATAGTGCTGCCTTCACTGTGTATACCATGCCATGAACACCTGGCATGATACCACACCCAGTCACATTATCCTGACACCGGGCCAACAAGTCGTGGAACTACCCTTATATTGGCTGCAGCATTCGCAAGGGAGCTATACCACTACCATTTTTAACGACTTTTGTATATCACGGTCCGGGATCGAACTCGGGGCCGTCCATACCTGTTAACATATGTATTGGCAAAGAGAAATCGCATGTGCAGTTATACAGATCTACATTAAACTAAAACAAAAGTCAGCATTAATTAATATGGAATGTATGTCTAGGCGAATGTCTGTATTTGCTAACATGCCAGTAACTTATAGTATAACATGCTAAGACAAAAGGTCCCCTGGCTATTTAGATTCTCACCACGTGGGGTCGAGTCCCGTTCGGGGTGAAGGACTGAATATGGAACGTCTTCCAGCTGACTTGCCGTGCGCCGGTGGTTCTATCCTGACACACGTGGTCACCTTCTACGAAAATAAAAGCTGGACGTCACTATAATGATAATACATTTTCGCTGCAATGTATTTCAAATATAAAAACAAAGATTAATCATTCAATCAGGCACACATGTTTTATCCCACCATCTCTGTAAATATCGGTTGATGAGCTTTATCAACAGATATTCCCGCACCTGCTCTAAGGCTGACTACTTTTTTGACGAAACGATCAGGAATGCTTACGAGAACGAAACTCATTTATCCCGTAATTATGCTTGTGGTCACCCAAAAATGTCTATAATATAAAGATTGGATAAATAGAGCAAAAGAGGCTACTTAAAAAAAAATATGAGCGCGATTTCGATTTCTGTCCTGCAGGATAGAAAAATTAAGTAGCAGCGTCTTAACCGACTGAGCTAACCGGACAGTTAATCGCTATCTTCCGAAGTTTTATTTAGCAATGATATAGAAACTGTGTATATATATTATTGAGATGACTACTAATCAAAAGTTCAATATTAATTTGCGTACCTCAAGCAGCTAGACTGTGTCAAATACAGAAATTAGAATTAATGCGTTAATTTGCACTCAGAAAAAGTTATTTATTAACTTCATTTTGTAATGTGCTCTATTGAAATTATAGCTCTTTCTAAATGGCTTGGTATCCCTAGTTTTATAAAGGTATTGAGCTGTTTAAAAAAAAAACAAAAAAAAACTTCATTATCCTAAAAATACTTGCAAAGGACCAAGAGGAAATCGATTTAAGAACAGACCAATTAACACCTACTGTCAACACGTTAGGGACCAAACAAATCAACATAACGAACGGCTAAAAACTCTACTTTTATCACGTTTCTAATTTAAGTAAACTTTTAATTGTTTACTTATGTTTGGACATAGATGACGTTTTTGAAGTAATGGTTTAACTGTAATTGAAACCATGTTAGACTGCATGTCCCAAATGTAGAGATGACACTTTTTTCAGTTAAATATACAATAATACTTAAGATGCCCTCATGCTTAGTTTCACCTTCGCACTTGTCAATATCTTCAGTCACTAAAGATGCCTTGTCAATAGCAAATACAAAAATAACTAAAGGAATACCTTCAGCCGAGTATTTGACTTCCTTAAGGTACACGATTTAAACCAATAAATTGGTTGTTTTTTTAAAAAAGGGGGGTTCTGCCTGTTACATAACATTAGAGTATATTGGTCACGATTGTGTGCATTAAACCGGGACAAGTATTGAATATACAGAAATACCGTTAACGACTTTCTATCATAGTATAAATGTTACAGAGTTTATACATCTGTCAATGACAGTGGTGCCTACGTCTTTATACATACACACATGCAATTGTGTGTCAAAGTGCAAAATAGTTTGCTGGATGTGTCTGTAAAACAGCTGTATATTTATTTCAGTAAAATAACATAGTCAAATTATAGCATCAGAGAGATTTATTGTCCACCTGATATTTGCTATCAACAAGCTTTACATGAAATCAAAACACATAACATGGCCCATGTCCCCTCCAAAATAAAACTTTTTTCGTACATCATCAAAGCACAGACAACTTGGACTTTTGATGCCGTCCATCTCAGACAGAATGTCTCCAATTACCCTGCCCTTCTCTGTTACATGAACAAGGTTCTGTGAATCGTAGCCGCAAACGAGAACATGATTCCGGTGGTCAGTCGTCACACACGTAGCTCTGGAGAGACCGAGCTGCTCTTGTGTCAGTCTGAAAATTTCATTTCCATCTCAACTCAGACATATCAGTCCAATGTCCCTGTCTGCAACATAAATCCGGTCCCCTCTTTTATTCACTTTGATACTTGCAATGCTGGAGAAGAGAGACCTACCAGATGAATCGTTACTTATCTCATGCTTCTGTGTGCCAACAGTGTTGTAGACATGCAGACTCTTCGAAGATCCTACAAACAGATCTCCCCTATGATACGCAATACAGGATAAGTCATGATCAATGCTGATTGTCAGTGTCCGTGTTGTGGTACCTTTGGCGACGTCATAGAACTCTATACGCGGAGGCTGCAAATAGTATAAAGGTTTGATTTACCAAATACTAAAAAAAGAGTATACACGCACAAAAACAGGTTAAAACTAATGTAGATTTAGACCTGTCACGTTAGGAAATCATTTTAACATATCCATTCAGAAACATAAGTATCATGCATAACCAAATCTGTTGATGGTGTACGGAGGTCAGATAATCGCTGAGGGTTACTGAACAACCGTGTATGCGAATATTAAAATAAGTTACATGTCATAAACTTATACTTTACCCATATTCTAATGTTGCAGGAATACGGAGATTAATAAGATTGCATTAGGTACGTGGTAAATGGTGAACTATGACTTACATGAAGTAAAAGCATTTACAAACATATTCGTGCATGTTTTTTGTTCGTTTAGTGTTGTTTTCTGTTTTGTCTTGTCTTTGTGATGCATGTCAAAACAGTGTTTGACGTATAAGTCTATGTGAATAATATTTACTCTAGCCACACCCATCACTATCAAAACGTCTTCGTCACTCACGAATCAGAAGGACTCTCTTGTCAACTTTAGTAAATATCTTTTGAGCTGTGGTGTTTTATTTTTATTAGTCAGTACAATGATAACATGGCTTTGGACTGATATTTAAATGTCACGCGGTAAAAGTTATTTCTACCAGGTCTGTCTGGTAAGTAGTTTGATTATACAACTGTATATTATAAAATTGGCGTATTCTCTTACTGCTATTTCAATTGACTGCATTTCAGTATTTTAAGTGTATTTTAATATTACGGACTAAGGTGTTAATTGTATAAAACTATTCTTGATTATGCGTGGGGGAATTTATACTACGAGCGTGTACATTTTTAGTTTGACCTTATTATTTATCAATTGTTTACTTTTATGTGTTGAGAATTATGCTTCCATCTACTATTATATTAAACCGGTAGATGTTGGAAGAACGTGAGGTGGTTTAAATGAATTGTTCTCCCCACTTCCTAAATGTGTTAGCGGTCATCACTTTTGGGGGGGGGGCAACTTTCAGATGAACTGCTTCTGTGAACAGATCCTGTACATCACTAAACACGTAATATTAAGATGGGTCAATCACAATGTTATACATAATAGTCCGGACACACATACAATTAAATCCTTAATTAGAACACCTTTTGAGTGTCAATGGTGAACGCTCGGCTTTTAGATCACTGCTCAAATTATTGTCGTTACTAAGAGCATGTTGCGTGCGTCTGTAAATATGTGACACACTGTTTGACTTAAAATACATAGTTAACCAAACATTATTCATAAAGAGTATGAATTAACAAAGCAAGTTGTGTCTAGTTATTAAAACATCCCTACTTTCAATACCATGACTTTTTATTATGAGCATTCTAGTCAATAATTAAGTTATACGTAGATCTACATGCCAATGTAAAAGTGAGACAATCAATACACCAGCCAGCATGCAAATATAAACTGGCGCTAAAACGCACGCTGCGTGAACACTGACCGCACACATGCTTCTCGCTATACGCATGTGTATGACATGCTGCTGGACGGGACAATCCGAACTATGTTTGTATTCATTCGGGTGCTTTCGCGTTCATTCTTTGTTACGGAATAAAATTTATAGTTGATTTTACTTGCTAACATCTCCTTATACTTTTTTTTCTACACAGTTTGATATCCGATGTATAACTTATTATTTTCCAAACTGTAATTACTGGTTCAATCAATTTTAATAGCAAGGAACGTTTCTGCAGCTGTAACTACTACTACATGTGCTACTATGATAACTACATATACTACCACACTACCACTGCTACCACTAGTACTCCTCCTACTACTCCTACCACTACTACCTGCTACCACACCTCCTATTCCTCCTCCTAACCCTCTTGCCCCTCCTTATCTTCCTACTCGTCTTCGTCCTCCTTTTCCTCCTCCTCCTCCTTCTCCAACTAGTCCTCCACCTCCTCCTCCTCTCCTTCTTCCTAACACTCCACCTCCTCCTCCTACTACTCCTCATAACACTCCTCCTCCTCCTGCTAACACTCCTCTTCCACTTCTTCTTCTCCCTTATTCTTCTTCTACTACTAATACTTCTAATTGTCCTCCTCTTCCTACTTCTCCTCCTCATACTAATACTGCTATTTGTACTACTACTACTACTTTTACTATTACTGCTTCAACTACTATTACTACTACTACGACTACTACTACTACTACTACTACTACTACTACTACTACTACTACTACTACTACTACTACTACTACTACTACTACTACTTTTACTACCACTACTACTACCACAACTACTACTACTACTACTACTACTACTACTACTACTACTACTACTACTACTACTACTACTACTACGACTACTACTACTACTACTACTACTACTACTACACTACTAGCACAACCACTACCCTTCCTTCTCCTCCTCTTTCTCCTCCTACTCCTCCTACTACTACTACTACTACAACTACTACATTACTAGTGACCTTACTATTATTTCTATTGATACTACTACTACGACTACCACCACTACTACTACTACTACTACTACTACTGCTACTACTACTTCTTCTACTACTACTGTTACTACTACTACTACTATTACTACTAGTAGTACTTTTGTTCTTGCGACCACTATTATTACTGATTTTACTACTACTGATTGTACTACTGTACCTACGAGTACTACTACTACCACTACTACTGCTACTACGACGACTACTACTACTTACATCATTAGAAGTCATGACTTTACACTATTACTACTAACATTACTACTACTACTACAAAAGCTACTACTACTACTACTACTACTACTACTACTACTACTACTACTACTACTACTACTACTACTACTACTACTACTAATACTACTACTACTACTACTACTACTACTACTACTACTGCTGCTACTACTACTACTACTACTACTACAACTACTACTATGTATACCATTAGAAGTACTGACTTTACACTATTAATACTGACATTAATACTACTACTACTGCTACGACTACTACTACTTCTCTTACTACTACTACTACTACTACTACTACTACTACTACTACTACTACTACTACTACTACTACTACCACTACTACTACTACTACTACTACTACTACTACTACTACTACGACTGCAACAACAATTACTGCTACTACTACTACTACTACTACTACTATAACTACAACTACTACTACTAGTACTACTACTACTGCTACTACTATAACTACTACTACTTCTACTTCGACTGCAACATTAAAAAATACTACTACTACTACTACTACTACTACTACTACTACTACTACGACTGCAACAACAATTACTAGTATTACTACTAATATCACTACAACTACTACTACTAGTACTACTACTACTGCTACTACTAGTACTAGTACTAACACTACTACTACTATTACGACTGCAACAACAATAACTACTACTACTACTATCACTACAACTACTACTGCTAGTACAACTACTACTACTACCACTACTACTACTACTACTACAACTACTACTACTACTACTACTATCACTACAACTACTACTGCTAGTACAACTACTACTACTACCACTACTACTACTACTACTACTACTATAATTGCTTCTACGTCAACTAGTGTTATAACTACTGCTTCTTCTACTACCGCTATTATTACGGACTTTACTACTATTACTACTTCTACTACTGTTACTACTACCACTACAACGATTACCACTACTCCTACTACTACTTCTACTTCTATTACAACTTCTATCATTTCAACAACAACAACAACAACAACAACAACTACGGCTTCTACTACTACCACTATTACAACTGATTATACTACTACTGACTTTACTACTACAACTAATACCACTATTATTAGTGACGTTACTATACTTCTTCCTCCATCTCCTACAACTAGTACTACTACTACTACTACTACTACTACTACTACTACTACTACTACTACTACTACTACTACTACTACTACTACTACTACTACTACTACGACTACTACGACCATCACTGTAAGTACTACGGCTTCTACTACTACCAATGTTACTACTGATTATACTACTACTGACATTACTACTACTACTACTACTGTTGCTATTACTACTACCACTACTACCACTATTACTAGTGACTTTACTATTATTAC
The DNA here is from genome assembly GCA_007844125.1 of Sinonovacula constricta. NCBI lineage: Eukaryota > Metazoa > Mollusca > Bivalvia > Cardiida > Solecurtidae > Sinonovacula > Sinonovacula constricta. Next base: position 48,945,243 of record CM017570.1, read on the forward strand.
TACTGCTACAACTGCTACTACTACTACTTCTACTATTAGTACTACTACTACTACTTTTACGATTACTAGTATTACTATTATTAAAACTGATTTTACTACTGCTGATTTTACTACTGTTCCTAATACTACTACTACTGCTACTACTATTACTTCTACTATTACTTCTACTACTACTACTACTACTACTACTACTACTACTACTACTACTACTACTACTACTACTACTACTACTACTACTACTACTTCTTGTACTGCTACTACTACTAAACAACAACTACTGCTGCTACTACTACTACTACTTATTCTACTACGTATTCTGCTAGTACTATTACTACCACTATTATTACTGATTTTACTACTAATGACTTTACTTTTCTTCCTACTACTACTACTACTACTACTACTACTACTACTCCTACTACTACCACTACTACTACTACTTCGTCTACTACTCTTACTACACCGGCTTCTACTCCTGCCACTATTACTACTGACTTTTCTACTACTACTGCTGCTACTAATACTGCTACTACTACTACTACTACTACTACTACTACTACTGACTTTACTATTGACTTTACTACTACTACTCGTTGTTTACTTTACGACTACTGCTTTACTACTACGGCTTTTACAGCTATTACTGCTGACTGTACTACTACTACAGTAACTAGTAGTAGGTAACTTTACAGATTTATGTAATCGTCCATTCTAGTCTGTTTAAATATTGATATATGTCTAAACTATTGTATATTTACTGAAACAACGGAAATAGTACAAACATATTGTAAGATCGACTCTTAAAAAATACTGTTTTTCTATACACATTATTACTTCCATCATTTTTCCATATGTTAGCCCACAGCGTATTCAGAAAACGAGCTATGTTTAGAGTTGCATAGACCGTTTTGATTAGATTATATAGACAGTTGAGACAACACATATACTATCGTTTTCTTTTAATGGAGCAAAACTTTCTATCATATAATAACTGAAGCAGCACTCAAATTAAATATATATTAAACTACAATGACACCAATATAAACTTGTTTATTTAATGTTTGTAGAAAAAAAATATAAGTTATTACCAGCATATCAAAACATAAGTGCAATGCACATTATACATAGCAAATATTCTTTGCCGTGCTGCCCTAGACCCACCTAATGGAGACACTTGAGAAATATTTCATAGACTTGTCCTTTATTCCACTTTCTCCAAGAACCATTATTCTTCAAAATGGATGCGCTGCTGTCAGATTGAGAGCTTCTATAACTCGTGCTTGTATCATATAAATAAATATACACATGATAATATTAAACACCATGCATGGTATTCAATAAAATAGTATCATATTATTATACGCAAAACGTGGCGCCCGTGAAGCAGTGGTAGACTCGCCGAATTCTAAATCATCTGATTGCTTTGTCTCTCACTAAGAATGGGTTCGAATACCGGCCGGGGAAAAGGCCTTCATGTGGGAACGTCTCCCAGTTGACTTGCGTTGGGCCGGTGGTTATACCCAGACATTTATCTGTGATCTCCCTTCACCAAATAGCTAGACGTCGCTAAAATGATCATAATTGGTCGATGCGATGTATCAAAAACCAACACAACATTATACGCAACTATATTGCATAAAGCTAATGTAATTTTTAGGATCTGTTGATGTTTTTTTTTTCACAAATTAAAATAATGTGAACCATTAATATACACTGAGTCATCGTAATAATTAAACAATCATAGCTTTTCATAATTAAACCTTGATTTGCTTCCATGTATAATAATGTTGTTATCATCTTTTGAAAGTGAATGCTAGATATACAATCATTGTAAGAACACAATATTTACAATATTGTATAATATTGATTATTATCAGTAGTATAATGTTTCTTGGCAAAAGCAAATCGATTAATATACACATTAATATACACATATAGCGGATAATACATACATTAATTAAACGAGGAGGGAACCTAACAATATAATCAAAATGGTTTAATGCAACAAATATATTTCAGTTAAATTAGCTGATTGTTATTAAATCCTATTTGCAAATACAACGAACAATTTAATGCGACCACATTATTATTACACATGATAATAGTTTCCATGATATAACACATTAAATAACGTGAAGTTTTAAAACATTAACACACGATGTATTAAATGTGTAATGATTTTAACGCTAGGTTGTTATAGCCATTGGCTTATGACTTTCCAAACTCGGGCACGTGTAATATTCATATTACCTATTGTCAGTGGCATTTACATTTTAAACCAAAAGTACGGTATAACTTATTCTTACTCAGACTTAATGAAATGGTCTCTAATCAAATGTTAAATATAAAATTGCTAGTTTAAGTCTGCTAGACTGTTTCTCGCACAGCAATTATAATGTAAACTTTGTTATCACATGTTTTTGATATGATTTAACATTTAGTTACTATTGTTTTATTATGGGTTTCTAATTTCAAATCTGAAACTATAGGGATTATTATGTGGATTTTTTTTTTGCATAAAGTTTTAAGTTTTTATATATCAAGAATTAAGTATTGTTTCTTAAAATAATTAAATTTGCAACCTACGTTTATTAGTTCCTCTCCGTCTAAAATAAAGTATATAGATGAAAATTAACATATTAATTAATATAAATAGAGTTAAGAGAATTTCAGTCACATAAGTAGAACGTTAGCAAAAAAATAAAAATAAATAAATATAAAAACAAACAAAAAAAAACGCTACATAGAGTACAATTGTAACTGTAATTGCTAATTACATTGACCTTTCAAATTTTGATTTATGTTGGAACATTGCATAAGTGGCATTTTGACGAAATGGTTAAACCATGTAAATAGTACTGTCCTAAAATGTAGATAGGACCTTTTTGCTTTTTAACCAAAACTATAACTTAAAAAGTGCTCGCATGCTTATTTATACCTAAGCGTAATTCGATAAAGGTCACTTGGCAATGGTTACTACACAAGTATTGAGAGAAATACCTTCAGACAAGAATCTGATTCCTAAAGGAAAACTATCTCACTATAAAAAAATGATTGATTTAAACTTGTTTTTATAGGTTTGCAACCTAGAAGTAGTGTATTTTGTCACAATTCCGTGTGTCATGATAAACCTATACAATTATTGAATATTCAGAGAAATTGTTAACGCCGTTTTATTCTGGTTTAAATCTCACTAGGTTTATACATATTTCAATGTCATTGGTAGCCACTTTTTAATAAATACACACACATTTATATTCAACACATTCAACACGTTTGTGTGCAAAATAGTAAGCTGAATGTGTCTGTAAAACTTGCCTCTAATAATTTCAATAAATACACATCGTCCAAATTACTCACAAGGTGTTTGCTTTCAACTAGCTTTACATGAAATTAAAACCAAGAAAATAGTCCATGTCCCCTCCAAAATAAAGCATTTGCCGTACATCATCAAAGCACAGACATCTTGTATTATTGATGAAGTCCATCTCAGACAGAACCTCTCCAATTACCTTGCCCTTCCCTGTTACCTGGATAAGGTTTTGTGAATCCGAGCCGCATATGAGAACCTGGTTCCGGTGGTCAGTCGTCACACCCCTAGCACTAGAGAGACCGAGCTTCTCATTTGTCAATCTGAAGATGTTCTGTCCATATCTACTCAAACATGTCAGTCCAATGTCCCTGTCAGCAACATAAATCCGGTCACTTTTTTATTCGCTGAGATACTTGCAATGATGGAGGACAAAGACCTACCAGATGAATATTTACTTATCTCCTGCTTCTGTTTGCCATTCATGTTGTAGACATGCAGACACCTAAAAGATCCTACAAACAAATCTCCGCTATGATACGCAAGACACGATATGTCATGAGACACGAGGATGTTCCTTGATGCGGTCACTTTGCCGATGTCATAAAGGTCTATAAAGCTTTTCTGCAAGCAGTATAGACGCATGAATCATTGAATACCAAAATATAACGTATACAAACAAACATTGTGTATGTTCGATAGATTTTAAAAAACAGATAGATATCTAAATAATAAGCAGAATAAATATTTAATCAACAACTAACATTTCCTGCAATGAACTATTTCAGGCAGACAGACATATATTTTTACCAAATACAAAACGTTATTATTGCACTACTTGATATATTATTAATTCAGAGCTAACTGACTAATTAAAATCTTTAAATGGATAGGATGAATGTGGATCTTACTGAAGTGAAAGAGATTCGAGATACCAATTGTGTACATACATTATACACACAATGAAGAAAGTTATGCTTTGTTTAATATTGTTTTGTATTTGTTATATATTTTAAAGAAATAACCCATGGAAGAATGATGTTCCCTTTCTATTGAATATAGCAATGTAGAACTGGGGTTGATCACCCGACCATTGTTCAAGGTTTAACTCTTTTCCAAATCTCCTCTCCAGGCGAAAAGTTGAAAACTATAGTAGTTTTAGACCGGTCACGTGTCGAGAGAGTTTTTAACATTTCCATTCAGAAACATTTTTACCCTGCTCAACCACATCTGTTGGTGATGTACGAAGGTCAGAGAATCGGTGACTGTTACTGAAGAACTGTACATAATAAAAAGGATTGACAGGTCATACACTGACACTGTATTCATATTCTAATGTTGCAGGCCTTCGGAGATGATTAAGATTGTATTAAGTAAGTTGTATATTTCTTACATAAACAAGCATTTACAAACAGTTTGTTTTTGTTTGTTTGTTGTTGTTGTTTTTTTGCATTGTCTTCGTGGTGCATTTCAAAACAGTGTTTGAACTATCCGTCGATGGGAATAAGATTCACTCAAGCCGCACCCACCATTATTAAAACTCCACACGCAGCTCACGAAGCAGATATAATCTCTCAGCAACTTTATTAGATATAACTTGATTTATAGTAATTCTCACAGGAGTATTGTGGTGTTTTACCTTAAGTAGCCAGTGCATTGATAACATGGCTTTGAATTTAAATTTAAATGACACGTCTTAAAATGTAGTTCAACCAGATCTGCCTGATAGGTACTTTGATTTTACAACTGTATGTTATAAAATGGGCGTAGTCTCAGTATGTTTTTCTTTTAGTTGACTGTATTTCAGTATTTAAGTTTAGTTTAATGTTATAGACTATTGTTTTAATTGTATGAACTTATTCTTGATTATACGTGAGGGAATTGATATTACGAGCGAGTATATTTTTTTAGCTTATTAATTATTTGTTCCTGTGTAGAGAATCTTACTTTCATCTGCTGTCACATTGAACTGGTAGATGTTGGAGGATTGTGCCGTCATGAAATGGAACATGAGGTGGTTTAGTGATTTGTGAATCGTAAATGTATCAGCGGTCAACACATGTTTGGCTACTTTCAGACGAACTGCTTGTGTGAAAAGATGATGTACAACACTAAACGTTTAATATTTAGTTGTGCCAATCACAGTGTAATGCGTATTAGTTCGAACAGACATATTACCTAGATCCTTAGTTAAAACATCTGTGGGTGCCAATGGTGAACGCTCGGCTTTTAGATGACTGCTAAAACTGACTTCGTGACTAAGAGCAGGTTGCGTGTGTCTGTAAATATATGTATAGCTTAACTTAAAATATGTAGCTGACCAAAACATTACTTTGAATAAGTATGAATTAACAGAGTATGTTGTGTCTATATATTAGAACATTCTTACTTTCAATACAATCACTTTTCAATATGAGCATTATTAATCAATAAGCAATTAGAAGCTATACGCAGATATAAATACCAATTTCTAGTGAGGCAATGCATACACCAGCATGTTTACAAACATACGTTGGTGCTAAACGGACGCTGCGTGAACACTGACCGCACACTGAAAACACACTTTCCGCTATACGCATGTTCAGGATATGCCGCTGGACGTAAATATCCAAACTGTGTTCTCATTCATTCGAGTAATTTCGCGTTCATACTTTGTTACGGAATAATCAGCGGTCTATTAAAGGTAAAGTTCAGTTTACAGGCTAATATCTCTTATACTTGATATTTTGTACACAGTTTGGTATTTGTTGTATACTGTTATATTATATTCCACACTGTACATACTGGTTCAATCAATTTAATAGCAAAGTGTCTGCAGCACTTATTACTTCTACATTTACTTCTATGGTAGCTACATATAATACCACTGCTTCTACTACTACAACTACTTCTACTACTACTACCATTACTACTACTATTACTATTACTACTACAACTACTACTACTACTACTACTACTACTACTACTACTACTACTACTACTACTACTACTACTGTTACCACTACTACTACTACTACTTCTGTTACTACTACTACTACTACTACTACTACTACTACTACTACTACTACTACTACTACTACTACTACTACTACTACTACTACTACGACTACTACTACTACTTTTACTAATATTACTTCCATTACAACTACTTTCCATACTACTACTACTACTACCACTACTACTACTACTATCACTAGTACTACTGACTTTACTACTACTGTTGCTACTACTACAACTACTACTACAACAACAATTACTACCACTACTACTACTTCTACCACTAGTAATACTGACTTTACTACTACTTCTTCTACTACTACTACTACTACTACTACTACTACTACTGCTACTACTACTACTACTACAACAACAACAAAAACTAAAACTACTACTACTTATACTAATACTAATACTACTACTACCACCACTAGTACTACTGACTTTACTACTACTACTACTCCTACTACGACTACTACTACTTCTACTATTACTACTACTACTGCTACTACTTCTACTACATCTACTACTACTCCTACCGCTTCTACTAAAACTACTACTACTACAACAACAACTACTAAGACGACTGTTAAAACAAAAAAAATACATATGATAAAATGTACTTTTAAAAATTACTTTTTTTCTATGTAAAATAATACTTCCATCTTTTTTCCACATGTTTCGCCAGAGAGTATGTAGAAAACGAGCTATTTTTAGAATAGCACAAACAATTTTGGTGAGGTTATATAGACAGTTGAGACAACACGTATACGATCGTTTTCTTAAATATATATATATCATAACAACAGCCCTCAACTTAAATATATATGAAACTACAATGACACTAGTTCAAACATGTTTATTTATTGGTTAAATGATAAAGGGATGTTATTATTAACATGTTATAGCATAAGTGCAATGCACATTAGATATAGCAAATAGTGTTTTGGTCCTGCCCTAGACCCAACTAATGGTGACACCTGAGAAATATTTATGAACTTGACCCTGAACTGTATATTTAGGATCCCACTAAATTATTTACATTTTTTCCATGCACAATACTAGTAAACTGTAGACAAAAACAAGCTAATGGTCTAATAATCACATCATGCTATTGGCTTCATTGGTTTGAAGCACATAATATGTCGACACCATTCCAAAAGTATTTCCAATGTTATATTTGAAAATATCTCTTTAAATGACTCCATTGCAATTGCTTTATTAAGTCGGTAATTATCCAAGCAATATACTTAATCGGATATCTGTTCTAATATGTATGTTCTGTCCTGTGGCAAATTATTTACTTTTTTTCCTAAATATAAGGTCTAAGTGTTTTAAGATTAATATATATGTCCCTTCAAGATAAATTATTCATACTGAAGTCACCAGAAGCTGCAAAGTTGCACTCAGCCCGATCGCACCACTTATAATAAATTTACTTCACCTTCTCTCTCCCTCTTTCTACCTCCGCCACCCCCTCTCTTTCTCTCTCGCTCTCTCTCTCTCTCACACTCTCTCTCTCTCTCTCTCTCTCGATGTATATATCGTGCAGTGGGAAAGTTTAAATGCTCACAAATGTAACGTTCCGTCTTCTCACTAATCGCAAACGCGTTTATGACCTTACTTTCGCTTTTGTCGGCCGATCATAGCCAATAACCTAATCAGGTATTTCCGATTAAAACGCCGAAATAGTGTGTCTTCGGTGTATTTTAGACACAAGGTGAGTTGTAGATTTGAGCTGTTCCATCCTATAAGATAATGGTTTTCCTTTTTCATCCCAAAGAAGACAAATCTAGCGTTCTTTTGCCCCCATTTTTTACGAATTGCGGGTCACGGACGAAAGTACATGTGGACCACTGGATTATACGGGCACTTACGACACTGATAAGAACATATCGTAATTCGAAGGAAGTAATTTAACGATAACAATTCCACAGTGTTTAAAAGTATAATGTTCTCAAACGACATTTGCACCAAATTTGACGATGACTTTTTAAACCATATACAACTTTAAGTAAATCTTACATCAAAGTAATAACGAAAGTAAGATTTATAGCTGAACATCATTTAAAATTTAACAGTGTAACTACCGTTTGTATAACGTCAACGTTTGTATTATGTGCACAACATGTATTTTAAAGGACAGTGAAGACATGGTTATCTTGTAGTGTTGTTGTTGTCCAGAGTCCAAAACAAAATCACTTGACAACACAGACATCAGCCATGCTATAAAAATCAATGCATCGAAAGTTAGATTTTACCGTGCATTCGCAATGGATCTTTTAGAACAAGCTGTTTTTGCTATAGACATTGTCAGTTACATATAAAAGAAACCATACAATATCGTTTCTGTTTAGTTCGCGCATGCATATTACCATGACTGAAATTGAAAACGATTGAGAAATAGTACAATTTGACAAAGTATTGGAGAAATGACCTAAATCTTTTAAACTGAATATGTAACATTGAAACCCTTCCTGTGCTTTGACGCTGAATGCGATGTGGTACGGATACTTGAGAATATATTATATGTAATTTATAAGATATGTGAGTTATAAGATTTGCAAAGATCTACATAAAAAGTAGCTGCAAGGAAAGAATAATGACAACGGGGGTACGGACGGACGAATATCGTCATAACATTAATGCGGTAGGAAATAATATATAAATATAAAGTAGATTTAATTTAGAACTGTTGAGGGAAGATCTAAATTTACTAGTTTTATGCATACGAAGGGTTTCCATATCTTTTAGTTAATTTGCCGTGATAATAAAATGTTTACTTTCCGATTTGCCTATTATTTTTACATTCAGCAATGCATCATGCTTTGGACTACATAAGATATATTTCTTGAATATTGGGTCAAAATAATTAAGATTATTACCGCGTAAGATTATTACCGCGATATGTGTCCGCATAGGATACAACAATAACTCATTTGATACATTTTTCATAATGAAAGACAGATGAATGAGTTTTACTTATTGTTCGTAATTGAAATATGATGTGTACTAAAATACGTTTAGTTTGCCCGATTGCGACCAGCACTTCAGCGACATATAATGAACATTTACTTCATTACTCCAATACAAAGGCTTAATCAACATAAGTTCTCACATGCATATACATTGACAGCAAATCAGGGAATATTAAACAGCAAACTTTACTTTGAGTGTGAATATGTCCATAAATGCGGTCGAGAAGATATGCTTGGCATACAACAACGTCATGTTGGCGACAGTTATATTCCCGAACCTTGTCCGGATGGTCTTCAAATTTCTCAGTTAAAACATTCTGCACGTTCTTATCTGTCACGCTAAGCAGGTTTTGTTTGTCACCGAAATATGAACTTTTAAAGACAAACAGAGTGACAGTATACCTTTTATGGAAACCTTGAGGAAATCTTGTATTTGAAATGAAGTAAAACACGAATAACGTAAAGAATTCCAGCTGATGTGTTTACAAGAATATATTTGCATTTAATTTGAAAATAAACATAGACAAATAATTGGGGTTCCAATTTTCTGATGCAGACGTTGGTCTTAGAAAGAAAACAATCTACAATCTATTTACTAATTACTTTATATGTTTGGACTTGAAGAAAAAACATGATAAGCAATATAAAAATATAAATTCAGTATAAAAGAGTTTACTTTTTTACATACTATTTTAACCCCATTTTGTTTATTGTAGATTGCCACGGCATATGGTTCCTACGTTGCCCATGTTATCTCCCGCGTCGACAAACTGATCGCTACAAGCTGGGCCATGACAATAAACTACCATGGCGGAGACTTGTTTACAGAAATTGCTGGAATATGCAAGTTCAGGTCCTGAAAGTTAAACTTAAATAGGATAACATGTTTTCCATTATCAAATGCATCTGGGTAAATGAAAGAGAAGGCAGCAGTTACGTTGCCGACGCTGACAATGCCTAAGTAGAGACAGCAGGGATCTCTTCAGACATACTTATAAGGACCCTGGTCTATCTAAAGCATATGGTGTTACCATGGTCGACCAGGGGTGCATGTTTTTCAGTGGATCGAACAACACTGTCCATGTACCTGCGGACGGCATTATGCTCCGGTTATAGATATACCTTGCAGCGCTTAAATAAATATTGTAGTAGGTAAAACGTAATTTGTGTTATGCGTATTGAAGATTTAGGAATGCAGGAACATCATCCATATGAGCAAGTGAGCCTTGTCATTTCCCACCCAATTAACACCACATTAATAGAAGGTATCCTATATGACTGCATATCAAGCGTCAGCATGAGGCAACACATCGTCGCAGACGGCGATTACTTTTCGTCAGCATGGACATATTGTGCTAACTTCAGCCATCAATATACCCTTCAACTTTTCAAATTGCACCGTCAAACTACTGCTAAAGATGCAGGGGCAACATCGGCATTTTCTTTGCATCCCACTAATGTAGGTCCATTTAAATCAGTACCGTCAAAATTAATTGTATTCGATACTTCATTAGTATACTTTTAGCTTTTGAAGATGCTGTTGTTGCCACCAACAAGTCATGTGGATATTGCCGTTGTAGGAATATATGCCAAATCGTGTTTTTGAACATGCTAGATGGACACCATAACTGTGTAGGTGTGTCTTGATTAAACACAAAGAAAACGGGTTACTTGTATGTTATCATGGGCGAATATATATATTATTTAATAAAATAGCTGTGAGAGCTATAAAAGTTGTGACGTGAACAGGCCATATTTCCAAGCCAGAATGTGATTTACAATAATCAACCACAGCCTTGCGTTTATCTACGGCACCAAGACCAAATCCAATATTAGTTTTAAGGATTGCACATTACTTATAACTACATTGATATTTTAAAGGAAAAATAATATAACATGGACAAACCAGTTAATATATACGTGTTATCTTTTCTAAATGCTGTTTCTATTTACACGATTGTTGTTTACATTTCTCATCATACGCATCGGGCTATTGCAATTTGCAACAATAAAATAACGAGTACACTGTATCTATGTGAACGGCAATCGCCCTCTACCATGTATTTTGAGTTATTTTAAGTTAGTTAGCGTACTACTCTTAGGTAAAGATTTGAGCTCAAATATTTTCTGTTGAAACTTTAAAGAAGCGATTAATGTCAGTTACCGTATTAGTATAATACAGCTTTGCATAATTATCAGTACTGAAATGGGTCAAACAGTTTTAGTAATTTTTGTAACTGTGCTTCTTTGCAATTTGTAAAATTAAAGTAATCCAAATTTAACAAGATAAAATACTTTTCTTCATGGTATTTTTATTAGACTTCGGCATTTCTTTTGAGACGCGTACATTACAAATTTAACATTGTCACAGTTACATTTACGCAGTTTGCCTTTGTCTGGAGGTAGATTCAATTTCAATATCTGTGAAAATTTTGATAGGATCTTTTCTTATTTATCTTTTATAAAAATAACTGCAATAATTGGCAAAGAAGTTCAAAATAAAAACAAAACAAAAAAACAACACAACTTCACGAATGCCAGATAATGTCGGATTTGTTAAAGGTGTGAAGAAGAATAAACATAGACAAATATGTATGTTCACGATATTATTTATTTAGGCACTATTGTTCAAATGTTTACACACATTGAGACACACATTAGCAAAAAAAAAAAAATCAATTCATAAATCAAGTATACAATTAAAAAAAAAAAAAAAAAAAAAAACAGCAACACATAAAACAAATCAATTTATAAATCAAGCGCATAAGTATATAACAAATTAAGGAACTAAAGACTAAAACAAATCACACCCATTTTGCAAGAGAAGCACTTCGGCTCTTTGTGTTAACGTTGTATGTTAAAAGTGATATCCTAAGTTTGTTTTCACAGGTTGTAAATATGTAAATAAATTGAATGTAAAATAATAAAGTTGTCTATTGGTTATAACATATTTATACGCCCTTTATCCGTTTGACAATATTTTAATATTTAATTAGGTTTCAAATCTTACATTAAAATGCGTTAATCATAATAAAAACCTGCTTACGAAATGGATCGACTGTTATTTTATTATGAAACTCGATTGTCAACAACATGTAAATAGTCCGACTGTAATGTTCAAAAATGTATATTTTTTTAAAGAGTATACATTATTATTGTAATACAGAAATAATGAAGAATAAGCAAAAACCGTAAAGAACTGATGATGTTCTGTTTTCAGAATATAGCGACATAGGTGTAAACATGATAAAATACGTATAGCTATGTTTGATCGAAGAATTCACGAGACAGAACATTGTATTGAAAGAAAAAACACTACACGCACATAATGAGTACTTCCGTAAACAACGAATTATGTTTATCCCTTCCTGATCGTCATACATTTATCGCATTCCACTACAAGATTAAGTTTAATATATATATATGTAACATCTGCTTACTATTGACTTAAAGACACAGAAGTTAAGAAAGTTTACATTTTTTTATCGGTTTGGTCCAGACAGTGATTTTTAAACATAATTTTCCTATATAAATGCATAAAAAAGAGTTATGGCGATATCTTGTATTGCTCTCATTTAAACAATTGTTAGAATTAAAATGATCTGTCCAGTACATTAAATGTGGCGTGGCATACTTAAATTCACCTGTCAATCTTTTATATCTCTGTTTGCTTCTATACAAAAGGTGCAGCTGATTTATTTGCGTAAAGCTATTATGTGAGTTCGCTTGAGGTCAGCTATGTTATGACATAAGCTACAGATTCAGCGATGTAGAAATATTGTTTCACATGTTATCAGTTATGTTATTTATATTCATATTATTGGTATCGGTCAATAATTGTCCAAACCACACCAAAACGAGACAAATCGAAGAGCGGTTATGCTAGGTGCTTTATTACGAGTACTTCTACTTAAAAAAAAATGTAGGTTTACAACACTTTACCACCAATAACATAAACAAGTACATGCATTCCAAGAGGATAATTAGGAACAAAAGGACAAACGCTAAATACGAAATATCAGTGAAAAATCTTAGAGCACTAGATATTGTCAAAAACTAACACTCACACATGATTATAAACACATGCTTATAAGTAATATTTAAATAAACGATGTCTATATACACGATAACAAATGATAATAGTATACGAGTAAATGTATATGTCAATTTAAGTTATTATTGTTCACTTTCTTTGAATGCTTTTATAAAAGTAGTTACTAAATCTCCGTTCACTATTTTATCAGTTCGCTACCACAAAAACAAAGGTATACACAAACATGGTTTTACTAGTTTTATCTTCAACATGGCATTGACATGTAATATATATTTATATAAAAACAATCACTAACACGCACAATGGACATGCAGAATCACACAATCACTCATAATGTTTATCCTTCGTTTATATAAAGATTTATATGTTTATTAATAGAAGAATATAGATGCTGCACATATACATCTCACCACCACTTCCAATAAAAATAATAATGATAATAATAATAATAATAATAATAATAATAATAATAATAATAATAATAATAATAATAATAATAATAATAACAATACATGTAATAATAATAATAATAATAATAATAATAATAATAATAATAATAATAATAATAATAATAATAATAATAATAATAATAATAATAATAATAATAATGATAATAATAATAATAATAATAATAATAATAATAATAATAATAATAATAATGATAATGATAACAATAATAATAATAATAATAATAATAATAATAATAATAATAATAATAATAATAATAATAATAATAATAATACACAAGCAGTTAACAGCTTGACAGGTCCTAGATTAAGGTAAAGCAAGTTGCAATTAAAACATTAACATGGTGTCACACGTTTCATATATGTTGAAACATGAAGCAACTTATACACATATTTCATCTATACAATGTCTTAAAACGTGGTTCTAAGTCACATATCCCGAACTAGTCTCAGGTATTTGACACTATAACTTTTAATTGTGTACATGACATGAAATTGTACCAAACACTTAATTTAATTGTTTAACTGTTTTCCATTACCTCCAGCATGCAACCTTTGATGCTACATTACTAAAAAGTGTAATCTGTAAAATAAAGACATTGATATTAAAAGAAACACCACTTACACAACATTAACTTGTTATGTGACTTTCAGTTTAGGATGTTTTTAAAAATGGTGATTTATAGTCGTCGATTTCTGGTAATATCTAGTTGAATAATTGAATATTGATTTAATTTATTACTTTAACACAACAATCCTGATGGTTCGGATGTTTGATGTTTACGGTGAAAATTCTGCGCTCATGACGTCGTTGACCTCTTGTCGATCCGGAAGCCACATCGGAAATAACGGTTACTGTAATGAGAACATAAATTCAATCAGTGGTTGAATATGTATTTAATTAAGCATGTGTTATGAACCGATATAATATTCCAAACTATTACTGTTGTTTAAACCAATGTCAGCTAATACGGTTTATGTATATGTAGGATATACCAGGACACCAAGGTCAAATTTGAAACATGACACTTTGTCTTATATATTCTTATAATGATAATTGTATTAAAACAATATTTGGCAAATATAGGCATAAACATGCACATATTTTCTTGGCCTGGTCTTTACAGCATTGTAGTGCAAGTATCAATGTCAACCCTTTTAATATATCCGTATTCATGAACATTCATTGGCTCATGTTAGATAAACTGATTCTACAAACCTTACATGTACCAAATGCAATATCTGATATTAAGATGTAATCTTAATTTCCCCTTTAAAACTGTATTTTACATGTTAAAAAACACTCTGTTGCTTTATATTGTGTGATGTTTCATTTAAATCTGTTGATTCAGTACAAAATTAAATAAATTACATTTTTTTCTACTACACCGTTGTGAAATTCGTAAAGATCCACTTCAAATTAAAATATAATAAACTAGAGATAGATCAGATGGCTGTAATACTGAGCCGTGACTTTACCTGTCGACATTATTTTTTACCAACCGGTTCCCTTTGATTTTCATTCAACCCACATATATCTTGTTATACAAAATGGAACTTGTCAAAATTACTGTATTACTATAATTAAAAAGGTGTCTTGGCGTCTTAAAACCATTAAACACAGGGCGAAAAAAAATTTACCGTTGTGCTGACCAGCATGTGACATACTAGAACATGTTGAATATTCGTATTAAGTCAAATAATTATGATACTATCAATTTTAGGCTTATTATATAATACATTGATATATCTTCATATATTGAACCTGATGTGCTCAATTTACCACCCCAACCATCGTAGCTAAAACTTACATCAATGATACTCATCGCTTTTTATATTCTACCAATTTAGTGATTTATTAATTATAATACATTCTGTTGATGTCAGGTTTTATAGAGATCAGTTGATGAGACACTAAAACATAAACGGCTCTCGTTTAGTGTCCCTAAAATACATGTCTGTAAACAACGTACAAGTTGCGCTCTTTATTTCCAAAATTATCTTAAAATATCATTCCTCTACTACTTGCAGATAAAAAAAATAAGAATATATGACAAAGTCTTATGAGCATTTTAACATATACCATAGTTGAAAAGGCAGATGACAAAGGTATTCACATGCAAGCCAAATTAAAAATAAGATCACATCTGTGGTGGGTCATTTAACAAAAAGAATAAAAACCGACATTTATAGCATTGGAACGGTCAGTCGGTAATAAGGTCCGACTGGGGTGCTTAAACATAAAAGCAGACACCTATTAAGATAGCATATCAGTGTTGCAATGCAACATGTGATATACGGCGAACGAATTACAGGACGTTTTTCGAGATAAGTTACATTGTTAAAGTGGCAGAATTAACTTATTTATTAAGGCAATTACAAAAGTTGTTGTGTTTTTTTACTTCAATTCATTTACCTCACGGCATATTTAAAAACGAAACCGCGATGTACAACCGTTAATTAATGAAAAACCAGCTAAAGTTGAAATAAATAAACCATCGTTTTATTGCAAATACAGCAATTAATAAATTAATTTGCAAATGACACACATAACCTTATTTGCATGTATACACAAAAATAAATGACAATGTATGATTCAATAAAAAAAAAGAGAAACTATTTACCAAGATAGTATTTAAAAAGTTAATACGGAGACACTAGATGTTATAATACTTGACAAAATATCCAGTGAACACACTAGTTATTAAACTTAACAATATGTCAAAAGGGACAACGAAATGACTTATTTAGCCAAGTGAATACCTGAAAGGCCAAGTCTAACCAAAATTGACATATAACTAACAATAGTATATTTAACAAGTACATTAACAATTCTGAATAAGTTTTTGCATTTATACACGCAAAATATGCCTTTATTTTGTTATTTTACACCTTTTCTTGTAAAAGTTATTGAACTTCCATAAGTAATAAGTTATATCTATATTTATATATATATATATATGCTCATGTAACAATAATACGTTATAAAGCAACTACAAATTTACAGACAAGTATAAATTAGATTGTATTCTTGTTATTTAGAAAGTGGTAAATGGCAAAATATGAAATATGGTTCAGAAGCAGTATGCGTTTTACATGAACACAATAGCACATATGCATTTTCAAATTCTACCACTTGACCTAAAACCTGTTCATATTTCAACATATATTAAAATTGAACCATGCACAAGACAAATGTGCATTGCCTGTTCTTAGAAAACGTTACATCACAATTGTGACGAGACATTATAGAGAACAGTTTAAACCCAGGAGATACAGCTTTGGGACTGCCAGTCAGCAGATGGTCGACCTGTTGTTGTTTTTTTAAAGCTCTCACCTCGCACATTTGAATGGATTTTAGACGCATGCAGTGAAAAAGAAAAGAAACACAATTGTTCACGTGATGACGATGACTTATTCGTATTGCTAAGTTATAAATAACGTCCACGTTGTGTATGATGATTGGATAATTTCTATTATAACCTCATAAAATCTTGATTGCAAAAGAAATTAAGTATTTGAACAAATCAGAACATAAAACATAGAGTTTTACTATATATCTAATTTAATCTTTCATAGCTGTGAGCATTTATTCAACACATTTGCATTCCTGTGATCCCATCAGTATCTGTTTACCAAAGTGCAACGAAAAGGCCAGGACCGAGATGAAGTAAAATGCTTGAAAAGTCAATTAATGTTCTATTCATTAACCGAAACAATACGGTACGGATATAATAACTTACAAATGGTTCTTCTTCATATTCCTGAAATACAGAAAAAAAAACATATTATTCTGACGAATATCTGTTGAAACCGTTAACTGCACTACATGTATGGTACTTATATATATATGCGGCGCTTATATATATATATATATATATATTATGTATATACACAGTCATGGCACCGTACTAGTTGTCAAAAACATCGTATTTCTATCGTAAAGGTATCGGATGGTAACGTATCGTATCGTGTAACCTAATAGGCCTATCGTGAGATAACGTAACAAGCCCCTATCGTAAATGGTACATCGAACCGTAACGGAGCGTAACGCTTATGACTAGACCGTTGTAGTGTAACGGAACGTATAGTATGGTAACGTAACACAAGGAGAATTGTACTGTGCCGTCACATAATTCATAGATACGTATATGCATATAGTGTTACATTTTTCTAATAGCATTATCATGCTCACACAATAGTTCATCGGAAATCTAAATGCCATAATAAATTATGTACAAATACAAAAGCAGTTTATGGTGGTAAACAGAAACTTAACTATATATTACATTTCCGGTACATGCATACTATCCATGAGCATATTTTACACGCAAATTAACATTGCACAAGTTTTCGTACTTATTACACCAATAACAAGAAGCCTTTTTTGGATATGAATGAACGTTTAGAAAAATAATCATGAAAACAAGGGAAGTGATTATGGTCACTTACCCACGCCTTTATGGAACAGTTAGACGTAATTGGAATAAACATACAGCTGGAATAAAAACTAGCTATAGCACAATCTAGCGCTGTCAGGTTATGGAAAACCAGATATGGTATTCGAATGATACGGTACAATAAGCAGTGTTAATAAATAATTGGACCGTGTGGAATCATATCTTATATTCCGACAAGTAAGTTAATTGTAAAGCCAGCTTACCTAAGTCATCACTGGGCACACCCAACACTGATCTAGTCTGTTCTTCCATTTATTTTAAACGCGTAAATTTCATTCACATTTATGTAAATTTAAATAAAGTTAAAAATCAATTTTGTGCTCGACTTAAATTCAATAAAAAGTACGTTCACAAGTGTAGAAAGCAAACTAATACTAAGCCACTATTCTTCTACCAGTGATGTGATTAAACGTTTAGGGCGTGAATGTGTTTGTCAAAAGAATGTGCTTGTATCAAAAACAGTAAACATCTGACATCATGACCTCGCAACTTCCCTACATGTTCCCGCCAATCACGTGTACGTGTGTTTATTCCAATAAATTGGTGACACTTTTATGACACCACTTATCTTAAAGGAAGTAGAATTTTTAGCAGTTGTTATGTTGATTTGTTTGATCCCTACGTAAAGCGTGTTGTCCGGAGTGTTCATTTTTCTGTTCTTAAATCGATTTACTCTAATAACGAACTGGTCCTTAGTAAGTCTGTTTAGGATAACGAATCCATTTACATACTCTCCTAAAATTACATAAATTAATCACTAGCGCACATCAGCGTGTATCTTGCTGGCAGTATAGATACTGGAAATAATACCCTTGGGGCAATAATAGAAACTGATATAATATTTAATCATTGCAAAATCGAGCAAGTTAGCATACACTCTATCTGCACATGAGAAATTTACCCTATGAACATTGCTTAATGATGGGTAAGAAAAAAGAAATTTGTCATAAATATACTAACAGCGTACTTTTTAAATGCCTTACAATGTATATAGTCTATCAATGGAGATGATCCAGGAACTGCACAGTTTAAATACAACTATAAAAACATAGCTCAATACCTTTATAAAACTGGTGTAGATACCAAGTCATGTAGAAAGAGCTATACTTTCATCAAAGCACATTACAAAAAGAGCGCAGTAAAAATTTACGGAGTACAAATAAACGCATACATTCAGAGATGGCGATAGGACTCTAAGGTCAAAATTTACTGCCACAACATAGTTAGTTTAGATTTTTACACTCAATTAAGACTAGGAGCAAGCTGCCTTCACCTCTAAGAACTGTTTTTATTGTGATCTATAGATATCCTTTAATCCGGTGCTGGTTTGGTTAAGGCAGCACACAATAGCAAGAAATTAACTACTAAGAACTTTATTATTCACACACGACGTTACAATGGCTTTGCTTGTTGTGCCAGAGGAAAAGAAAGATTTAATAAAAAAAACTCACCTAAATACCTAAAAGATATTAAACATATTAAACACATTTATGTCTCTACTAAAATATATATACTATATACTAAACTAATTCAATTGCCAACCCATGCTTAACGTCTTCCACACTTTTCCCGTACTTTTTTACTATAAAACATCCGCGTAACTAGTAAGACTTTAAATTATCCTATGGCGCGTCCAGACTGGCTGATTTCAAATTTGGCGGGACATACAATTAACAACTACTTTAAAGCGATGCTACCGTGTAAATCTTAGTTCCTGATTTCAATATAGTAAAACGTAAAAATATGGGTGAACTATACATACTCAGAATCCATGGAGTCTTTTCTTCTACATAAGCAAATAAAACACTAAAATAGCAACTTTTGGCGCCGAGCAAATTTCCTAAAATCATAATCAGGGCATGATAAGAACAGTTCTGAACCTTAAAAATAGCATTTAGAACATGACTGACGAAAAGGACACCTTTGAACAACCAGAAATCAGCAACAAAAACAAGTCTGTCGGTATGTTGGAACTTTTTAATGAGGGTCAGGACATACTTTCGGATTTTATCATCAGCCCACCATGTTTCCCATGCATGGCTTAAAAGGTATTTGCCTGAAGTATGCTCTACATTGGGTCCTTAATGTGTACGTAGAACGTAGTTAATTTACCCTTTTAAAGGTGGTATCCGACAGTTTGGAACAAAAGTAGTTTTACTAAACAACAACATAAATCATTGTTACCTGAACAGATCTAAACAAATGTTGTTTAATGATGTCACAAACCTGCGTGAAAAGTGAACCATAGCGCCATAATCGTCATTAAAATATGTATTTCCTATCTTAGCCGCGCTGTACAGTTAGCTATTTTTAAACAAGGAATGCTACGTGACCACTCATGTTTCAGCTCATCCAAGTCATCTGCTCTGACGTCGATGTCTTTTTTAGCTTATAGGTTTGAAAATAATTAATATATAAGACTATATTTACAAGTTTTACTGTCCTTTAATGAAGATACTGTGTATAATCCTGTAATTTGAAGTATGATTTCATAATACAAACAATATGTAAAACACAACAATCCAGAAAGAAACAGAAAAAAATGTAGAAACAATATATCAGATCTCGCATACCCCCATGAAATTTCCAAGTACGTACGAAAATGATACGACCAACAGACTTGGAAATAGGCAAAACATATACATTACGCACTTGCACAAAGTAATTCATTAAATACTAATATAGCAAAGTAGTTTATAACATAAAGAAACATCAGGAACTGATATGTTTTTTATATTTTTTTTACTTACGTATAAGTTTCTTGCGCAAGTACATCATCTTCAGTTACGAGTAATGCAAACATACAGCTTGAGATTAGCACACAATGATAAGAGAAATGGAATTATAAGAAAACAGTGAAATCTAGTCGTTTTAGACAAATGTCCATGTTGTCAACTTTTTTTGGATGTTCATGAATAAATAACAACCAGCTAAGTTTTTGTAATCATATACGCCTTCTTTGGTCTTTCCCCGGCAATTTATGCATTTGTTTTCAATTGGAAGCCCCCTGACGATAAAGTGCGGTAACGATGGTATAACAAACGCGTAGGACAGAAAACTATTGCCTTCTAAGCATAGTTTACTTTTTACTTCACCGACATATGTGGTGTATTTTTATTGGCGATTTATACATTTTGAGTAATAAAAATTTGTAAAAATAACAATACCCATGTAGTCCTGACAGCCCCTTAAGTTAAGAACTATTCATGGAGCACTTGTGATAACTGTTTAATGTGGATTTATAAATGTTTGGGTATGTACTTGTTTATTGAATGTGTACGAATTGATAAAAATGTATCTAAATGCTTTCTTACACATTTATAAAATCATCCAAAACATAAGAAGCAATAAAATTATGTT
>CM017570.1:48971035-49306035 GCA_007844125.1 Sinonovacula constricta
ATAGATATGTCTCATGAACTATTTGAGCTGCGCAACATGTTATAAGAGATTCCGTACATCTAAAAATAGTACTAATTGGAAGGTCAGAAATAGTGTAACTATACAGTAGTAGCACATAACGGTCTATCAAATTTATGACGCTATTTTGAATTATGCAATTGTGTGCAATGTAAGAACTTATAATGCTAAAACGTACATGCTATACTGTTTCTTTATAGTATCTTTAACACGCAAAGTCTTGGCCTGGGACTTTATTTTATTTGTGGTCAACCATTTTGTGTTGTTTTTTAAATCGAAATAATACCATATTCCTTTTCTGAACACTGTGTGGACATTGTTTTTTGATGACGTCACTACTTCCGTCATAACGTATAGAAAATATCAGCGCATGGACATTTTGTTTGAATAGATAGTTTTTCTTTTCGTTGCTTGCATTTGAGAAACTCGTTAGGAAGTGCGAGGTTAGAGCTCTGTAAAACCGGTTTAAGCACCCCAGTCGGTCCATATTGCCGACTGACCGTTCCAAGGCGGTAACGGTCGGGTTTGCTCATTTCCTTAAATGACTCATCACAAATTTGTTCTTACTTTTCGCTTGGCTTGCATGTGAAATACCTTTGTTCTGTGCCTTTTTGGAGTTTGGTATATGTTGCAATACTCATAGGACTTTGTCATATATTCTTATTACACATTGCTTAGTGCAATTATACATGTACACACATTTAATATGTCGGTATTCATGAACATGGGCTCATTTTAGATGTGTTATGCTATTATATTATCCCTACATGCACCATATATTATAATCGATAGTAAGATGTACAATTGATTGTTCTCTTTAAAGGTGTAGTTTTTCATATTTGAAACACTGTTTTGATCGTTGATTGTGTTACGTTTCATTAAGATAAGGTGAAACAGAACTAAAGATTCAGTACATTCCTTATAATTGCTACGAATTGTGAAGATCCACTTTAAAAAAAACAGAAAAAATAGTCTATGCCAGTCAAAAGCAACACAAAACAAAACAATTCCGACGATGGAAAAAGGGATCGATGAGAAACAGAAAGACTGTTTCTGGCGAAGGAACACACTATTTTGTATATTGATTTAACAAAATCGCAATAAACTAGATCAAATCATAGTTATACATGCAAGCATCGGCAAAATAATGCAGTGTTCTCAATAACTAACAATATGTTATGTCGTCGATACTTTGTTCAGCATAGACAGTATTGTAGAATAATTAACAGTTGCTAAACATTCTTCATTGTTGACATCTTTATCTCTTATTGTGTTATTGACATACGATAATCTACAACATATGCTTTATAATTGTTTAACAAAAGTCTTTAAACTTAGTTGCTTTATAAATGTGTTATTTTCGTTATAAAGTAACCCCCAGGCCCCACCCCCAACCCCCTTGTATTAAAACCACCTTCCGTTTTGACTCAGCACGTGGGATCGACATTGTGTATGGATCAAAGTGTCCGCCTCGTCTCAGCTCTTGTGAAAGGGGCGTAACACAGAAAATACACACACACACACACACACACACACACACACACACACACACACACACACACACACACACACACACACACACACACACACACACACACACACACACAGACACACACACACACACACAGACACTCCTTTTCAAAAAAGTTTTAACAAAATTATGCTTGTCATTTATGAAATGAATATAGAATCAATTAAAACACTTATGATAATCATTAAAACTAAATGAATGTTTTGGTAAGAATGCAGAGGTAAAAATGAGCCTGATTATGTGCATTTCCTTCAATATAATTTGTTCCTGTGATTAGTGAAACGAAAATGACTTTATTGTAAAAATCTCCATTGGCAATACTTGTAATGCCGAGTATTAGCAGCAGGCCGTATAATGTTTCTTGATAATATTACCAACACGCGTCATTGCTTATTTCACCTTGATTGGTTTTCTTGGTCTTGGATATACACCATGGTTAGTGCAAGATCAGATTTGCACCCTTTTATTATCAACATAAATGAACATCAAGGGATTCATATTAGATTGAATAAATGATTTTTACATGTTCTATCTGTTACATTTGACACTAAGATGTATATTTCTTTTTTTTCTCTTTAAAAGTGTGTTTTGCAGGTTTAAAACTCTCCTTTGATTTATCATTGTGCGGGACCTTATTAAAATCCGGTGACAAAGTACCTTCCCTGTTGTTGTTTTTTGTTAATAAATAATAAGTGTGTATATTTATATGCTTCATCTTTTCTTGACATGAAGATAACCATGGTGAGAGCCAGACATACTAAAAGCAACATAATGTTGTTTAATTAATTTGATTTGACGACTTGAAGTATAGCAAAAATCAATTTTCCCAGATACCCTCTTTGTACCCAAACTCTTATCGTGTACAACATATTTTAATGCATGAGGTCTTATAAACTCGATTTACTATTATACAATATACGCTAGTGAATAAACTAACTGCTGTGTTGAAGGTACAAAACGTATTAAATAACAAACCAAATGCGCTCTAAATGTCAAATACAAGTAAAATTAATTATTAGCATATACAGGTTTTTATCTTACACATAAACTTAGCTTGTGGATCGGGAAATGTGTACGACAAAACACACTAACATCAGAGTAATATCTTGAGGAATTAAACAACAGTAAGCAAGATGGAAACAGACAAAAATGGTCGTTTAGAAAAATTGGCTACTTCAATGTACCAACATGGATTCGCGCAGCTTGAGCCCCTTGAATTTCGATGAAAGAGCTGACGCATCAACTACAAACGGAGATAACTGAATGTATGAACACATTTTGTTGGTTTGGAAAAAAACAAAAGTGATGTAAGATTGTCAGCCAAATAAGCTATAAAACAGATTCAGAAAGTAAGGAGTGTCAGAAAGACGTTGTTTGAAGCGTACGAGTTGAAAGACTAGTCACATGGTTAACCAAGACCAATCATTTCCATACGCCGCGTAGATTAGAGTCACGGTTCGTGTATGTTTAATTGGTCGCAATGTTCTAGTATACCTTCTTGACAGTTTGAACCGAACGAAAGAAAAAATGATTATCAAGTTTAGTTTTACTATATTAGTTTTACTATGAAAGTGACAAAGAGAGTAATTTGTAATCCGTATACCTTTTTTTTGGAACAGCGACCTGAACGCTGGAGTAGGTCAACGCAAATCATTGTTCAAATTCTCTATCCAGAGGAAAACAGACAACGGTTTCTGATGTCAAAATATCTATTTATAAACTTCAAATATCGAAACACATATGTTATCGTACCCATTTGTCGAATATGTTGATCAGGTACCATGGTAAGTAACTTGTTGCAGATAATGAGATTCCTGAGCCCCAAAATACAATTTCAAATGTCATTAACATACAACATACACAATATGTCATGTTATATATAATATAATTGGATACACTTGAAAAACAGATAGTTTTTACCTATTACCAAATGTAAGAGGCGAACCCCTTTGAACGTCATCAACGTTTGGAATTACAGAGTGTACCTATAATCATTGCAACATAGATGAAAATCTTTCATTTATAAAGTAGTATATACTCTTACCTCAATAGTGGAGCTCGTGTTAACATGCTGAAACAGAAAAGAAGGAGGTATCTTAAAATCACATTAAGCTGTTCACATAGTCTATAGATATTCCGTTTTCATTTTAATTGTACGTATTTAATGAAACACCATTCTATAAAATCGGCTTATAGATAGTGATCGATTTTTCCCCGGATGCACGCGCACCTGTTTGTCCGCCATCTTTGGGGTAAGGCGAAACAATGCATCTGTATCTTGAAAAAGAATATATGGCAAAGTCCTATGAGCATTTTACCATATACCAACATTTGAAAGGCACAGGATAGCGGTATTCACGTGCAAGCCAAATGTAAAAGTAAGAACAAATCTGTAATGAGTCATTTAACAAGGAAAGCAAAGCCGACAGCCTTGCAACGGTCACTTGGCAATGTGGACCGACTTGGATGCTTAACATTGACAGTCACAATAGCTCCAGGCAATAGAGTCAATGGTTAATTCTGGTGAACTGTCAACAACAAAACTAATCGGGTTCAAAAATCTTTCCTCTCCTTACCAGCGACCATTACAAACCAAGGGGTAAGGAGGAGAGAACTTAGTGAGAAACGGTGGACGCATGCTTCCGCGCTTGAACAGAGCATTCAATAGAGCTAAACGTTTTAAGTGTTTTGTATTGCATTTAAATGTAAAGGAAAACGTGTCTGGGTAAGTATATAATAATGTTAATTGTTGTTGTTTTCATTCGATTGTTATTATAAAGATACTGAAAAAAAAAAATACACTATTAAGCAAAATGTGTGTTTATTTTCTTGTCCTGTATAAAGGAAAAGGCTATCCATAGTATCAATAATTCCAATCAAGACCAATGTTATGCAAAATGGTGTCATCAGTGACATAAATACATGTATGTTTATGATATGATGCACGATGCACAAAATTGATGCCCATATATTTTAATTTGACCCGTAAAAGTTTGACTGAGGGTTTAATGACAATTGAAGTACACCCTCCGTCACTGATAAACGAAACAAAATACAATCTTATTCATATTGTATCTGTTTACAAGAGTTTGTGTATGGTGTATGTTGATGTTATTTGCTGGTTACATGATTAACGTTTCCACAGGCAGTTCTATCTTTATAACCAATGCCAAAAAAAGTATTTGCAGATAGAAATACCAAATAGAAATCCTTATTAACTGTATTGAAAAATATGTTCGACGAAAGACTCAACACAGAATAACATATTGAGCAATGAGATATCAGTAAGCATGAAGCAAACAGACAACAGGAAAAATGAAGACTTCAATGTTCCAACAAGGATTCGCCTGAAATGGGAATATATTTAAGCTATCCGATACGCCTTCGAACAAAACATTAACGTATCATCAAGCATCTTATATCCTACATTTTTCCTAAATATAACACATGCAACAACATCTTAAATACCTGTTTGACAAGAAGTAATTTCTGCCTCACTGTTCACACAGATCTGGGGAATCTAAGAACATCATTTTGCAGGAGCTTCTCAGGCAGCAATTACTAACTTTTTTATAAAAAAAAGGTCCAATTGAGTAGATAGGACATATTGCGTAGACCAATGATCACCGTTAGAATATATGCTCAAATCAAAGTGGAATGATCTTTGATTGAATAAAGGGCATACTTTATTCCCATATCATGTTGTACGAGATCCTAAAAAGAGATTTACTATCATAATGTTTGTCAGATATAACACTTAAAGGGAAGTCAATTATTACTTCATTGATCATGATCAGTAAAACATAAAGTAAAACAATTTAGTTGACATTGTTTTAACTTATTTAACCATTTGCTGGTGGACATAAGAGAAGAAAGAAGCACAGCATATAAAAGCAACATACCTGTAGAATCTTTGGCTATATCTCTGGACCATGAAGTAGATAGCATATGGACACAAGAGAAACGCTAAATTACGTCTCTAGAATCTGATTTGATCAGTGTATGATTTTCTTCAGAAAACATTTAATCCGCATTAAAAGTAATTACATACAAATGAAACATATCTAAAAACCAAAACGATCGAACGATCTTCCACCAACAACACGGAGAGCTTTTTATTTCAAAAAATGATGCAGCTGTCAAAGGACGGACCGAATAGTCACAATACTTCTCTCACTAGTATGCACTACTTTAAAAACAAACCACTCAAAGGATTGGAGAATTGAAGTACTTGTATGTATATAATAAAAGCCAATTCAGAAAATTCGATTTGGTATGAAAATATTATTAAATAACAACAACGTAGAAACCAATGGCTACACAAGTTCTTTGACAGAACACATTTTTGAAATGCACAGCGAAAGAGCACTATAGCACCTATCCATCCTGGTTCAAATAGGTAAAAAAATCTAATTAACGACAGTATTTTGAATAAGTTGCACGCACATCATAGAACACGTATTGCAAGTACTGTCAGGGCACATATAATTGCCTTTATAGTTTATGATGTGAAACCTCTTTCTTGTAATGTATTATAAATAAGTGACACTATACGCATTTAATTTAACCACAATGTGAAACAGAACGATGCCAATAAAACAACAACACAGTATGTATATTCGTAGAATCTGAAAAGGTAATCACGACTTTTGTTTTTCCTGTTGAAACATGTATATTTATTAGAAAGAAAAGATTAAGTACAGGGTGTCCCAAAAGTAAGGTAACACATATAAAGCTTCATAACTTTGCTAATTCTTAACTGACTTTCTTCAGAAAACTATCGTTTGAAGCACAATGCAATGAAATAATGTTTCCCGCACTTTGAGACGTCGTGCGTGCGCAAAAATGACTTTTCATTTGCACCCATCAAAATGGCGTCGCGGCTTACCTATGCGTCACGCACGTTTGTGGTAAAAGCATATTATGAATCAAAACCTCCAATAATTGTGCAAAGAAAGTTCAACATGAATTTTAAAAATCACCAAGCAGAAAACACATCTACTCAATCGTACAGAAGTTTGAAAGATCGGGGGCAGTTTTCGATGAACACAAAAGAGGAAGAAAAACTCACGCAGCGCGGAAAACATTTCAGCTTTGAATGAGACTTTTATTGACCGTCTAGCAAAGTCGAATTAAAAAAACTTCATCGGAACAAGAATAATCGAAATCATCAGTACACAGTATGCTGGAATTTGATTTGAAATTATTTCCATATAGGATCCAAACTAAGCAATCGCTGTTGTTGGGAGATCAAGTTGAACGCTTAGACTTTCGTCAGTGGGCATCCAGAAAACTTGAAGAAAGTTATAACGCATTTTCAAACGTATGGTTCTCCGATGAATGTCATTTTCTACTATCCTGCTACGTGAATAAACAAAACATGCGTTGACGGTCTTCTGAACAACCATATGAATATACCGAGCGACCCCCCCCCCCAGCATAGTGAGAAAGTTACCATAAACAGTGAGCGTTCCCTTTTTCTGCTGAGGACAAAGTTTATGCCTGCGCTTCAAAGACTTGGGTGCAACATAAATGAACAGTGATTCATGCAAGATGGAGCTACGCCCCACACCGCGAATGTTGTGCTTGTCTATCTTTTTGAAAACTTCGGCGAACATGTGCTGTCAAAAAAGAAAACCGAGAAGAAGGAGTGTGGCGTTACATGTTCCTTGCAGAGCCCAGACTTGAACCCACTTAACTACTTTCTTTGGGACCACTTTAAGTTTTTTGCCTGAAGCCAGTAAATGTTGCATGTAGGAAGATCTCAAGGGACACAATTGCGAAGCAGTTATTTCAAACTTTAGCGTGAGAGAAAACGAGGGAAAGCGACTGAAGGTACGTTACCTGGAGAACGTCATTAACAATTAGGATGACGTCAGCAACGAAAACATGTGCGTTTGATTTATCGCACATAAAAATGTAAATTGTATGATATTTCAATCAAAATTATTTTATTTTATTTCTACACATAACGTTCTGTACAGCAAACGATGGGACAAACATGCAATTCATATATTAGCCAAGATATGAGAGTGTGTAAGTGTTACCTTACTTTTGGGACATCCTGTATTTGACCTCAAAATATTGACTCAATGAAATAGTGATTAAACATGTTGATTTACGGAGCTATTTTCTGTTATATTGCTTTAGTGAACCACATATAAACGGCATTTATCATTTGCCAATGACCTTGGTTTGTTGCTTGAATTGTTGCAAATGTGTCTTTCTACGTTGAATGAACATATTTGCATCATATTCACCTTAAAGCATAGTCAGTAAAAAGTCTAAAGACAAGCTTCAATTGTCATTCAGTTATATCACGCAATCTTACATTAAAACAATCACATGTCTCACGAAGGTGGGTTATTCATCACAAGATGGTTTAACCAAAGGTATCAACAGCAGAGGGTACGGTCACAGCCAATGGGCGGCCCCACCCAGTAAATAAGTCAAAAATGTATGACGGTCAATGCTCGACGCCGGGGAGATATTTCTCGGCTGACTCTTTCAGTTTAAGGCCCTTTCTGTTACTGTTTTCTTTTGCGGGAGATTGTGCATCACAACAACAAACATAGCGACTGGGAAGGAGCCACTTGATGATGGTAATATGATATTTAATTGACACATGAAGTGGGCAATACTAGTAAGTTCTTTGTTTCTATAAGGCTGCACAAGTTTTCTTGTGCCGTGTTCGACTATGCACAGCATGGGCTAGGTGTCCATGAAGCCATAAATCCAGTGTATGATGATAAGATGATGTATAATTTGGACGGCGAATGAGCCGCCCATCCAGATTAATGCTGCATGCTGAATAAGCTAAATTGCGTCGGCGGTGTCTGTAAAAGTATTGTAGCCGGAAGTGGCAACGCACAAAGCCTTCGTTACGAGATTGAACTCGTTCACTAGCGCCTTCAAATATTTCTTAATCTCATTTGGCTGGGTACCTTGCTGGCCAAGACGAGTCTTTTACGATCGTCCTTTACATGATTTGTATACGGGCTTCGACATGGCGAACGTAGATTAGCGGGAATATGTACTTACTATTCGGGGGAGTTCCTTTAGGAGCTACAGCCGGCTTTTTTCTAGCAGTTTTATTTTTCTGTTCATCTAGGGTTTCTGCACGGGTCATTTTCGCCGCCTCTTGGCGATTTTCTTTCTTTATGACTGAAATTCTGCCTCTCCTCGAACACAATATGTTACACGACAGTGAAGACAATGTCAGAGATTGTGTTGATTTATGCCAGTGCGAAGGATTCCATTTGCTGGTGTTTGCTGTACTTAGAAGTAGGTTAGCGTCAATGCCTAGAGCGGCAAGGATGCTTGTCAATTGCGGATCTATGCCGTCTACGTTTTAACGCCATGCTTGTACTTCTTGTAGAGGCTAGCCTATTTGTTAACCTCTCAACGTATAGTGGTGTAAATGGTGACAATCTTCCGGAACCCTGAGTCATGTAGGTTACGTTCGATGACCTGCAGAAACTAGGGTTTTGAATGCTTTTTTACGGTTATTGGTGTGTATAAACATCATAACACTATTTCAGTTGGTATGTCAACAATTGCTGTCTCGGCATTACGTGCCGCATCCTGAGTTATAAAGTTGGTAATATCGTCAAGAGTTATGGCGGCTTAAGAAATGTATAGTCTGTATAAGTGATTTTATTAGTATCCTTACTTATTTCGAAGTTGTGTTTGAAGTCGCCCTTGAGATAAATCTAACACTTTGACTTCACGACCCTTCCAGTCAGAGCTTACCGCTATACACTAAGACTGTGACTATAAGAGGAGGGGACTAAAGATAATTCAAACTTGTATCGACGAAAACAATGTTTTCAGCATCGGTCGATATATTTGGGTGCTTAAACTTTCGATGTGGTGTGCATCGGAATCCACTTAACCTTTCATGGCACTCTGTCAGTCTTTTCGAACAACGTTGTCTTGTATAACAGCGATGGTATGTTAAGAATCGGCCCAGGGGCAGCGTCTGTGAAATTCACGGAGACCTGACATTTTAGACAGGATTGCCACCATCTGGAGATTTCCTGACGTATTCAGATAGGCTTTGTGCCGCTATCTAACTTGCCAAGTAGACTGAAGAGAGATTAAAGCTGTATATGTTTACTAACTTATTGATTTAGTCCTCATCCGTTGGTGCTGGAGGTCTTAGTTCATTTGGCGCATGCGGTAATAGCTAGATATTGCTGATTGTTATTCCGTGGGCGGTCAAGATAAAAACGATTTTGATCCCAGCCTTTCTTCCATAAAAACGTCTTATTCCTTCTAAGATGCGATGTTTCTGGTCCTTTTTTCATGTTTTCTAAAGCTAAATGCTCGTCGACAAATGTCATGTGAGCAAGGATGTCTATAAGCTCAATGTCCGTTACTGGTTTAAACGTATTTTTTATTCAAGAGAAACATAAGATAATGTACTAAAAGAATAACCAGATCTGTTTAAACATGAACTACCGCTAGACAAAGGTACACATTGTAAACGAAGAACCAACAGTTAAGAGGTTTGTTAAGCGCAAGATCCCCGCATTCAATGATTTTACCCCACAACCAAACAATGTAAAAAAAAAATATTCCATCACGCCTTTTAATCCACGGGTCAGATTATCGAGAGGTTGATTGTGAAATATTTAATATGATGCTCTCTCGATTATTTTCATCCCAAAGACTTCAGGCTGTGTTTGTCTTAATTGTGTTGAGCATTTACTACCATATCAGGTACAGTCTGTTGTTTTACTTCTCTTCCTTGCAATCTGTGAAGCCAAACTCAGAGTGCTACGCCACCGTAAATCTTCATGCAAAGCGATTACCTCTTTAACATAAGCCTGAACACACCACTGTTGAGCTTGAAGCTCTGTAACCTGTTCAAAAAACTGACAGACGCCAGAACGAAGTAATCTAAAACACCAAAATAACTATGTTGGAGATATCTGTAAAAGACATTCCAACTAGCTGTACACTCAAGGAATGTGCTCGTATCCAGAGTGAGAGAAAGCAAAACCTTTCTTCGCTGGACACCGCTATTGACGAATCGAAATAGCCACTGAGGCATGCGGCACCTTTGCCTGCGGACGTTCCTCTCTGGTTTGACCTGCTTAAAACTGACTGCGACAGTTTACCTGATATGGTAATGAGGGCATAAAGATGTAGCTGACCACGGACTATTATCTTAATCTGGATAACCGGCTGGCCATAGTCTTAAAACTGCCTGTCTAAGAGCCAATTGCTATTAATTGCGGGGCAACGGCTTGTGGTTAAACAGTACATGCGTTTCTTTGTAACTTAATTCGTTGGGATGGAGATTATCATTATAGCACAGGGGCACTTATGATGTGCCCAGGGACTGAACCCGGCCGATCCATTATACTGACACCGACGAGTCAGGCTGTCCACTTAGCCCCGAGCGTTAGGGGGGAAGCCACTGCCACCAACTGTAAAGTCTTTGGTTTGACCCGGCCGGAGTTTGAACCCACGACCTCCCGATTTGCAAGCCGACGCTCTACCACCTGAGCTATTGCTGTCGGTGAGTACGTTGGCATGTTCGAGCAAATCGTAATCTCTATATAGCGACTAGGTTTAGATATGTATTGACAATGAGGTTTATATCATTGACACCGGTTGTCTGTTGCACGATTATACTAACATAGATACTAGTGTCTTAAGACATGGTTACTGTTTTTAACATTTCCTGGCTGTCTAATCCAAATTATATAGAATGGCTGCAGCAGACGAAAGGATCACCTTCAACAGCTTTTTGCAAGTTATGCTGCAAGTCTATTTCATTAAGTAGTATGGGCAAGAGAGCTTAAGACAGCCATTCTAAGTCAAATAAACATCTGGAAGCATTGACAATGCAAAAAATCTTCAGGACTTATGAACTTCATAAAAGTTGGACCAAAAGAAGCAAGCGATGACTGCATTTGAAGTCTACCGCATCCAAGAACAGAAACTCCAGAAGTTGCCATGAATCCCACAACACAAGACCATACTACTGATGAAGTGACAGCCACCTTGAACATTTCACCTCCTCTGCCTCATACCATGGGAAACGAGATGCCTGTTCAAACTTTTAAAGGTCCGAAACCTGCTGCACCAACTTTGTCCAAGTGGCTGCAAAACAAGGAGTCAAGGAAGTCAGAAATTCTCTGGACACTGAGCTGTGTTCAAGACCATTTTTCATTTAGGTCAAATGAGAACAAGACATATCTGGTCAGGAAAATGTTTTGGGATAGCAAAATTGCTCAGCAGTATAGCCTAGGGAAAAGTAAACAGTCTTACCTGCTTACATTTGGACTTGCTCCAAACTTCAACGACTTGTTTGTTGACACATTGAAGCTGAGTAGATTCTTCACAGTCATCTTTGATGAAGTCTTTAATGATGTATTACAGAAGGAACAAATGGACATTCTAGTGAGATTCTAGAGTGCTGACCGAGTAGTAACTAGGCACCTTGGTAGTGAGTTCCTTGATGGTGGAAAGGCAGACCTGTTGTCAGCCTTGAAAAATGGACTTTCTGAACTGAATACAGCTAAAATGTTGCAGCTGGGAATGGATGGACCAAACATGAACTTAAAACTGCAGAAAATGTTTGTTGATGACAGCAAGAAGATTGATGCGGAGATGCCTGATCTGATTGACATTGGAACATGTAGTCTCCATGTCATTCATGGTGCCTTGCAGACAGGTATGAAGAAAAGTGGTTGGGAGATTGAACGTATATGGAAGTGTCTTTGGACATTATTTCATGATACCTATGCACGGCGCACAAGCTACACAGAGATCACCAATTGCGCAGTATTTCCTCTGAAGTTCTGTGCTACATGATGGGTGGAAGATGAACCTGTGGCTTCCAGATCTCTGCAAATTTGGCCAAACATTGTCAAGTATGTAACATTAACTCTGAATAAGAAGAAGTCAGAAATTCCAACCTGTGCATCGTTTGGGGTTGTTCGTGTTGCTGTGGCGGACAAGCTCATGGTGGCCAAATTGGAGTTTTTTTATATTCCTAGCAAAGAAATTAAAGCCAATTCTAACGAAGTACCAGGAGGACAAACCATTAATAGTTTACCTGGGAAAGGATATTTCAGAATTGCTAGATGACCTGATGGAGTTGTTTGTCAAAGAGGAGGTCCTGGATCAGAATAGGACAGGATACAAGCTCGCAAATCTTGATATCGAAAATGATGAAAACATCATGGATTTTAGAAAGATCAATATTCGCAATGGGGCTAGATAAGCTATCCAGTAAAAAGAAGTGAGGTCCAGAAGCTTCATTTCAGAAGAAGTTGTCGACAGGCACTATGCGCAACAGTTGCAAAGATTCAAGAAAGGTGCCCTTTGAAGTATGCTTTCCTGAGAGCTTTTAGGTCCTTGGATCCTATCTATATGGCAACTTCAGCTGCTGCAGTTACATCTTTTAGGAACATAACTGCTAATTTAGTTGCCTCCAAACGCTGCACAGTCGCTATGTGTGATGAAGCAGAAGGTCAGTACAAGAAACTAGCTAGGGATGAAAAGGAGGAGCTGATGAAATTTGACCAGAGGAAGCAGCAATTGGATGAGTTTTACCATTAAATGTTGAATGGTAAGCAGGAGTCTAAAGAGCTCTGGGAGGTGTTCCAGCTGATTCTTATTCTGTCACATGGTCAAGCTCAAGTGGAACGGAGCTTCTTTGTGAATGATGACATTCAGTCCACAAACATGAAAGCTCAAACTCTGTATGCAATTAAATATGTACACGATGCTATGAAGTCTCAAGGCATTAAAATCCACCAATATGATGTATCTGACAAGATGCTTCAGTACTGCTGTCAGGCAAGGGCTAAGTATGACCAGTATCTGATGAGTAGCCAGGATGAGAGAAAGAAAGAGTCAGAAAAAAAGAAAAAGATCTGATGATGAGGAGAAATATCAGGAAGCAAAGAAAAAAACTGTAAATGATGGAAGATGAGGCAAATAGTCTTATCAGGGAGGCTGACAAGAAAGCCAATGAATCCCTAAAAAACATGACTTCATTATTTTGGCTCAATCAGTAGCTTTACGGGAAAAGGGACAGCACATGTTGAAGAAAGAAGTGCCAAAGCAGTCAGAGATTGTTTCTCACTTGAAAAGCAAAATCAATTGAACATTCACTATAAACTAAAGGGAATCTGAGAACCTACTGTCTTGCTTTTTGTGTTAGACATGTTGCTAGTTTTGATATTTCCTATTAACCTTAACGTTGTGCAGCTCATTTGGATAACGGCCACCATATAGCTCACCAGGTTTGCTCAGATGGTGATGGCGTCATTGTTGGCCATGAAGTCGCCCTTTCACCCACTTCGGCAGCGTGCCTGAATCTGTCTTTGTTGATCCCCTAACTGTACAAGGCTTTCTGTGGCGGCAACCGGGGTTCACAGAAACGGCCCCACTTGTCCATGTATACACATGTACAAACCGTCCGAATTAGGAACGCCCGTTTGGTAGGGTCAGGGTCATACATTGGTCTTATCTCGAAAGCCTCCCTAGATTTGGTCGAAACCAGTTTGTCTGGCGTGGTCGGTAGAAACGGAATGTTGCCAAAGAAGCGCAGCTGGTTCATACTGAAGGAGCTTATTTGCTCATGTTTGTAGGTATTGCGGACGTCTTTCTTCATTATTGAATGCATTATCATCTGGATGACATTGTCCCGAAGTTGGGGAAGACCACTGGAATGGTGGAAGTTTGGGCTTAAACGACAATTCCCCGGTAACGTCCCAGTAATTTCCAGTGACATGGAAGGGGAGCGCCTAATTGGGGGTTTGACACATATGGCTAGTGGTGGCTTCACCATCGACCAACATGTCCTCTCGCATCATATACATGGTATTGAATAGAATTACCTTTTCTGTTACTCGTCCATTAGTGCGCTAAGGCAGTGCTCAACCGTGTTAGGGCCTCTTTGCTTGCTTTGATCGTAAAGAAGCCGATCTTTTCAATCATATCAGAGTAATTAATGACATTTCTACTATCTGGTTGATTATCCCGTGGCTGATAACCCCTTCTCTTAGTCAAACCCGTTGTTCTCTAGGCGGTTGCGATTCTCGAAGTAAACACCATCGAAGTTGAAGTGGTGACTGGGTGGCCCTGAGTAAGGTGTTCTTCACATTGAATTCCGCCGTTCCGCTATCCAGGACTGCTGAGAGAGGGATGTATGTACCAACTTACATGGAATAGTACTTCGCTTCACTTTGTCCAGCCAAATGGTTTGCACGCGGTCACCAGCCACCTATCGGATCATTTTGTTTAAGGACTCAATAGATTTCTTAAAGACTCGGTTTTGCTGATCTAAAGAACTGCCTCCTGCACTTCCCGGAGTATAAAATAATGTGTACTCCTCGGCAACGTCCTGCTTTGCCTTGCCTTAATTTACTTTGAGGGCGAGTTGCAACTCATTGCCGAAGACAGTCTGTTTTCTTTCTAGTTTGTCCAAGAGTAAAGGTCGTACATCTTCCAGAAATGCTCGGGTCCGCGAAGGGTGGCTGCTATGGAATGTCACTTTTCAGGCTTCATATGTATCAGCCTAATGTCCTGGGGCTTTAAAAGAAACGTAGCTCAGGATTTTCCAGGGCTTAATCATCCTTAAAATAGCGGGTCCTGGTTGTTTGTTTTGCACGATGAAACGGATCAAACTCACCGTGAATGACCTGGTTTATGTAGATGGATCGTCTAGCTATCCTAGCGGACAGAGGTTGTGGCCGGCCGTCTGAAATCGATTCATTAAGGATGCTCCAATGGCGGATGTGGTCTTTTTAAGCGATTAACACTCGTAGATCCACCTTCGAACCAGTTTATGGGGGCCACACGACAGTTTTTCAAAAATAATTTCTGTCTCAATGCTCTCGCGTTTTCGCAAGTGCCATGATTTAGTAGAAATATATTCTACGCTCATCACCTCCCACACCCACCTCCGAAAAGTTCACAGCCCAAACTCGGCTTTCCTTTCTGAATCTAGGGAGTTACTGATTCACACAAATTCAACGCAGAGCTCTGTGCAGCTTAGGTTCAGCCAATGACAGGTTCCCTTACTTTTATTTATTGTGTGTTCCAATATGTATGGGTTTACCAGTTGCGCGCCCTATATTAGGGTCCCTTCGGCCGGCGCAATACACCCGTACGTT
Organism: Sinonovacula constricta; assembly: GCA_007844125.1. Taxonomy (NCBI): domain Eukaryota; kingdom Metazoa; phylum Mollusca; class Bivalvia; order Cardiida; family Solecurtidae; genus Sinonovacula; species Sinonovacula constricta. The sequence continues at coordinate 48,986,729 of CM017570.1, forward strand.
CTGCTGCTCTTAAGCCTCACGAGCACGAAAAGACCCTCACAGATACATTTTTCCTAGAACAGGCAGTCCCTGAGCTTCATAACAAGGCATTCAATTTTTGTCATAACAGTGATAAACAGTGGAGTATATTTTTCACGCGCAATGGAAACCGTACTTTCAGAAAGGGAAGTTTGAACATTTAAATGAAAATACAATTGTTGATTGAAACAATAGATACTACCGTAAAAATAAATGCAATTAAATGAATACGTTAATAATTGCTTTAACGTGAACCATATTTTCTAAATTCCTAGTATTTTGAATACGAACAATAAGATTTGTTAAACAGATTTTTTTGCTTAATTTTGTCAACACAATTTTCAATATAAAAACAGTGAAAATAATGTAAATCGTCCAGTATTAACATTTATCTAAAATGGTCTCTAAAAAGTGTGTAAGTTGATGCACTCCTTATCTTATTTGACCACTCGTGACATTTAAAGTCACATTATATTTAATTGCTTTGAAGTTCCGTATGTAAAAAGGGGTTAATTGACATACAAACGACATACATAATCACAGGCAGTATAAAACTAGAGCGACGTCCATACAAGAAACCACAATATCGCACCTTAACATTCACAGTGCGGTCATTACACGCGCCTTTTATCTCTGACATTTAGTTTAAATGTCATGAACATACGTCGTACACATGCTTGTACAGAAATAGGGAAAAACAGCGAAGCTTATTTGCACGAGTGTAAAACATGTTCAATGTAATAAGGCGAAGACAGCTTTTTAAACTCACTCACTAATTTGACCACTTCTTGCATGTTCCTGTTTTACCCACCCCTGTTATTATTTCCTGAAATGAGTAAAGTGAGTAGATTTCTATCTCATTTATTTATTTAGCCACATGTTTTCTGTAGAAATCGATCGACCAATAAATCAACATCAAACCAAATATAAGAACACACTGAAAGGTAAAGTTATGGTGGAAATTTTTGAAAAAGCACAGACACTCCACCTCTGCTTAGCTAAACATTGTAATAGTGTATTATAACATAGTTTCTTGATAGGCTTAAACTAGTTTTTTCTACGGTTATACATGTCCAATTAGAAGGTGAAATTTGACAATACAATGTTAGTCTTAGTACTTACCAACGTCTGTTGCTCCATGGTCTTGTTGCTTTCTTCCAACAAAGAATTAAACCCAGCCAATAAACTTGAAAGCCTATTGTTTCGTCTGAAGCAAAGTGCGGTTTCTTTAATCATCTGTTTCGACTCGTGGCAGAGAGTCTTAGTTTGTATTGCTATTTTCTTGCTGCAATGTTTTAAGACAATTAAATGCGCAGTTCTCTTGCTGGATCGTTTTATCTCGTCTAAGTATTTACCGAGATCATCCTTGGCCTGTAAACATGCATTTAGTTTTTCATTTGCCTTCGATGTAATGCGTTGATGCGAAGCGGTAATGTCATCCTTTCCACGTGATCTCATTTCTTCTATTTTGGACAAAATTGACTTGGCAAATTCTTCTAGGTCTTCCAAAACCTTGTCTGTTTCCTTTTTAATTTGCTTAATGTGATTTTCAAAAGTTTTAATGATTTGATTCACTTGTTCAAGAGCAGACTGTATCTGACCAGGAATAGCTTGGATGACTGGGTCCGCACTGAGCTCGGTAACTGATTCGCCAATGTGCTTTACATTATCACATTTTCTGAAAGAAAGATTGAACAATATAAAAATATGTCCCAGTGCAATATCCGCTACAGGAGCAGTTCTGTATATATGCCACAAATATTTCGTATATATCCTAGTAATGCTGCTGCTACTATTACTACTTCAGCTATTATTTATACAACTATTATCCTCTCCTGTTTTGTTTTCAATTAACATAACAAGATACCAAGTTGTTATATATGCCTAAGGGATTATCGAAGCTAATCAAAATTTTGTTGTCAAACTTTACCGCGACTTTCTTTATATGCGAGGGAACTTGTGCAAATCCAAGTTACATTAGTGAACATTAAAGTAGACGACGTAACAGCAACATGATTGCAGTTATAATATAGAATTAGGAGAATACAGAAAGCAGAAATAGATGTGAATAAATTTCACACTGAACGAGCTGTCATAGGAAGTAAGTTGAAAAAAAACTATTTGTGCTTAAACTAAGTAAAATTCACTTGAAATATTTTTTACTCTTTCGTGTTTCTTTTTTTTTTTTGGTGTGTTTTTTGGTGGGGGGGGGGAGGGGTACGGAAGACCGCTACATTCGGTGCCGATTTCGGTTTCGTACTTCCTCTATGTAGTAGTGTAAACATCATATTTCTACCCCTACTGATGGGAATTCTTTGCCAGAAAAGATTAAACAGAAGAACATGCATAATAATTATATCGAGGAAGATATGTCTTAGAAATGCAGTTGATATCAGTAAAATGAGAAAATTACAGTTTGGGTGACAGAAGTTTCCCTCTTTCAGTGTGACGGAAATATTATGCAGCATTGTGAGAATATTGCTAAAAGACTCCAAGATAAAATTACATAAATACAACACATGATTTGAGCTAAAACTGATAAATAGTCAAACCGAAAACCAAATGTTGTGAAATAAAAATGTATCTGTTCCTCTGTATTTTCATTCTCTGCACTAGTCAGCATTATATTTGTAGTGTATTCTTTTAAAAACGTTAATCTCCGGAGATTTGAATCAATACTACAGTAATCAATGTTACTGCTGCTACTGAGACTTATACAACTACTTATAAAATCCATATGTTTTTTTTTTTCATAATTTACAGCTACTTCTTCTTCTAGAGAGAGGAGAGAGAGAGAAAGAGAGAGCGAGAGAAAGAGAGAGAGAGACCTGTATGTTCACACATCTCTGATCATTAAGACAGACTGATCGGATGTTCTGTCAAATTACTAGTTATCGTGTTTTTCACACCTCCGTGACGTGAGGCAATTCATGTGTCGGTGTCAGTGTGCACTTATTAACAGCCGAGGTTGAATTGATCTAATTTTGTGTTAAATGATGTTAAGTTTCAGAAAATGGTTTGAGATTTTATGGAGAAATAGGAGACAATTCATTGTCATAAAACGTAACTACATGATATGGTGAACTAATTCAAATGTTGATGGTTGTAGATGTTTGTAGTTTTTTTTTAGTTCATGTACGTAAATGCTATGATGTTTAATATAGTATTCGTCCACTTAATTATTTACATGCCCTGTTTACATACATGAAATGAAGTTGATCTAAGTAGGGTTATAATGCTATTGTCTGGTTTTTAAACCATTTTTTTCTCACAAGAACACAAACTTGGCAATTGTAGACTTATAGTCAACGACACCGGTCTATAAAAAAATACAATACTTATTGCGCTTCGTCGGTCTTACGCTATTTTAATTATTAAAAATATTATTGAAATAAAGTTGAAAATGGCGAGGGTTGGACACTTCTTGGCAAGATATAAACACACATGCATTTCGTGTTTTTTTTCTGTTTTATCTTTGTTAAACTAAGAACTGAAAAAGACACTGAAAATGCTGGTTCAAGAAAAACCAGAAACATCGTCTCTGATGACTGTATCTGTTTTTAGCATTTATATAATATAACTGTTTGGTAAGAAAACAACAACAACACACTTACTTGTGATTAAGCAAATAGCATGTTGTGCACACTACTTCATCGTGGTTGCGGCAGTAGAATTCTATCACTTTATCTGGATGTTTCTCGCATCTCTTCGTGAGAATATTCTGGACTTTCTCATCAGTCGTCTTCAGAACATGATGTCCAATGCAGAAATTGTTATGAGTAGATACACATACGACGCACAAATATGTTTGGCACTCAAAGCAAAATACGCCCGATTTGGTGACTTTACCCTGTCTCTCACAAACTGTACAATCATGATCCAAATTGTCGTCAGATATTATTGTAAGTTTTCCCAACGTCGCCATATTTTTTTTACAAATTGTCTTAAGAAATATAATGTTTTATTTGGAGGTCAGTTAATGCAGCACATACACAATTTGAACTGTCTGACTAGTTATCTGACTGAATCTCGTTGAACGTTGCTAATTATCTCATGACGCTCACGACACATAAACTGCGGTCCACGAATGATAGTCTGTTTTATCAGTGATCCGTGTATAAAGATATGTCGTTACGTTCAAATAGTGGAGTGTGAAACTTAAATATAGATCCAAAAACTGGTCCTGCTTGTCCGGATGGTTTTTACTGGTGTAGTTGCGGTCATTGCAGTATTTTAATCTGCACATGTACGCATATTATATATTTCAAATCATCCACACTTTATGCGTATTATTATATGTTATATTAAGGTTCCTAGCGGTTTGATTATCATTCCTTTAAACACCGACGTTATCAGACTGTCTCTCAGTACTTTAAGGACTTATATTTGAATTATTAACTTGTTTTTTTTAATGTGTTCACTCTTTTATTGTACAGGAGGCTGGACTTAGTGTAGTGTACACCACTTCCTGCCTAACAAGAACAGAAAACACAACCATATCCTTCAATACGATACAAAGGTTCCAATTGTTTATTAGAGGACGGCCAAACTATTGGTAATCGTAAACTGCGCCAAACGTGTTGAAAACTTCGCTTAATTACGAGTTTTTAACGATTCTTTTGATGCAATACTGTCCCTGTATCAGCATAACGAGATGAAATGATATTGAAATAGAAATAGTATACAAATAAGGCTTTGTAACACTACAATAACTGATTGACTTTTAAAGCAGGCAGTGAATACCTTTGCTTTGGTGAATTGCAAATTAAAACATTGATCTTTAATACGTAGTATTCAAAGGTTTCATGTTTGAACTGTTTTAAATGCGAAATGGTTGCATTAATCAAAATCATAACATTTAAATTTCAATTGATATCGCTTTTGTTATAAAAGATTCAAATCACTATCCCGCCATGCAGTTCAAATTTTATGAGTAGGTGTTCACCTTATCAAAATATTGTTATATTGTCTCCATGTGCCCGCATTGGTAATGGACTTATGGGCATTCTTAAATGTATTCAGGGGTGTAAGTATATTTTGTTACCAAACACAAGCTGTGTGCATTTTTAACGCACGCATTACGCTCGCTTCACGCACGCTTTACGACGTTTTGCATTCATTTACATGCATTCTCGTTCATATTTCAATCGGAGCAAATGACTTGTATGTATTCCAGATAGATCGGATTTAATCGGTCAGACTTTATCTGTTTCACTCTTAAGTATTACGTTCATCGGATTTGTTTTATTTCTTATGTCAAAATTTACGTTTTGAATGGCACGATATAACGACAATATATATTTGGTTTATGTCATAACAAAGGATAAGGTAAAACATACCGGACATTATTTTTTAGTCACTTAGTCATATGACTTGATAGTAAACATATAAAGGAAAAAAATAAATTACAGTATAAAAACATACCGTTTATCACAAAAATGGCTATAATCTGTACAGCGCGCCATGTAAATGAAGAGTTTTTATTAGTAAATTATGTTTTAGATGTCAACATCTGTATGTTACACTCTTCATTCGCTCCTCTGTGTACAGATGTATTTACGAAATAACAGGAATAAGTTCCATCTATGATGACACAAACCAGTATTTATAAAGATGTGATTTATGAAGAATTGTCCCTTTGAACGAATCATTTGACTCTAATGATACTGAAAGTATAGTTCCATTTCTTAACAGCGCCACCCTTTCTGAATGAACATGTAATACTGCAGCTATTCAGCTGAGCGTAAAACAATCTTGATATGGTGTGTTGAGATAAAACTCAACTTAATTCGAATAAGCTATCATGGTTTGTTATCCTTATTATCAAAGTTGATATAAACTGTATTTTAGTAGTTGCATCCACATAACAAAACGAAGGCAGAATACCTTTTTGAAATTCATTGTACAACAGAACGTGATACGATTAAAATACCTGTTCAACTCAACAGCCCTTGCTTAAATGGAATACATATATTTACAAGCCAAAAGGTTTTTTTCACCTGATACCAATAGATTTGATAAAAATAAATGATTGACGTATTCATGAATAAAAGAAAACAACAGCAATGCTCATTTTGATATGTGTATAATGTATATTGTTGTATGGTAAGAACTGTGTTCTTTGTTAGAAGAGGATCCGAAAGCAAATGACGTTGATTCGTTTGTTGTTTAGTCTGATGGCAAGGTAGGGAGGCACTTTGCCTTGACAATTAACGAGGCCAATAAAACAAATTCTTGCACTGAAAGTGTTTTACCCATATTTTCTGCAAAACATTTTACACCAACAATGGTGCATGGCTAAAAATATACTGTACATTCTTTACAGTGCAGTATCGCGTCTTTATGTCATAATATATTACAGATAAAAACACATATATTGACTAAAATGTTGTTGCTAACAGATGCTGTATATGTTATACTGTCAATTGAAATAACAGGTCATACATCATAAGTCAGTCAGGCCTGCGGCCCTCGTAATTGGATTAGTGCGCATATTAACGCATTTTTCTTTCCTAATTTGCACCACAACAAACGCTTTTTAAGTACATGTTTAATGTTATAAGTATGTTAATGTTATGTGTAATATTATGGAGTTATGGTTATGTAGTAGCCAAAGAGTGCAAAGTATAATCTATTAACATAACGTTCAGCATGTTTAATAATTAAGCTAACAATTCCTCTAATGGTCATATCTTTGTATTATAAATGTGTTGTTACAGGGGAGTGTTGAACTGTTATATATTTTCAGTTTTACTTGTATTATTATATACATGTAATTTTTATAACAACAGTAAAACCATCCATAGAGGCAGAGGAAACTGTTGCTTCTACGAGGTGTTACTGTGCTTCTGATTTGTAGGAGCCAAATACAGTCATTTCCTGTGTATCGGAAAAAAGCTAGAAACATTTTCCACATGTCCGAACTGTTTGTATTCTCGGCGACAAACAAAAACTATTATCATGATGTGGGATGAGTGGAGGGGACAAATGGATCGAGAAACAATGTGACAACTATATTATCAGTGCCATAAAAATATGTCACACCCATAAATTAAAATAAAATCCCCTCTTCCACGCGCCCTGACCCACCACTAGATCTGCCCATGCCTACACAATTATCTGTATTCTTGAAGTTTTAATTATCATAATTCATATTACTACTAAGCTTATAATTTTCAACCGATTAACTCTCTTCTGAAACAAGTGTTTTTTTGTTTGGGTGTGCACCTAACTGTTTACTTATCAAACCTCTACTGTCACGAGTATTCATACTATCAGTGTACACAATTGGTACACTTCTCAATTACCTCTCAGGTGGTGCTCAGCAGAGGCTATCATATAATGTGGGGACATATTGAAATTGCCTGTTAACTTTACCCCAATGTGGTGCTCAGCAGAAGTCATCACAGCCTCTGGGGACATATTTTCTGGTCGTTTGCCTTTATTTCAAGGTAGAGCTCAGCAGAGGTTATCACAGCCTCTGGGGACATATTTACATGGTCGTTTGCCTTTACTCCAAGGTAGAGCTCAGCAGAAGTTATCACAGCCTCTGGGGACGTATTTACATTGCCAGTTACCTTTACCGCTAGGTGGTGCTCAGCAGAAGTCATCACAGCCTCTAGGGATATATTTACATGGTCGTTTGCCTTTACTCCAAGGTAGAGCTCAGCAGAAGTCATCACAGCCTCTTGGGGACATATGTACATGGTCGTTTGCCTTTACTCCAAGGTAGAGCTTAGCAGATGTTATCAAAGCCTCTGGGGACATATTTACATGGCCGTTTGCTTTGACTCGAAGGTAGAGCTTAGCAGAAGTCATCACATCCTCTTGGGGACATATTTACATGGTCGTTTGCCTTTACTCCAAGGTAGAGCTCAGCAGAAGTCATCACAGCCTCTGTGGACATATTTAAATGGCCAGTTACTTTTACCGCTAGGTGGTGCTCAGCAGAAGTCATCACAGCCTCTGGGGACATATTTACATGGTCGTTTGCCTTTACTCCAAGGTAGACCTCAGCAGAGGTTATCACAGCCTCTTGGGGACATATTTAAATTGCCTGTTACCTTTACCCCGAGGTGGTGCTCAGCAGAAGTTAAAATGCACTTAAAACTAATGTGGGGGAATAAAAGTGCTGCCCCGTAGAGGTTATTAATACTTAGAGCTGCCTAGCATTGAACATATAACAATAGCGTTGAAGGGTTTATAAAAGTATGCAAAAATGCAAACATATGTATACAACGGAATAAGTTGTTTATGTTAAATGTCAGTGTGCAAGATAAGCGATTTAGAATTAGAATATGTAAAAAGTGTAAAAATTAGTTGATCCACCTATAATATGTGTTTTTGGCATATTATCTTATGTTCAATGCAGAGCATTTTAAAGAGAATGAACATTTCTGAAAATAATTGTCTTTGAACACTTGTAGTACCTCTATATCTGTACCAGTTATGAATTGATATCATGAAATATTCAAACACACCTGTAAAATGTCATTCTAATAATTGTGCACAGGGCTTAGTTGTACACTACTGTTTAAACAATGCGAGTCATCGGCTAGAGGTTTTCCGAATGTCAATACAAATGAGCTAATATACCAGTGTTGTTCTTCTGATGTTGAAAGACGTACTAATTCAGCTCTGCAAACAGATTGTATTCCGTTTAAAAGTCCGTACGTATATGTATAATGTAGTATGAAAATAAGACAAAACGGTATTCAAAATGTTGCTTTTTAATAAAAATGTAGGATTAACAATTGTTATATTGATATATACGTTATAAATTACATTGCCATGCAAGCTTGAGAAATGTTGACTTTATTGTGTATTGCTTTCGGCCAATACCAGTCTTTTGTATAAATGCAAGTAAATGCTGTTTTATTTCAAACTACTCTCTCATCTGAAATGTTCAGGTTGCCGAGGCTTTTATCAACTGTACATAATGTACATATGTTGATAGTTTATTTTATTGCTGGATATTATGCATGTTTATAAGTTCGTTGTATCTGTTTTAACTCCCGATGTAGGGGCTTACTGTAAGTTGTTTCAATTTGACGGGATATTTGTATTTACACTGTTTGTTTGATAGAAAAGTGCGAGGTTGGGACGCTCCACAAACGAGGTTCAAGCACCCTTGTCGGTCCGTTTGCCAACTGACCGTTCCAAGGCGGTAACTGATGTTTTGTTTTGTTTTTCTTTTTGAATGTTGTGTCTCGTCTCCGTTTTTATCACATTTCTATTTACATTGTTCGCATTTGTCTTGAGGCAGATTAAATTTAAATATATGTGGAAGTTTTGCTAGGACCTTTTCTTATTTACCTATCCATTGATTCAAACCTGTATACACTCCTTAGGTGTTTCGTCATACTCTCAACTAAATGACATCATAGAAAGCACGGGGAAACTTTTTGCGACTAGAGTCGCGAAAAGGTCTGTGTTTTTTGGTTATGTTGATATGACATTGTTCATGCATCATATCTTCTTTGGAATAATACAATTCGTGAAAAAGATACAGCTGTATTGCCTTATTTAGATTAGTATTTAGTATTTTATTAATTATAATAGTTTGCCTGGAGTAATGCATAACAGAGAAAATCCCCTTTGTTTTGTTAAGATTGTAATTTCTTAGTAGGTGTGTGCTTTGAAAATTGCATAGTTTTTACGTTTTGTAAACCATATGTTGGACAATCGTTCCAAATCGTTGCCTACTTGCTAAAAATAATGAGGAGGAAGTTACTCATATTCTAATAAAATTTAATTGAAATGCAGTATACAAACGTAAGTAATAGCAGTTCTTGAAAGTGCATCATTGGGCAACCATTTAACATAATACGATATACAAATGATCATATGAACGAAATAATTAAACAAAAACTCTAACAGATCTGTATTATATACAAAATTTATATAATTTAAATTAATGTTGATTTCTGTCCTGGTAAGCACAGACTTGTGTAATCAAACTTATATGTATAAGGACAGGACCAAACATACTTTTTACTATATTCAACTTTCCATCTCAACTACTGCTCTGAAACCGTCCCGCATGAGGTACAATTACGACGCTAAAAAAGGATAAAGTAGAAGAATAGTCCAGGGTAGCACAGTGAAGATCAAGTCTCGCATTGCTCTCACATGTGCTGTAAATTAAGAAAGCACACGTTAATGATCAACAACAATACTGAATGTCACTGTAACATACAACGTTTAACTTAAATCACTTGACGAAAATTGTTAAACAATAGTACGCATAATTATATTTGTTTATAAATAAACTAGGTTTTACTGCAACTAAATTAGTTATTCCTTATTCAAGCATCATAAATACAACAATCAATTTAATTAAATGGAATGTTTATATATATAAACCTCTCCTGTGATCATGTTTTGAACGCGGGCCTACCATTTAGGAAATGTACTAAGATAAACATACACGTTTACACTAATAGCGTCAATATATTAATGATATAAATTCGAGTACAAATGTCAGCATTCGCAAACTGATTGTATTTTAACTTATGATTTGACTTCAATGTAGAATACTTCATTATAAGGAATATTGCTGTTATGTTTGTTATGTAAACACTGCTGATAGCTTCACAGGACATCAATACTGAGGGCACGTTTCTGCAGTTAGATAACGACATTTGCCCGAACTGAAATGTGTCCATGGATAAGGGGCCTCCACTTGTTTCACCCATCTGTCATATGATTTACTGATAACACACATTTAAAATGGGCCAATGGTAAGATTGCCACATGGCTGAATCAGATGTTCATGATTGTATTATAAACTTATCAAGTAATGGCGACAGGGGGGATTCTATGATGTACACATGTTTGGTCAAAGGTATTGCACATGACCTTACCGTGTCACAATCGTCCCCACACCACAAATAATGAGAGATAACAACATGCTGCGAAGCTACGGCTGGTACACTTATTTATAGATCTGTCATTGGGATATGTTGAAAAACAATAAGTTACACCCTCGGTCAGCAAGACTCTCCACATCCTGCCCGATACCACTGTAACCTGTGGCGGTTTCCAGCTGGAGAAGAGACTTCCCACTTCCACCAAATTATCAGACCCTTTAAGCTCCTATTGTGCCAACAATATTATTCCAGAAAGGGCAACATTTCAATGTTCAATGTTGTTAACACTTAAGATTAAAAAAAAAACAATGCACGGAATATATAAACAAATTAAAAATATCCATAGTTAAAAAACTTCGTTCAACTAAAATAGTTGTTCTGAATTTGTATAGACTTTTAAAATATGATAACAAATAGATTAGTTAAAATGCATGTGTATTCGTGTAAGTTAATATATTATTTCGTACACAAAAATGAACACCGTTAACATTAATTTTAATTCATCCCTCTTTTACGATTTCATTGAAAAGTCGTTTGACAGGAACATATCAACTTAGGTCAAAACTAAAAATGTCAAACTAAAATGGACCATATAACACGTAATTAAGAACAACGTTCTAAAAGTGTACATTCAGATTACAAGCAATTAATATATTAATATAAAACTAAAAGCTTAATAGAAGTAATTAAAATAACCAAATACAAATAGAAAAGAGAGCATAAACTGTGGCGGGACTTTATAATTTACAAAAGCTAAACGACTATTAATGTGGTTTTCTGTACTGGTATAGGCAGAAGTGAACTTGTTATTTAAATTATATATATATATATATATATATATATATATATATATATATATATATATATATATATATATATATATATATAATATTAGAACCAAATGGTACACTATCATGGACGTGTTACCTTAATTCACCTCAACTATTTGATAACGTTGTAACAACTGTTTGTTTAAAGTGGTCTGGTCACTGCATAGTGTAAGTACGTGTGTGATATGTTAATCTAGCGAACCAAAATATGATTGAATTATATGCATGTATTTTCAAGCACGCAGTTCACAGCTTCACAAGGCTGTTAAACTTAAAACAACGAAACATTGATGAAAGATGTACTAAATCGTTTCACTGTCCCAATAACTCTTCTAATTCCGCAGGTTTACAACTAGATTATCACTAGATAACAGGTAAATATACATTCATCAAGGAGTTTGTTATCTTTTATTTCTCCAAATATGAAGAGCATTCTATATGTACACAATAGTAAGCAACATATAACAACAAAAAGCTATATACAATGTAAGTAAAGACACAATTACAAAAGTAATTAAAGACCTTACGAAACGTAAGAATTAAGTATGAAGGCTCAATCACATAACGAATACATGCAGACACCTGTTTGGTCATGAACGTAATTGCTGTTGACACTATCTTAAATAAATAGCACTAGATAACAGGTATATATCTTTTCATCAAGGACGACAATTAAAAAACACATACTTGCTTTTATGAGAAACAAGGAAAAGGAAAATCAAGCAAATTCGTTTGTGTATGTTTTGAATTTGATTTAGTTTTTGTTTATTTTTCTTTTGGTTTTGTTTGCTTTGTTGTTGTTGATATTGTTTTCTTTTGCTTTGTATTGAAACTGGCAAGAAAGAGGCTTTTAGAAAGTATATTACAACTAATTGTCCTCCGACTTTGTAACGAGCACCAATATTTGTCAACAGTTTTGGGGGAGACTGTGCTTGTATGATATAGTGATAACGTGCCTAGATAAACCTCTGGTTAAAATTCACATTATGGGCGCTTTAGTGAAAATATTTGTTTTTCTACTGAGAATTGGCATCTGTCCTTCTTTCACATACATGTTAGAAATCGTAACAACATTTTCTGTCATTGTGTGAATGCTGGTAAGTGTTAAACACTGCGATTACCAAAAGGGCAGGGTTTGTAACTTTTACTTATTTTAGGCTAAAGACAATACACAATTTGACTCGGAAATCATTTAAATATGCAAAACTTTGTATATGTACAAAGTCCACATATCAATGGATCGGCCTTCTGTATCGTTACGTAATCGCCCAATACCGATTCCATAGCTTGTAGATTTACAAGTTAGATTAATCTCCGCCCATTCATATCGGTCACTTTATCCTGACTATGACTTACGGGCAAATTGCCAATGGAAATATTGTCCTCTGTCACGTGGTATAAGTATCGATTAAATTGAAGTGTATCTGATAAATCAGCGCATCTGTTATGTAGGTTTTACGTAATTGACTTTATTGTTCTATACCTATTTCTATTTCATCGTAAAAATCAAAGTCTCTATCATTCACAACTTCAGAACTTAACGGAGGTATATAAACATGTAAAATATAAACGTTTGCCTCTAAATTCAACAACTGTTCATCAATTTTTATCCACATTAAATCGTTTTTTTTGTTTCTATGACAGATATTCTGTTTTTGGAGCTCAGATTTAAAATAAAGCGATAATCCTCCAGAGTAACGTCCTTTCTTAACACCGATTCGTTTATTTCCTGGAATATGATAATTGTGACTTGAAATTTGTATTTCCAAATTGTATACGAGAAATGTGAGTTAGATACGTAAAAAAGAACGTGTTTGCGCAAACAAATAGCATATGCAATGTTGCAATTTGCAAATTAGAAATTTATTATTGGCTTATATGCCCATCTATAGTGCATTGAATATACATAAACCTTCTATTGGACTACTGGGTGTACGCTTTACTACGATTAAAATTGTTACTTATACATGTTCGCAAAGATTATATTATCAGTGGGGCTGGTGCGGATTTGCGTAGGCTGTGATGTAGGTGTATATTAATGTTAACCTGTCGGTCTGCATGTATTCCATACCACAGTGGAGTGACCTCGAGCATACTTCTGCAACCAGTGGCAACAATTCTACCCCGGGGTCAGGAAGTTTATCTACGAGATGTTACGTGCAAAAAGAAGGTTGTAACTACTCAGTGCCTTGACTCCTTCACGACCCATTATCGCAAGGGTCAGAAAGTTTCGGAACGAGCCGTTATGTACCGATATCACGTTATTAGAATAACATCATCATCATCATCATCATCATCATCATCATAATAATAATTATCATCATCATCATCATCATCATCATCATCGCCATCATTACCACCATACATCATTATCATCATCATCATCATCATCATCATCATCATCATCATCATCATCATCACCATCACCATCATCATCATCAGCAGCAGCATCATCAGCAGCAGCAGCAGCAGCGTCATACATCATCATTATCATCAACATCACCACCATCATCATCATCATTATAATAATTAACATCATCCACATCATAATCATCTTCTGAATCATCTTCATCTTCATCATATTTGTATTTTGTATTGATTGAATGCCTGTTGAAAATTTCACGAAAAGTGTGCATTATGTAAACTAGAATCGACGTATTCTACAATACATGTATATACAATACAGCAAGCTACCTATGTTATACCATTTTGAGAATAAAACAAATATGTTTAACAAAACAATCAGTTTTAGAACTTTAGAGATCCAGTATGGTATTGATAGGGCAATGCTTTAGCGTTTGTGGATTTTAGCTATTATGTGAAAGAACACCACAGACAATTGTCTGGTAGATCCAAATGAGCACATGAAGTCAGACGGTAGACCTTCCAATATTATTTCCTTCGCCCTGATCGCGACTCGAAACCACGCGGCGAGAGGCTTAGCAGTCAGAGAGTTACATCGGTGACGCTATTATTACTCCATGGACGACAATTTGTGTTTAAAGCCAAACCTATTAAATGTAAAGTTCAGCAAGTTTAAGAATTAAGTTTACAATGTTAACGCCATTGCCTTAATTCGTATCTGTCATGTTCACATTTCTCATGTTCATATTTGTACAATGGCCGCTGTGCACGCTTGACTAGTCTTTAAACAATAATGAATGAATATTTTAAATCATTTCCATACCTCGGCAGTACAACCTACCGTTAAAACGTCATTCTAACAAGTCTAAAATGGTTTAGATGTAAAGTAACTTTTGAAGGCTTTTAGTTTCAGAATATGAAAAATATTGGCCTTTGATTGCTGTTGAAAGAGTACTGACTATTATGGCGAGTGATTACAATTAAAACTCAATAATTTAACATGATATTGAGACTCGTCAGTTAAATATAGATTTCTCGTGATATTTGGGAACAAATTGGTAGATACGAGATAAAGCAAAGTTTCTGTTTTAATTCAAGTACATGTTGAAAAACAAAAGAAGAAGAAGAAGAGGAAGAAGAAGAAGAAGAAGAAGAAGAAGAAGAAGAAGAACGTGAACGATTCAGGAACTTTTCATTGACCGCTAAATGTTTGACTGGCCCAGCTACACATTAATTACACCTGCCCCCTTTATGAAGTCGTAATGTCTTTGCAGTTAGCTCAATACTCACAGTTTTAACATTATCCATATTACATAGTTTGCACGATTTTACAGGTGTTTGTCGGTTTTATTAGGTCGCAATTAAGAGAGGGGTGAACGATTTTTGTTAATGCCCATGTTCTAACATATATGTATTGTTTCGAATTGTTTTGTGCCTATGCGTTTTTAATGTTATAAAATACCATCATAAGTTCTACCAGATGAACAGCTGCATTGTAAGGCTAATGCAAACCGAACTGTATATAAGGCTTATCTGATAAAAACGTCCGATCTGATTGTCATTAGTAGCATAGCTCTGTAATTAAATACGCATCGTGTAAATGTACTATACGACCTTACCATTGTCTCAACAAATGTGTGTTGTTTGGTGGTATTGTGCAGGTTTATATAATCAATGCAAAATGTCCGTGTGTGTATAAAGTGTAGACTTAGTATTATTAAAGACAGTATGCTTTTCAGTCTACAAGTATAACTGTATGTATGAACGGTTCATTATTTGTTGTGTATTTGTACAGACAATCTAACAACCTTTATTGTTTTTTGTTACTATTCTTTATACTCAACAGTCACTATTTTCAGCGATTAATCAGACCTATCCTTCACAATGCTTTTTTATCTAAAATATAGTTTTGTTAAATAAAAATAATATAATAATGTATTTATGCAATGACACTTTACAATATCTGTAACGATTGGGGACTTGCTAAAATAGATGATTAATGCGACATCTGTATGCTAACGTGCATGTAGTCTGTTTCAGCTGAAGTGTTTACTTGTCAAAACAGCCGTCTCTTATCAAGAATACTAGGGTCTAGATTATAGCTTCAGAAGTATAGTCACAACATATCATGTTGTCAATGTCTGTTTACCTATTCATCTGCATATTATCCGCCTGTCTAGCATATCGAGAGGCAGGTGTCTAATTTTTCAAAACAAATCTAAAGTAAACATCATTAATGCTCACAGTCCATGAACTGCCTACCGATTTACCTGCGATTAATTGATGCACGACAACTGTTGTTACGTATTAATCATATACCAAAGTTTTGACTCTCGTGCTTTATTAGTGTGTCAATACGCTTTAAACCGTCTGTGTAGTTGTTTTATATGAAATACATAAGACATGTTTTATTTTAATTAGGTATGTTTTGAGAAACCCATCAGGAAGTGCAAGGATAAAGGTCTGTTTCACCGTTTTATGCCCGGAAGTCTGCTGGCCAATACACCGTTCCAAGGCTGCACGTGTTGTTTTTTTTCTATTTTGTACAATTTGTCGTCATATTGTTCCTGTAACTATTACCTTTGAGTGATCTCTGACCTTTGCCTATTTCAAGGTTGGTATATGTTAAAGTACTCAAAGGGACATATTGTTACAGAAAAGGTAGCATCAACAAAGTTTCACGTTTAACTTGTGTCGTATAAAATAATGTTTTTATAACGAATCCACATTTGGGATGATATCAAATCTGTCAAGACCTACACAAAGGACGGGCAAGTTCGGTTCAAGAAATAGTACACTCGTTTTATTGTAGAAGACATCCTGATAAAAAGAGGTTTTAAGCCAAACAGCGTTTAATCTTTCTCCTTGAGTTTGTGGATGTGTGTATAGTAGCACATAATTTTGGCCAATAATTTGGCTGTTATCTGATATAGTCTGCACGTTTTTGGAGTTCATTAAACGTGGGACTTTCTTTTCAAGTTGAAACGTTTTTGTTCGAATCACCGAACAACCTCAACTAGTGGTGAAAACCCGTTGCATGTTATTATTTTAAAGCATCGCATATGTTTAATCTTGTGCACGCAAAACACAAACTGGCATTTATAAATGATAGTCTGTCTAAATAGTGATGTAATATTAATTTGATTATTTTCTTAATAGTTAATTCCGCTACCTATCGTGACACGTCCATATTAGTCCCGAGATGTTTCCCTGTTTGGCCATACGCCAAAAGTGATGTGGATTTTAGCATGTTACTTGCAAGTAAAACAGTAATATATTATTTGTATTTTCCTAAAAGAGCTCTACCATGTATCTGTTAACTGTGAGCTGTGTTATTGTTGTTTTAACTCTGCGTGATCGAGTATGGAAGAACTGCTCGTAAGAGAAGGATTTTTAGAATTACTTTTAGATAAATTACAATCATATTAAAAGTAGTGTTTCTCATATAAATGTTTATATGATTCAATGTAAGAGACTGTGTATAGCTTTTGTCCCAATTTATTCTATATTTGGAAGAGGTAGTTGCTTTTCTGCTGAAGATTTGCTAGATTTCCAGTGCGTTGTCACTATTTGCACACGTTTAATCGTTTAAAGGATAACACTTTTACGACCCAAACAGTGCTTTGTCACAGCATTGATTTATGTGTCATTTTTATCTTACATATAAAGGTACCTAGCGTTTTGATGATCAAATATTAATACGTGACGTTATAAGACTATAGCTCGCATGAAACATAGTAATCAAAATGTAAATAACTGACAGTTTTATATTTAATCTTTTATGGCAGGAAGGTCTGGGTTTCCCAGTACAGGCCAGTATAGTATAGTGCCTGGCTAAATGATACATAACACGCAACCATTTTTAGAGATACAGCTAGGTTCTAACTTATGTTAAATTGTAATGTGCAATGGGCACAAGTCTTTCAACAGTTTCACTAGGGGTAATTGCTAAGAGTATTTAAGGGTCACTAGAGGGTAGGGATTTAAGGGTAATAAACCACACTCGTTCTTAAAGTTTTAAAAGAGTTTAACCAATCTTTACTTTTAATGCAATACGGTAGTTGTTTCATAATCGCCTGATAAAAGGATATTATATTAGTTTAACACCTGATCCATCCAAACGTCAAGATTACCTCTGACCTGTATAGGTATAGACATTGTCATACTCCATATATCAACTTTTAAATCAGCATGCGTGCAACTTCATTTAGATTAATGAACAATTACACATTTAGTAATATGCTTGACAGAAATCAGAAAAGGTTGCTTTCTGCTTTCTGCGAATTTATAAAAGTGTAATTTCCATTAGAGTTGCTTTACTAATCTGTAGTTAGGTGTCCACATTATCAAATGGTGTTTTACTGGTGTCAGTTCACTACATGGCTCTTTTATGGGCAATATATAAAGAGAAACCTTTCGGAAATCCGTTGCGAAGAATCAGAAGAGGAATTGTCCGTAAACGGCAAGCAATTTGGAAAGATACTACAATATCTACCTTTAAGGAAGTAAATTCGCAACGACTGCTGTAATAAGATACACGTGTCTGTACAGATATGACTAATCATAGAACACTAAGGATGTTTGGTTGCCTGGCAGGATTAAATGTTACGTGTTCATATATCTGGGGGTCATCGATCTTTACTGATAACAGGCTTGAATTTGGCAAAGCCATGTTCTGTAATTTGGCCTTGAAACTTATTGAACTTGATTTTATCGATTGCTGTCATACGGTCTAGTTTGTCATAATAGTGCCGTTCTCCTGTTACTTTAGATACATGTATATATTTACTTAAACAACTTGGTATAGGTTTTGTTAAATGTGTAATAGTTGAATAAGCGTTACAAGCGTTCCGTTGTTGGGCGTTTCCATGCATACCTACCGCACATTCTCCTCCTGTTCATCATCATCATCATCAATACCACCACGCCACCATCATCATCAATATCAAAACATTATCACATCAACATCATCATCATCATTATCAGCATCATCATCACCATCATTACATCATAATTATGTTAGCAGCAGCAGCAACAACATTATCATTATTATCATCATCATCATCATCATCACTAAAAATCAACATCAGCAGCAACAATAAAATCATCATCTTGATCATCATGGCCAGCATGATAATCATGATCATCATGATCATCATCGTCATTGTCATCGGCATCATCATCATTATCATTATGGTCTTTATATATTTAGTGTATCGTGCTTCTCTCATATTGCATGCGCATACACATACACTGACCTTAGTACATGTTCTGTTTAACGAGTCGGTATAATTGTCATCAGTAACCTTTAAAGGCCGCCATGACTGCATCTTTTCCTATAGATGCTTATGTACAATAGACTTTTCTGTACTTCTATGACAATGATTAATGTATATATCATATGAATTCAAAACTTCGACTCTACAACATACCTGTAAAATGTCACTTTAACAAGTGCAGACATAGCTTAGATATCCAGCACTGATTGGCGTTTTCAGGATACGTACAGCGATGTCGGCCATAGATTTGAACACAGAAGTCACTATTGTGGCTATTTTTTTATAATTCGGTAGTTATACGTAGTATCTATACTCGTCAGTAAAACATTCCAATGCCAAGTCACTGTCAGTTGCTAATGTGTAGATCAAAAGTTAAGTAACGTTTACGTGTATTCCTCATTGCGTATTGCTGTATCAATAATAGCATTTAAAGCTTGGCAAATATTTTCTGACACGGACTGGTACATAAACCTTCTCAAATAATAATATACTGTTTTATAATGCTACAAAACATATTGACTGATAGATGTATATTATCTCCATTGTATGTAAATAGGTAGTCGTCTAAAATTATTAACTTAAATGCTAATTTAAATACTATAACACGAATTTACTGAAATATTTATATTATCTCTAGTGTATGTCAATACGTAGTCATCTAAAATTAATAACTTAAATGTTAACTTAAACATAAATAATATAATCCATCAATTAAACCTATCGACTTACAACTCATATTTCAATGACAATATGTCGTACAACTGAGTTGTGCAGGATTACTTCGCTATTCCCTATTTTTCATACAATGCCGCCTTAACTTCACTTTAAAACGATTGGTTTTCTTTTTTATATGAGCTATACATTATATGCACAGTTTGAGACGATCAGACACTGCTAATGTCAAACAAAAACAATAGCATACACTTTTTTGGATTTTGCCAGAAATTGACTAAAGTTTGTTTTTGTTGTGTTTTTTTTTTTTTCACCCGATTGTCAATAAAATGAGTTAATATACCAGTTGTGTTATTCTGATGTTGAAAATCTTACTAATTCAGCTCAGGAAAACAGATCGTATTCCGTTTTGTGTCCGCATATATAGAATATGTATGTATGTTGCATGTATATTGTATGGTAAAAGGGTATTAATGGAGTTGGTTTTAAATAAAGAAAGATTAACAATTGTTATACCGGTTTGTGCGTAAGAAAATGCATAGCGACGCAAGCTTGAGAAATGTCGATGTTTGTGTTTACTGTTTTGGGACAATGTCCTTTTCTTGTATAAATGCAATTACCCATTGCTTCAAACTTGTATATACGATTCTTATTTGTTCCATCAACCTCTCCATTAAATTACAACATAGATTAAGTGTACGGGGACTGTTTTAGTATTTTATCTAGTCTGTTAAACTGCAAAGGTAGAAATATAGTTTCAAACTGTTTGTGTCTTTTCTCACATTATTTTCCAAGTTTAGCATGTTTAAAGATAAAATAGAGAACAGAGAAAACATTTGGATTCCTTTACAATTGATCAGAGATAACGAAATCGAGGTCTAGCAAATAACTATGTTCAACAATATATGTACAAATCACTGCCCGAAGTCACATATTTAATCTCATGAACCATTCATTGTTATCCCTAGCAAAGAGAAGACACAAACAGACACTCTTAAATGTAATTGAATTTTAACATCGCACATGCCATGCTCTACTCCAACATGCCAGGTTTATTGTTATACCATTACAATTTTGGAACTTATTGTGAAACAGGTTTTACGACGAAACGACATGGTATAGTTTACAGAATTGCTACATTGGCGAATTGTTGCCTTGATGCCAGAACATTCAAGACATAGCCAACATTACTATTTTTCGATTAGTCTTTAGATGTTAAATGGCCCACAATAGAACAGAAGGCAACAGTAATATACACCACATAACTTGCAAGCAGTTCAAGGAAATAGTTAAAACACGGCACATATTTGGAGTTTGTGTGACTAAATCACGTTAGACCGCCACTGAAATAGTTGTTCCGTATCTAGAAATAGAGCATAAACATTGACACCAATTGAAATGATTACAATCCATGCCAAGGGTATGTTATAACTAAATAGATTCACAGTTTTGCTTAAACAGTACTGTTGAGATTATTATGTGTACCAGATTCCTAAATACAACGGCTGCTACAAGTTACTAGAAGTTCATGGCAAACCAAACGTATAAATTACATACACATCCATATATAATAATAGCTAGCTCTAATGTGATTAGGTTTGAACGTGGGACTTACTGTTTTGCATGGTACTGTCCTACAAGTACAAGTTTAAAGTAACAGGATAAATACATTTAAGTCATCATTAAAATATAAACCTCTGCATGAAGATACAAAGGTTTCTGCATGCTGTGTTTTCACTCCAAAATAGCGTGCTTCGTATTATATTTAAATGCCTAATTTTCGGTATATAAGTATAACACAAATGGGTGTAGCTCAATATGAAATCAGTACAGACTACATTTAGATCATATTACATGACTGTACTGAAATATGTCCATGGATAAGAAAGACATCTACTTGTCCTACCCAGATTTACAGATAACAGACTTACAGATTCAGATGACTTACAATACTTTGTGCGAGACATAAGTAATATTGTCAACTGATCGTATCAAATAATTAAGGTTACATTATGGCCTTACCAATTGATGAAGACACGGGCAACTTAATTGCATACACAGGGTTGGTACTGAAAATGGCATTCCAGTGTCACACTTGTCCCCACACCCCAGATAAAAACTTGCTCTGAAATTACAGCTGATACACTTATAAACACATCTGTCAAATGGGATAGCTCGAAAAAGAATTAGTTACACCCTTGGTCAGCAAGACTATAACCTCCACATCCTAACTTATTGCCTCGGTTACCAGCTGGGAAGATACTTTTCTCAACCCCCACTACTCACCCAGATTCAACAATCTCATATTGTTATTACAGTGTAAAGCCGGGGGACAACGTTTAATCTTCATTGGTTCTAACAATTATTTGTCAAAAACATGTTTATGGAAGTTGGTTAAAAATTAATACATATTTTGTGGTTTATAAAAATGTACACATCTGACTGCAAAACAATTAGTTCCATTTTTACAAACATTTACATTGATTATACAATCAGTTAAATACAATTAGTTAAAAATGCATGTGTATTTGTACAATTGAATATATTAATAAATTTACATGACATAAAACACAGGTTAGAATTGTCTTTCATTATTTACCTTTATAATAATCTTTTACTGTGGCCGTTTTCTTTACTTGTGTTTGTTTTTAGACGTAACCCACTTGGAATAAGCATAACAAGTAACAGTAAAAAGTCATAATACACATCAATTAACATTACTGTAGCTTATATGCTATATTGTGTAAATAAGTATTAGAGCTGGCTTGTCACTATATTGGTTTGACATGTGACAAACGAGAAAATGGTGAAGAAGTAACTGAGTTACAAGTATAACACTACACTAATACAGTCAGTAGATAAACACCCGACATCACTTTTGATAGAAAGTCGGCTCTAGGAAAGGTAGACCATGTGTTCGATCTATGGCTTGCGACATATAAATGTAGATAAAATGTTAGTTAAAAATTGTCGGGTCTTAGCTCCATTGCTAACGTTCAAACAAACATTGGGTTAGTTCCACAAAAGGTGTGTCCAGATTCGTGATAACATGACCTGGTGTTCACTGCATGCTATACCGAGCAGCACTGTATCTGCTCTTTGAGTGCGCACCGTCTATAACAATCTAAAATACTGTTGGTGGGGCGACGAACACAACAAACAAACTATGCATTACAGTTGTCAATAAAGACCTGTGTATGTATTATAGGATTTTAATGTAACTTCTGTGTTGACTCCAATATAACATATCTCGTTATAAGTTTAATACAAAATCAAGCATGATATACCTAAACACGCACTGCTCACACGTATGATAATTATAAACATTGATGCTGAGGCCATCTAATATTATTCAAAATATCATGTATTTAAATGTGTCTCCTGGTAGAAAGTAGTTATACCATTAGGACATCATATGACTTATTGAGTGCATACATTATAAATGACCAAATTTAATAGAGCTGATGTATCTATCTGATACTATTTATTATAATCAATATGTATTAATCTGTGCCGTTCTAAGTTATGAACTGTATATTACCATGGAATGTAGCACTAGATAAAGGTAAATGCATGTATTTTGATTGCATTCTATTTTACAAGTGACACAAATACTTTCGCAATACCATAAAACTAACTATGCAAAATACAAAGGGCACAACTTGAAAAGGGTCAGTCACCACCATAAAGTATATAAGTAAAGTTGCAATTTGCTGAGATATGTAAATTGATATTTCGAACATTGCACGACAATAATGTAAATGTAGATTTATATCGTTAACTTTGCTTTAGCATACTTCAAGTAATGTGTAAGGGCAAGTAGAATATGACTGAGTTGCATAGTGTGCAAAGGTAGCAGTAATTATCGCTTTTCCTGATGATACTATAATAGTTGTACCCATGTTACTGATATCGTCGGTCAGTAGTATCATGCTAGCATGTTAGCTTTACGTAAATGTCTGCTTCGATCGTGTCCTAAGGTCAAGTGCACATGGGCGACTCTATCAGCAGTAAACATAATAAAGTACGAAGAACAATAATGCGACTTTTTATATCACTGAATTTATCTTACAGTGACAGAAAATGAAACATATGTGCTGATAGTTCCTTTAGAATCCGTTCCGTTTACACTCTCAAAAAGTTAACAAAATTTACGTCGTTGTGTTTTAACAGGAAATTCTTTAGCAAGAAGGATTGCCTTTGTGTTATTATGAAGCCGATGTATGGAATACCATTTCACGCATTCTGATTGTTGCTATTATTGATAATTCCTGGTGCAGGACAATTATAACAGGAAAGCAAGTTTACTTTTTTAAATTCAACACATATGTAAGTGCCTTCTTCATCCATGTAATCAATCAACACACATAACGTCATGTATTGCTCAGTAACTGTGGACTTTCTAATCATCATTAATTGTCAGAAACAAGGGAGACAACCTGACCGGTTATGTGGTGTTATTTAATAAGAGTAGTGGGTATTGTATACAGTGGCATATAATATACGCACAACTAAAATATATAGTGCATTAGCAAGGAAGATAAGACTCAACACGACTATAGGAAATGTTGAAAAAATGAACTCGATAAATTTAAATTATCTTCAGGAAAGTAAACAAAACCAATTTATTAATTTAATAGGTACAATACATCCGTAGAGAGGTACCAAGCACAAAGTTAAAATAACGTTTCAAAGAAAAGCAATTACAGTATAGATACCTTAATATGCAAATGGGGAAACCGTTATTTGATAAAACTATTATCCAAATTTCATTGTTCATAGTTCATAATAATACCTTTATAAAAGGTAAATACATATATAAAGTTAATGTTCGCTAACTGTATTGTACAAGTCCTGGCAAGTTTGTTTTTTTTCTGCAAATAAATAATAACTACTACATGTATGCATTCCGAAATAAATTGTTCACACTGTACATGCTAGCTTTAATAAGTAGTCATAATCTTAGTGTCATGTTTCAGTGTGGTATTTCGACTATTCTTCGATTAGTTTACCGGGAAAATAAACATGTGGTGTACTTTTAATTACCTCGTCGCAGAAAGTCATACATTATACATGCAATAACTTTTTGACTTCTTTCTTACAGGCATGCAACCTCATCTAGCATTAGAAATATATAATAAAACAACACAATATAGATAAATTAATACAACTAGTTTGCTTATTCTAATTAATGGGCCCACACTGAGACCAGCTTGAGGAGGAACCAGCTGTGAGATATTGGTTATTCTCTTAAATAATCTAGTTATTAGAAGCCATGGCAGCAAACCTCCCTCTTCCAAGTGAACACTAGCTCTGGTGTATGTGTAGAGTGAGACGAAAGAATAATGAATACAGAGAAAGTACAAATATATATATCTTTTGTCTGTACAGTTTATGGGGTGCAACCTTTTTTGCAGTTAGATAAATCACCATTTCCTTTATTTAAGACGTTTGCAAGTTAGTTTGCGATTATCCTGAGTGTTTTCTGGTTGATTGTTAAAACTCCCGAACAAATCTAATTGCTGAATGTACACATGCTATTAAGAGGATGTCTAAATATTAAGGCTATATCGGACAGGTGTATAATTATTGTCTTAATATATTGACGTATTTATGTACACGGTATTAGCTTAAACATTGATGAGAGGTGTTGAGTATATTTTGAAAATATTTAGTTCAGTGAAGCATTGATATTTTCTAAAACTAATGTTAAACTGAATTATGAACTATGAACTATGAAGTTTGGATAATAGTTCCATCAAATGATTGATCCTTCCTTTGCATAACACGACATGAAATATGTTGTTGCTTTGATACAAGTTTTCCAGTCTCTATTTTGCTGCCTCTCCTCTGATACATGTGTGCTAATAAATAAGGCATATTTAACAACTTTTTTGTTGTCCCTATGCTCAGAATTGATCATGACGAAACCGGTTCAGGGTCATGAACAGATGTCTATTATATGATACTGTGCTTTACAGTGATATATTTTATAAATGAAATAACCTGGCATGTGCACGAAAACTGTTAATGAATTACCTAGCATTCATATCATACCGACTTTACGGCACTTTGACTCGCATGCGTGTGTTAACGCTTCTATCACCTTTAAATCAGCTTTAAATAAACCGTACTGAGACACAGTTGGCTACAATATGATAACCGTTGTCATTAGCACTGCAGTTAAATGTATGGTTCAATATACGTATGACCATGCCATATTTCGTACGAAAACATCACTTTTTACAGTAACTTCTGATATTGTTTTATTGGCCACCTAAAGTGCTCATACGAAAGAAGAGAGTTTCATTTATTATAGTCAGGAATGGTAGTGAACACAATATTTGCAGGATTAAAAATGTAAATAAGAACCATTGTTAGATCATTAGACCATTGTCAACCATGCCCATGTGTTAGGTATATCATAAATCAACGTCTTTATTAAAATACTAATTCCAGTAATAAAGCAGAGTTATTTAAACTTCACCGGCCGTCTTGAAGTGTGAACATTGATTGCTGTTACATCCACACTTTAAAAAAAGATCGATCTTTGCGAAAATGCCCATTGTGTATGCTATGCTTTCCTTAATTTGAAGTGATCACAAATGTATAACAGAAAGTCATTAGTATATTATTGTGTAATATATACTTAATGTGCATATTTGTTATGCCCGCCTTATATTGTATATATCATGTAGCATACAGTAAATTTAAAACTTGTTAATGTGCGCTTTTTACGTCAATCTAACTGTTGTGGTCATTTGTGTCACAGTGAGGACGACATGAGATTATTGGTAAAGGGAGAAGGCGTTTCCCTGATCAAACGGCCTGAGCAATTATGTCCAATTGACAAACACTCATATCAAGTCTTACGATAACAATGTCGATAACCCCTTCCTTCCAGTAAAAATTCACTTAAACTCGTTTGAGAAACTCGAAGCGACTATGTGGATTCTATAAAGGTAGGGCCTACATATATTCTTAACGATGCGGCGCACGTCGTTTAAAATAAACGCCATACTATGCTGTTAATACGTTGATATGGGAGAAAGCTGTTATAACCTTATGGATAATGTGTGACATGATTATTTCCCCTTAATCAAGAAACCATTGGGTAATCGGACTTACACTTATTATCAGATGAGTAGCTTTTTAATCATATTCGTTTCAATTACTAAGGGAACTAATATGTAATATTTAAGTCAGTGTAGTATTGAAATATATAAGGAAATTATATATGTTTTAAACCTTTGCAGTGACATGCTTACACAATATGTGTGGAATTTATGTTCTTTGTACATTGTTGTTAACTGAGGCAAATAAGAAATACAGGTATTATTGTCATAAAACTGCATCTTTGAAAATAACGACTACTTGTACTATTTACTAAGACTGAGGTTAAATAAAACAAGTTTAATAACTACTTAGATTACAGCAACAATTATTAGTCCCCAGTTCAATCTGTTTGTTATGCTGATACTACTTGTTTATATCATTGTCACATGTTCACGTGTCTAAAGAATATTTAATACAATGTTTGTGCACGTGCAATCAATTTTATGGATATATCCAAATTATTATGCATATAATATTGTCATTTTTTCAGCATCTTTGTTTTGAATTAAAGTAACACAATGCAACATTTGTATCTGCAACCCTCATCCCCTAACAGCGTATTTTCGAGTATATGTGTGTGTGTGTGTGTGTGTGTGTGTGTGTGTGTGTGTGTGTGTGTGTGTGTGTGTGTGTGTGCGGTCGGACGGTGGGGATGAGGGGTGGGCAAGAAATTTACTATGAGGAGGTTTTCCAGCTGTCCAGCGATGCACTGGTGGATCTGCCAGACATAAGTCGAGGGATTTCCTCTACGAATAATTGCAGAACGTCCCCAAAAGGCGATTAAACCAATGCGAACCGCAACATTTAATTGTATGTGTTAAACTTCCAAAGTGCCGATCTTTGCAATATTTAATACTGGTGATATATACTAACGATGGACATTGTTGCTAGAACCATGGCATTGTTGCTAGTTTTTGTTTATATTTAACGTGTGGTGTTCACTTTAACTTTGCTGTCTTTGTTTCTTTTTTACTTAATGGACAATTATTAATACATGCCTATAACGTAAGTGAAAACATATCTGATAATGTCTTCGTGGGAGAAAATAAAACTCAACATGTAAGTTAAGATGTTCATAGGGATTAAGGTGACTTGTACAATTAAACAGTTAGTATAGCTACATCTACAGATACATGTTTAACAATAAGATTGGATACAGAAGTATATTAGTTTAACTTAAACATTTGAAGGAAAATTATCACTAACAAGACGAATCATAATGGTTAAAGGAAACACAATATATAACATATATAAACTCGTAGAAAGAATCACTATGTTGTTTCGTGGCATTTCTACAATTACATCGATATGTACATGCTCAAGCAAGACGTATAATCACAATCATAAGAACAGCTAATATTGCGAATGCAATAAAATCTAATGTATATATATGGTGACCATCCTGAGATCGTGCAGGACGCTAAAGTCAATTGTTTCATGCTATCACTACTCTTCTATGACAAAATTACGACTAATTATAATGAGTACAGTTGTTTTCTCTGTATTATTGTCAGATCAGTTATTCATTATAATATTTTAAACGTATAAATACTCTTTTTAAAACAATTCAATCACACTAGATATGTATGCCCCTTTTAAAATGAAGATTCGTTTTCACTTACGTTTTCGTTAATGTATATTTTTTATTGATCGTTTTTACAAAATATACCTAAAGTTCAACGCACAATGATATGACTATCAGAGGGTACATAGAGATATATACATACACACGTTCATGTTTAACATCATGCACGGTATTCAATAACAGTACCTGTCATATTATTATACAAAATAATATTAGAAAGAGTTAATCTAATTTGTAAATTTTATTATGGTGGGTCTAAAAGATTTCATTCGTATAAACGATTGATATACGAAGAGTAATCATACAATCAAACACACATATTATCTCACTATCTAACATTTATTCGGTTCCATACATAATACTGTTGTTATAATTCTTTAAAAGTGAATATTAAATATACAAACATTTATAAAACATAAGATACATCGGAATATATATACATATGGCGTATTATACATACAGTAACAATGCATACAGTAAACCTAAATTAGTCGGATTGTATTTATATGTGTAGTTCTGTTTTAATAACAAGTTATAAGTCTACATCATTGCGTGCTAAGACAAAAAATAAAACAAATAACAAACAAAACACAAATAAAAACAAAACAAGAAACACACATTCTTGACGAAACAGAAGAAAATACAAGCAAAGTTACTACTTTAAAGGTACATATACCATACTTAAACAATATATATCAAAATATTATAAATGAAACAATTAAATTTCAGTTACATTAGCTGATTGTTATGTTGTCTGTTTTAAATATTACACAATATGTACTGCGCACACTTCATATATAAAATGGTTATGATTACCATGATATATCATATTAAATAAAGTTTTAAGAATTTAACAAACGATGTATTGCATGAACACTCATTAAGCAATACTTATGATGTTTGTTTGTTTATTGTGTTTATCGTCCCACCAGCAATATTTCAGTTATCTGGAGACGGTGTCCAGATGAAGCAGATACAGTGCTACCTTCACCGTGTATAGCATGTAGTGAACACCTGGCATGATACCGCACCCAGTCACATTAGATTGACACCTGACTTACCAGAACTCGTGGAACTATACTTATGTTTGCCTGAGGTTCTACCGATATCACTACTATGTCCTGTCAATAAGTGTTGTCTTTTTTCTACTAGTTTTAAATCTGAAACTATCATTTTGCTTCTAGATAAAACGATGCAACACATTGGCAAATATAATGAATACAGTAGTTGTTACTTCATTATAGTTAGATCCGTTATGCATATTAATTATTAAAGCATAATTGTAAATCGTTAAAACAGAACAACAAAAACAAAAAAAAACATAGACCTATACAAGTATATTAATAAATCATGCATGATAATCAATAACACCAGTTAGCATAATATTTAACAAAGTTTACAAAGCGCTAATGCAATATGTGAATCATATTAAGATATTTTTTTTACAAATTACATTCACACATATCATACAATTAAACAAACAGAGTATTATACTATTTTCACCTTGCATCGCTGCTAAGTACAGCAATGTTTATTATAATTATCATTTAAAACTCAACACTAAATGCACAGTCCGAGTACAAACATTTGTGTATATGCAAGTTATAATAACAAACTGCATTAAAATATGTATTGGCATAGAGACATCGTTATATACGCATATACAGTTAGATATATCTACATTAACTAAAACAAACATGAACATTAATTAATATGGAATGTATGTCTAAGCCAACGTCTGTATTTGGTAAAATGCAAATAATGTATAGTATAACATGCTAAGACTAAAAGCTCCTCTGACTACTTAGCCTCTCACCAAGTGGGGTCGAGTCCCGTTCGGGGTGAAGGTTTTTTATTGATCGTTTTTACAATATATACCTAAAGTTCAACGCACAACGCACAATGATATGACTATCAGAGGGTACAGTGTTTGTAGTATCCGTCTATGTAAATGAGGTTTACTCAAGCCGCACCCACCACTATCAAAGCGTCACTCTTCACTCACGAAGCAGACGGAATCTCTTGGCAGCTGTATTTAATACTACTTCATTTACAGTTATTATCACAGGAGTGTTGTGGTGTTTTACTTAGTCAGCACATTGAATATATGGCTTGGGATTGAAATTTAAATGTCATGTGTTAAAACAAGGTGTGCCTAACAAGTAGATTGATTACACACATGTATGTTGTTATAAAATGGGCGTATTCTATGTATGCTATTTTGTTGACTGTATTCTCAATGTTATAATGTATTGCAATACATGATAAAGATTTGTGAACATATTGATCATTAACGTGGGCATAATGGTTCAAGAGACATCATAATGTACGACTTGCCCTCCATGGATCTTCTTCCTGAAACACACAATAGGATGGCATTATACTGATGAGTCCGTAGCATGCACTAAACACATGACAGTATATTGAGGATCCAATCGCACTACATATATACATCAATATATATATATATTTATAAACTCTGTAACATTTAGACTATAATATAAAGTCGTTTACGATATTTGTGAATATTCAATATAATGTAATTGTTCTATATGTGAAATGTGTTTAAGTACATAATCTTTAGTTTGATAGTAATTGCATTGTTTGTCTCATTTTTAAAATGTGGTCCGTAGGAAGAAGTATCATTTTTACGTCAATATATTGTTTGTAGGTGTTGGTGTTTTCTTCTTCGTAATTTAGTTTTTGTATTTGAAATACATTGCAAAAAAAAAAACATTCTTATCATTATAGCGACATCCACCTTTTTTTGGTAGAGGGTGATCGCGTGTGTCATAAAAAAAAACACCGGCGCACCGCAAGTCCGCTAGAGGCGTCCCCACATTCAGTCCTTCACCCCGAACGGGACTCGACCCCACGTGGTGAGAGGCTAAGTAGTCAGAGGAGCTTTTAGTCTTAGCATGTTATACTATACATTATTTGCATTTTACCAAATACAGACGTTGGCTTAGACATACATTCCATATTAATTAATGTTCATGTTTGTTTTAGTTAATGTAGATATATCTAACTGTATATGCGTATATAACGATGCCCCTATGCCAATACATATTTTAATGCAGTCTGTTATTATAACTTGCATATACACAAATGTTTGTACTCGGACTGTGCATTTAGTGTTGAGTTTTAAATGATAATTATAATAAACATTGCTGTACTTAGCAGCGATGCAAGGTGAAAATAGTATAATACTCTGTTTGTTTAATTGTATGATATGTGTGAATGTAATTTGTACAAATATCTTAATATGATTCACATATTGCATTAGCGCTTTGTAAACTGTGTTAAATATTATGCTAACTGGTGTTATTGATTATCATGCATGATTTATTAATATACTTGTATAGGTCTATGTTTTTTTTTGTTTTTTTCTTTTTGTTGTTCTGTTTTAACGATTTACAATTATGCCTTAATAATTAATATGCATAACGGATCTAACTATAATGAAGTAACAACTACTGTATTCATTATATTTGCCAATGTGTTACATCGTTTTATCTAGAAGCAAAATGATAGTTTCAGATTTAAAACTAGTAGAAAAAAGACAACACTTATTGACAGGACATAGTAGCGATGTCGGTAGAGCCTCAGGCAAACATAAGTATAGTTCCACGAGTTCTGGTAAGTCAGGTGTCAATCTAATGTGATTGGGTGCGGTATCATGCCAGGTGTTCACTACATGATTACACGGTGAAGGTAGCACTGTATCTGCTTCATGTGGACACCGTCTCCAGATAACTGAAATATTGCTGGTGGGACGATAAACACAATAAACAAACAAACATCATAAGTATTGCTTAATGAGTGTTCATGCAATACATTGTTTGTTAAATTCTTAAAACTTTATTTAATATGATATATCATGGTAATCATAACCATTTTATATATGAAGTGTGCGCAGTACATATTGTGTAATATTTAAAACTATATTTTTTTATGGCTAACTATAGTGTTTATACGAGTGAAAAGAGGTTATCTTATAATCTTCCGGAATGAAAGTGAACACAATATTTCCAGGATTAAAGATGTAAATAAGCACCATTGTTTGACCATAAAACAATAATAAAACCTTGCTTTTGTGCTAGGTATATCGTAAAGCAACTTCCTTATTCAAATACTCCTTCCAGTAATATAGCAGAGGTCTTTAAACTTCACCGGCCGTCTTGAAGTGTGAACATTGATAACCGATTGATATTATATCCACACATTAAGCAAAGATCTACCTTTACGCAATTTTTGATTGTGTATGCTATGCTTTAATCATTAATGCGCGTTTTTCTTGATTTTAAGCGATCACACTCGTACAACAGAAAACATTATTATATAATTGCGTTTAGTATATAATTGCGTAATATATCAATGACCCGCCTTAATTTGCATATTTGTTGTGTCCGCCTTATATTTTCTATACCATGTTGCATACAGTAATTTTAATATATTTTAATGTGCGCTTTTATGCCAATTTAACCGTTGTGGGCATTTGTTGGCACAGTTGGGACGGCATGGGATTGTTCGTAATGGGATACCTTAGGCGTTTCCCTTATCAAACGGCCAACGAAGGTCAGCTGAGCAATTCTGTCTAGTCGACACACACGCATCTGAAGTCTTTCAGTAAAGATTCACTTAAGATCGTTTGGGAAAAAATGAAGAGACTATGTGGAATCTATAAAGATGGGGCTTAAATACATTCTCAAAGAATTTGGCGCACGTCGTCTTTAAAAACGCCATAACTTGCTGTTAATACGTTAATATGGGAGAAAACTGTTATAACTTTATGGATGTTATATGACATGAGTATTTCCTTTTAATCAGGAAACCATCGCGTTATCGGGCTTACACTAATTATCAGATATAAAGCTGTTGATCTTTATATTCAAAAGAACTAACATGTAATATTTAAGTCAGTGCAGTGTCGAAAAAAATTAGGAAATTATATATGTTTTTAACCTTAGCTGTGACAAGCTTACACAATATGTGTGGAATTGAATGGTTGTGTCTACATATTTTTTTTTAACTGAGACCAAAAAGAAATGCAGTTATTATTGTCATAAAACTGTATCTTTAAAAATAAAGACAACTTGTACTATTTACTAAGACTTAGGTTAAAAAAAAGAAAGTGTAATAACAATTTAGATTACAGCAACAATTATTAGTCCCGATTTCAATCTGTTTGTTATGTTGATATTACTGTTCACGTGTCTAAAGAATATTTACTACAATGTGTGTGCACGTTTAATCAATGTCATCGATATATTCAGATGTATATGCATACTATATTGTCACTTTCAGCACGTTTTTTTAAGTTAAAAATAACAAGAATAGTACATGAAACCCTCATCCCATAACAGCGTATGTTCGAGCGTGTGTGTGTGCGGGGTGGGCGGTGTGGCTGGGGGTGAGGAGGGGGCAAGGAATTTAATAAGAGGAGGATTTACAGCTGTCTCGCGATGCGCTGGGGGGGGATCTGCAAGACATACATCTTGGGATATCGTCCACGAATACTTGCAGAACGTCCCCAAAAGGCGATTAAACCAATGCGAACAGCAACATTCAATATTATTTGTTAAACTTCCAAGGTGCCGATAATTGCAAAAGTTAATACTGGTTATATATTATAACGATGGATATTGTCGCAAGAATGATCGTTAGTGTTTTTTTTATAATATTTAACTTATGATTTTCACTTTAACTTTGCTATTATTTTTTTCTTTTTACTTAATGGACAGTTATTAATACATCCATATATCGTAATATATCTGATAATGTTTTCGTATAAGAAAATAAAATCAACTTGTAAGTTAATGTGTTTATTGGGATTAATGTGTCTTGTACAAGTAAACAGTTATTATATTTACATTTACAGATAATCATATAAAGATACGAATTAAATACAGAAGTATATCAGTTTAACATAAACATTTGCTGGAGAAATTATAACAAACCAGAAGAATCATAATGGTTAAAGGTAAGCAAAATATGTAACTCGTAGAAAGAATTACTATGTTGTTTCGTGGCATTTTTGCAAACATATCGATAAGTACATGCTCAAGCAAGACACATAATCACAATCATATTGCGAATGCAATAAAATCTAATGAATATATATGGTAAACATCCAAAGATATTGCAGGACACTAAAGCTAATTGTTTCATTATATCACTACTATTCTAGGACACACTTTGAGAAACATTCATGGCTAATTATAATGAGTACAGTTGTTTTCTCATTATTTTTGTCAGATTAGTTGTTTATTGTGCTCTTTAAAATATGTAATTAATCGTTTTAAAACAATTAAATCACACTAGATATGGATGCCCCTTTACAAATGAAGATTCGATTTCACTTACGTTTTTGTTAAAGTATATTTCTTTTTGATCGTTAGTACAATATATACCTAAAGTTAAAACGCACAATGATTATGAAAATCAGACGGTAGAGAGAGATATATACACCCTACACGGTATTTAATAAAAATACCTGTCATATAATTATACACAATTATATTAGGTAGTGTTAATCTAATTTGTGAATCTTATTATAATGCGTCTACAAGATTTCATTTGTATAAACCATTGAAAAACGAAGAGTAATCATACAATCAAACACACATTTTTCTCACTATCTAACATTGATTCGTTTCATAGTCATACAGTTGTTATTATTCCTTGAAAAAGAATATTAAACATCCAGACATTTATCAACAATAAGGTACATCAGAAAATATATACATATGGCGTATTATACATACAGTCGGATTGTATTTATATGTGCAGTTCTGTTTTATTAACACGTTATAAGTCTACACCATTGCGTTCTAGGAAAAAAAACACTAAAACAAATAAAAACAAATCAAAAATAAAACAAAACAAAATCACACATTCTTGACGATAAAAAAAGAAAACAAAATACAAACAAAGTTCCTACTTTAAAGGTACACATATCATACTTAAACAATATATATCGAAACATTATATATGAAACAATTAAATGTCAATTACATTCGGTGATTGTTATTTTTTCTCATTTAAATACTACACAATATGTAATGCGCACACTTTATTAAGCAAATTGTTATTATTACCATGTTATATATTTATTTAGGTTACTTTAGGCAATGACTACATACATCGGCATAAACACTCATTAAGCAATAATTATGATGCGTGCTTGTTTGCTTGTTTATTGTGTTTATCGTCCCACCAACAGTATTTCATTAATCTGGAGACGGTGTCCACATACAACAGGTACAGTGCTGCCTCCTCTGTGTATAGCCAGATACAACACCCAGTCACATTAGCTTGACGCTCTACCGATTGCACTACGATAATTGGTCAATTAGTCTTTTATCTGTCTACTAATTTCAAATCTGAAACTATCATTTTGCTTCTAAGATAAACAAAAACACATATTTAAGCCTGACAAATATAATAAATAGTTAGTTAAATAAAACATCAGGACAACTTTATTTACCCGAAAACATAAAGCTACTCTTCACTTATGTTAGGTTTCAATTATTGTTATTATATATTGATTTTTGTTGAGTATTCAATTTATTTCATTCATTATTATGGAATGTATGTCTAGAGGAACGTCTGTATTTGATAACATACAACAAATTTATAGTGAAACATGCTAAGACTACAAGCTCCTCTGACTACTTTTTCGCTGCAATGTATTTCAAATACAAAAGACACAATTGACAATAAAAACACCAACACTTACACACAATACATTGACGTAAGAATGATACTTTGCCAACGGATCACATTTTAAAAATGAAAAAAAAATGCAATTACTATCAAACATAATTATACTGTACTTAAACAAATATTTTACATGGGGCAATTACATTTCAGTTACATGAGTTGATTCTTATTGTATCTAATTTTCAAATATCTCGAATTATTTACTACGCTCAAGTTGTATTACACATGGACATACTGACCATGCTATTAAAAAAACAAAACAAATTGTGGAAGTTTTTTATCGCTATGTTAATTCGGTCATTGACTAACGACTTAGCAATATCGAGCTATTGAGATGACCTCAAATCAAAAGTTTAATATTAATTTGCGTAATTCAACAAGCTAGACTGTTTAAATTACAGAAATTAGAATGCACTTTTTATCAGATATTTCTAATTTAATTAAACTTTTAATTGTTCAGTCATGTTTGAACAGTACATATATGGCTTTCTTTTAAGAAATGGTTAACTGTAAGTGAAACCATGTTATATTTCATGTCCCAAAATGTATAGATGACTTTTTTGTTGATAACTTGTCAATAGCCAATACAAAATTAACTAAAGGAATACAATTAGCCAAGTATTAGACTTCCTTAAGGTACACTATTTAAATAAATAAATTGCTTGGTTTTAAATCGGGTTTTGCCGGCTACATAAAATTAGAGTATACTTGTCACATTCTGTGCGTTAAACCTATAAAAGTATTGAATATTCAGATTTAACGTTAACGACTTTCTATTATAGTCTAAATGTTACAGAGTTTATACATCTATCAATGTCAGTGATGGCTACTTCTTTATAAATACACACAAGCAAGTTTGTGTTCAACATGTTTTCGTGCAAAAAAGTTTGCTGAATGTGTCTGTAAAACAGCTGTATAATTATTTCAGTTAATTACATCAAATTATAACATCCAGGGGATTTATTATTCATCCGATATTTGATATCAACTAGCTTTACATGAAATCAAAACCCAGAATATGGTCCATGTCCCCTCCAACATAAAGCTTCTGTCGTACATCATCAAAGCACAGCCATCTTGGATTCTTGATGCCGTCTATCCCAGACAGAATCTCTCCAATTACCCGGCCCTTCTCTGTTACCTGGACAAGGTTCTGTGAATCGTAGCCGCATATGAGAACCTGATTCCGGTGGTCAGTCGTCACACCCATAGCTCTGGAGAGACCGAGCTGCTCATTTGTCAGTCTGAAGATTTCAGGTCCATCTCTACTCATACATATCAGTCCAATGTCCCCGTCTGCAACATAAATCCGATCCCCTCTTTTATTCACTGAGATACTTGCAATTCTGGAGAACAAAGGCCTACCAGATGCATCTTTACTTATCTCCTGCTTCTGTTTGCCATTCATGTTGTAGACATGCAGACTCTTCAAAGAGCCTACAAACAGATCCCCGCTATGATACGCAAGACACGATATGCCATGAGGCACGTCGATTTCCCGTGTTGTGGTGTCTTTGCCGACGTCATAGAACTTTATATCCCTAGGCTGCAAGTAGTATAGAAGCAATGTTTACTGAATACCAAAAAAAAAAAAAAAAAAAAGCATATACGAACACACTTTTAGATTCGATACATTTCTGAAATAAATTGATACATCAATAATTAGCAGAAGAAATACTTTACCTACAGCTAACATTAACTACAACGACATTTTAAGCAGAACGATATATATTTTCACTTAAATACAAATAAAGACGAGTATTGCGTAACTTGACATAATATAAATAAATGGCTAACTGACTAATTGAAATCAGTAAATGGACCGGACGAATGTTATAGTGAGTTGAAAAAGATTCGAGGAGAAACATCGAATGTGTGCACACACTAAACACAAACTATATTCAGTTATGCTTTAATTGTTATATTTTATTTTGTTTGTTTTATATTGTAAATAAATGACCCATGTTAGAATAAAGTTCCCGTTCCTTCAGCTATTAAATTTTTAACTGAGCGCTGCGGTTGATCACCCAACCATTGTTCAATGTTTATTTGCTTTTTCAAAAATCTTAGGCAAAAACAGTTGAAAACTAATGTAGAGTTAGACCTGTCACGTTTAGAGACTATATTTAACATATCCATTCAGAAACATAAGTATTCTTCGCAACCAAATCCGTTGATGATATACGACGAACTATGTCTTAAAAGAAATAAAAGCATTTACGCACATTTCGCGCATGTTTTGTTTGTTTTGTGTTGTTTTCTTTTTTGCATTGTTTTCGTGATGCATGTCAAAACAGTGTTTGACGTATCCATCTATGTGAATGAGATTAACTCAAGCCGCACCCTGCACTATCTTAAAGGTCTTCCCCAATCAAGAATCAGAATCTCTTAGCAACTTCAGTAAATATTATTTTATTTATAGTAATTTTCACAGAATTGTTGGGGTGTTTTACGTTAAGAAGTCAGTACATTGCTAACATGGCTTTGGATTGAAATTTAAATGCATGTGTTAAAATTTAGTTTTACCAGGTCTGCCTGTTAATTAGTTTGGTTATACACCTGTATGTTATAAAATGGGGGTATTCTCAGTATGTTTTAATTCACTGTATATCGGTTTTTGAAGTGTATTTTAATTTTATGGACTAGTGTTTTAATTATAATTACTTATTCTTGATTATTTGTGAAGGAATTGATACTACGAGCGTGTATTTAAAAAAAATCATTTATCAATTATTCGGCTTGAAGATTACTGCTTAAAATGATTAGGTTTTGTGGAGGTTGCGTGTGTCTGTAAATGTATGTATTGTTTTACTTAAAATATATAGCTGACCAAACATTACTTTTAAAGAGTATGAATTAACAAAGTATGTTGTGTCTATGTATTAGAACATTCTTACTTTCAATACCATGACTTCTTATTATGAGCATTATTAGTCAATAATCAATAATAAGTTATCCGCAGATCTAAATACCAATTTCAAGTGAGGCAATACATAACCAGCAAGTATGCAAACATAAGTTGGCGCTAAACGCACGCTGCGTGAAAACTGATTCATTGGAGTAATTTCGCGTTCATACTATGTTACGGAATTATTAGCGGTCTATAAAAGTTACAGTTCATTTTACTGGCTGACAACTTATTATAATAAATATTTTCTACACATTTTGTTATCTGGTGTGTACCGTTATTATCTTCCAAACTGTACATACTGGCTCAATCAATTTTTATAGCAAGGAACATGTCTGCAGCTGTTACTACTGATACATTTACTATGGTAACTACATTTACTACCACTGCTGCTACTACTACTACTACTACTACTACTACTACTACTACTACTACTACTACTACTACTACTACTACTACTACCACTACTTCTACTACTACTACTACTACTGCTACTACTACTACGGTTTATACCATTGTTACTACTAACTTTACTAATACTACTAGTAGTTTACTTTACACATTTATGTATTCGTGTATTCTAATCTGTTTATATGTTGATATATAGGTAAATAATTGTATATTTACTGAAACAACAAAACTAGTGTATGCATATGATAAAATCTACATATAGACAGTTGAGACAGCATGTATACTATCGTTTTCTTAAATGAAGCAAACCTCTCACGTATATCATAACTCCTATATGTGCTTTCATTTTGAATTTACCATTGTCAGTACTCTTGACACTCTATCATACGTCATGTAATCAGCTTGTAAGAATCCCAAAGATGAGCGACAGAAAGAAATGGCACGTTAAACTCAGACATAGACTGTCGACAGGAGCTGGGCGAGCGGATAACGCCATGTCCTTAACTCCAGGAAGATAAAATACATATGTATAATCTAGATTTAATGGTGTAGTATTGAGGAAAAAAATCTAAATAAACTTTTTCGATGCATGACTTTATGTATATGTGTACATTTTGGATCCCCTTAAGTTATTTACATTTTTTTCTATTCATAATACTAGGTTAACTATAGATAAACACAATCTAATGATCTAATCAACGCATCATTGGCTTCATTTGTTTCAAGCACTTAAAATATCGACATCATTCTAAAAGAATTTGCAATTTCATCCCTAAAACATATCAGTGTAAATGATTTAGTAAGTGGGTAATTGTCCCAGCAATGTACTGAATTGGTTTTTCTAATATTTATGTTCTGTCTTGTGACAAAATATATATTAAAATGTTGTTGTTTTTTCCTAAATATAAGCTCTAAGTATTTTAAGATTATTATCTCTGTCCCTTCAAGAGAAGTTCTTCATACTGACGTCACAATAAGCTGCACAATTACACTTAGCCTTTCATACGGACATATTACCACTTATCATACATTTGATTCACTTTGTGTTGGCGTCTCTCTTTCCCTCCCTCTCTCTCTTATATATATATACGGTTGTGGCATGCCTATGTTTTAACGTAAATATGAATTGGGCGCGTTTGTCGTTACTTTCGACGTTATAACTTCCTTTAAAATTACATGGAACCGTCGGATTGATTGTTACAGAGTAATAGAAATGTTTCACAAGGACATTCAGCATAATTCGGTCAATATGTATGTATTTTCATTTAATACTGTACATTTTAACATACGATTTACTTGTTGTAGTTGTTGATGATGATGATGATGATAATGATGATGATGATGATGATGATGATGATGATGATGATGATAATAATAATAATTATAAAAATAATAGTAATTATAATAATAATAATAATAATAGAAAAATACAAATAGAACGAAAGTGCACACTAAAAAATATAAACTTGCCTTAACCTCCCTTTCGGAAAAAACAACGTCGCGATCAAGCAAGCGTAAATGTTCTGACCGCAAAGACAATCAGATCAATAAGTTATTAATTGCGCTAGAGAATCCCTATATCTCGGGCCTAAGTGATGACCATTGCATTGAGCTAAATAGTGACGTCATAAAAAAGTAATGAGCATTTCAAATTATGCCTACATATCATTTGGCAAGGGGTGGCTTGTAGGTAAATTAGTATTCTATATGCACACCGTCACCTTGTTGATTGTATTTTATATAACTGGATTTTCGGCATCGTTATAATAAGAAGGACAATGTTCGAAGGTTCGCTGTTGATCAAGACATTTGTTTTCAATACCAGATAACTACCAATCTGATTTATTATTTAGTATGAACAGCAACATTTTAATATTATCAATGATGGATACTGCTATATATTTAAGTGATGAATAGTATTATAGATGTTCTGTTTTAATGTGTTATATTTATGTTAAATGTGTTATCGTCCTCGGTAAGTACTGGCCCATATTTATACTTAGTTATGGATTAAAGCCCATGCATATTTTGATTAGACACAGACAGTACATGTGTAGTAGAGATCGCAATCATCAAGTCAATCAATTGTTTCGCATATAACATTGGATTTAACTACCTGTTCAGGTTAAATGGAACGAACATCTTTATTAGGAATGAACATGTATGCCATCGCCATAGAGAGCATAGTATCAAGCCCAAATGTTTTAATTTATATCACATATGTAACACAGTTCACAAACATTCTGTCAGTGTAAGTCTATGAAGAATTTGATAAACTGTATGGTAAAAATAAAACAATAGTCTTGACGATAACTAGCTGCAGATTCTTGTTGTGGTGTTTCCTTGAGCTGTGGGTTTTGTGACACTCCAGATGGTGGCCAGAAGGGGAATCTTATTACAAAACATAAGTTGATGTACGAAACCCTAAATCATTAGAGCCCAAAGAAAGAATGTACAATTTAAAACAAAATTAATTGTTCCTCATAACCTTTTTGCAAATTGCGAAAACACGAATTGTGTTTATTCCTAAACAAAGTTAATATGTACAGTTTAATTACTGTCGTGTTGCAGGCAAGAAATTATGGGTAATGGAGTGTTTCTCTGTTATATAAATAAACACTGTTTCAATGCTGATATTCATTTAATGTGTCCACAATTTTGAAATTCGGCGCACAGTTACTTAAGTAACAGATACGATTTGTGCTGAAATAATTAATACAGTTGGCATTGAGACAGTGTCGGGTTGGGCATTTTGCACTATGCACGTTAATGCATCCATGCAAGAGCCATGGACAAGAGGTGGATGTAGATGGATAAATTGGAAATCATCTCCGAGTGACAGTCCAGAGGGAAACTTTGCTGTATTTGCATTACATCAAGCCGCTGTCTCGGCGAGAATGATCAATAAGGGAAATATTCCAGCTGACCCGCAATGCTCTGGAAGCTCTTCTAAGACATTACACATGTTCTTACCAATAAATAATGAACACACTAGTGTTTCTTCAACGAACACTCACTTTACACGTCTGGTTCCCTACTTTTTTAAACAGTACTAAGCTAGAACTATATGTACGAATATATATCACATTGCCGGTTTAACTTATATGCACACGAATAAGAACATTGGCAAAAACGTAGATGTATTAATTAATAGTGTCGTACACAATTTTGATTGACTACGCTCCTGCTCACGCTCGGTCAGAATTAAGAGTAGTAAAGACACTTTGTGTCAGAATAGATTGAATGTATGCGACAACACACGATCTCTTTTCGGCGAGATCATTGCATGTATACATGAATTATTTAGGCCCGATATATAGCACATGCATAAATTTAGATGGTGATTTTCTACTAATAGTTTGAAGAAACGCATACCAACGATGCATTTTCACCAAAAGACAGACACTTCATGACTAAGATGTCGCTAGTCTTATCATTATTCTACGTCGATGCATAGAGAGTCATTCTGAAATAATGCCAAACATAAAGTATTGGCAAATCCAGTGAACGGAAATGTTGCATATACATGGTATCGGTATTTCTCTGTCACTCTTTTCTAACGTTCATTGAAAGGCTTCATTGTGAGTTGCGTTTCTGTTCACGTTGCACACACTATTGTCATATCACCAAATTATGTTTTGAATGTTTAATAAAACACAGTCAAACCGTATCCTGGCTCAATGTATTAGTCGGTCAAAACAGGTATAGGTTATATAAACAACAGAGGTAAACCGATAGAAGTTTAACATCAGCTGTTTATTAATCCGTATTAATAAGTCAAGCCACCTTCTGTCTTATTAATAAATATTATTATTTTTGCACATATACACAATTAAGTACACGGTATACACCTTCATTTAATTTGTGGCGAAACGGGGCTCCATAGTAAAACGCAACATGATTCCATGATTACAATTTTATTAATGAAAGTTACATTTTACAATCTAAAAACAGTGAGGCGTGAAATTAGAAACAATACATTCACTTCAAAACAAGTACTGTTGAGGTGATTTATATAGTATAGCGGTTCTGTTTAACACTCAGAAAGACTTAAAACATCAGATTGCTGGACATCGGGAGAGGACTAATAATAAGACCATCGGCAGAGAATATTGCTGGTGCAGGTTTTAATCTACAGCACCTGAGTTGTACATCGACGCTCAGGAGAGGATGTCATCAGGAATGTATTTACCCTTAGAAATTGTGTTGGGCAGACTAGTGTGACCATTTAAAAAAAGTTCATGAAGAGGAACTTACCAAGATTTGTCATCATTTTGATTTTATTTCACACGAGTAAGCTTGTAATATGATGGTGTAACCAAGCATTACGGGCCAACACTTAAACTCATTACGCTTAGTATGACTGTTTATGGTGTGTTCGTGTCGGACACAAATGTTCAAGTAAGAAGAATGTCCAAATTCGGAGTCTACTTCCGCTACAACTAGACAGCGCATAAACTATCGATTTCTTAAATGAAGTTTGTTCGAATTTGAATTATCTTCACATCAAAAGTATTTCAGTTATCTGGTGTGAGCATAATCCAATCATATTCTGTGTTTCAGGTAATATCATCTGTACATGGTTTATGATTTTGCTGCGTGTATGTTTCACAATTAGATATTCAAAAATCAAACGTGTACATGGAGACTAGTATTACACATGCTTCTGATTTAATGTGTCCTCTCCGTAAGTATCGTGTCATTATTCATTTTTATAATCTATTTAAGAGAGTGAAACTTGTGGACAAACTATCAAGCATAGTATCAAGTCCAAATGCCTGAGTCTGTTATGCACACATGGAATAAAATCCACATGCATTATGTCAGTATATGTCGACAAAATGTATAATAAAAATAACAGTATATATTTGACGTTTACCACCTAAACAGGCATGCTGTCTTGTTCCTTTTATCCGATGAAGTTAATTACACAACATGTGGTGGCCCCATCGATAGCATACCTAAAGATTTAACCCCATAAATCAATAGAAAACATACTAAAATACAACTATACGTGATACCGAATTCAGAAAACCACCAACACACCAAAACAAAGGTTTCCCCTTTCTTAAGAAACACACGCTTAATATACGTTGATCTTATCATTATTGCACACAC
Source organism: Sinonovacula constricta (assembly GCA_007844125.1). Taxonomy (NCBI): domain Eukaryota; kingdom Metazoa; phylum Mollusca; class Bivalvia; order Cardiida; family Solecurtidae; genus Sinonovacula; species Sinonovacula constricta. The sequence continues at coordinate 49,031,626 of CM017570.1, forward strand.
CTACATACAGTTCTTAAAAGAACTACAACCATAGAGTATCTGAAAATCCGAGTAGCGAAATATCAGTTATTAGTAGTTTGTTTTTATCTAGCCTTCCGATATTTTTTGTGGACTATTTCTGAATATGCACACAATACTGCTTTATCAACTAAGTACTAACTTGACACCGTCCAACTTAATCATGTCTCCTGCATACACCGTTATAAAAGGAATTGTATGAATAAGCTCTGTTCGTACGGTTAGCGACCTAATCAATGCATACGTCTTTAGCGCTAGTTGGCGGGACGCGTTAGTTTTTTTAACGTTATTTAAATATTGCCCCTCCACCCCCAGCCCCCTACGTTCGTCTGTACAACAGTTTCAACGTTATCATTGTTTTGTCCAGCTAAATCAAAACCGTCGTATGAATTGTAACACTTGTAATAACATTGTGTCACAAGAAGATTCAGCAAAATGCGGTAAATATGTACGCCTATTCATTTAATACTGTATTTTTAACCGATGATAGTTTTTGTTATGTATTTATACTTATTAAATAGTTGTCCAAGTGCTGCTCTTTTAGGAATTACATTTAAAGTCATATTGGTCAAAATGTAGTTTACCATTTCTAATGGCATTACTTTAAATATTCAAGGTATTTCCCTTAGCAAGCTAAAGTGTGTAAAGATTAAATGTATATATTATTAATTTAGAAATGACTTATGACCTTTATTATTTGCTCGCTTTATTGAATGTATACGTTATATTGTATATGTTTGTAGATAACTGAGACACATACAGACTACTAAAATGATACATATACATTCTTAATTGAATAATTGAAGCATGTTTACATGTTATTAGTGGGTTTACCTTTAATTAACGTTGCTTAAGTTGCTATATGTCGTCCTATTCAATTAGAGTTTGAGTTTCTGTTCACACATGCGACACATGGTTACAAATAATATCACATAAGAACAAAACATTTTCTCGTTAATTTAAATACGGCCAGCAGTTTCCAACGGGCGTTTCACCTTAACCGGTTAGATATGCCAATTTTCATTGAACGGACTGTTGATAATCTATCACAATAAAATCGTTCGACTATTCTCAGTAAATTATTGTAATTATAATAATAATAGTAATAATAATAATAATAATAATAATAATAATAATAGAAACATACGAATAAAAGCAATATCAAAACTAAAAAGAAACACAGATGTGCTGACTGAAAGTAACGATCTGCGTTGATGGCTGCTAAGTAGATGTAAATGTCATAAACATACATTATACACAAACACTAAAGTTACAGACACAGAACACAGATTGTAACATTGTTATCTAAAAGGTGGTAAATGGCGAAATATGAACTATAGTTGACAAGCTATATGTGTGTTTACAGACATGACCACGACAGAACATAAGCATAATTTAAGCTCAACGACTTGACCAAAATTCTGTGCATATTGCAACTTTTATTAAACCTGAACAATGCACAGTGAAAAGTTGCCCTGCCATTTCTTTGGAAAGGTTGTAAAACATATGTGAAGATGCATTGCATAGACATCAATAAATCCAAGCGATTCCGCTTTGAGACAGCTAGTAAGCAAATGGCCTACTGGAGTTTTAAGATCTGCTACGCTCTTTCCCAGGGATTCTAAACGCATGCAGTGAAAAGAGAACATCAATTTGAAATAAACTGTAGAAGTCATGGCGATGACGTATTCTTAGAGATAAGATTTAAATAACATAAACTTTGTATTTGGGTGACAAGATGAATTTCACTTAGAACCACCAAAAATCTTGGTTGAAAAAGAAATAAATCATATGGATGAACTTGAACATGAAACATATATTTTACTATATATCAAAATTAAGATTTCATTAATTTAGTATTTACTTAAAAAAATTCGATCGATTTACCAATGTTCAAAAATAGGTCGTGGCCCAGATGAAGTAAAGTGCTTGAACAAGTAATTAATGTACCTATTAACCAAAACATCACGGTATGGAAAAAAGTACTTACCAGATATTTAAGGTATTTCTGAAATATAAAATGTGACATATTATTCTGACGAATATCTGTTGTAACTGGCAAATGCATTACATGAATGGCAATATCATAATTTCAAAACGCGGTTCATATATACACGCATTATGAAACTAGACCGAGACCATTACATAGAAAAACCTACCTTTAAGAATAGGTATCTTGAAACTGCAGAAGGTTATCCCATATATACAGGGATCTTGTCATTAATCAAGACGGAATGTACAACAGTAAATTAGTAGAGAAAGGACTAATATAGCATATGCAACTATTCAACACAATTCAACCGGATACTTATTTCGTACGTTATGCTTCAGTTAAATTTAAAATAAAGTAAATATTATATGAAATACCAAAGCAACTTTGACTGTGCACAACTTGTATTTAAATACAAAATACTAAAATACTAAAAATACTAAAATAGCTAATCCAGTAACAATTTCAGTCAGGAGTTATCCCCTCCTGTGAGATTCTACATGTTGTCAAAGAAGGACAAGTTTTCGTTTGGGTAAGGAGAGTGATTATTTTCTCCCGTACATGAAAGTTTTTTTGTCCTGTCCTTTGACAATAGCTGAACAGTTTAGTCCGAGATAATTTTGGACATGTCTTGTTACAAAATGTAAATGTAAATATAAGATTATGTACATATTTTAATCAGATCTATATATTTAAGTAATTGTCCTATTTTAAATGGTTCTGATTAATGTCTTTGTGATTGATAAAATAATGTTGTTATAATACGGGTATTCATTTAATGCCCCAATAGGTTTAAATTTTGTTTGTTTTCGTTATACGTAATTACCACGAACACATTGGGCAGTTATTTTTATTATATAACTCATATGGATAATTAAAGAGCAGAGTTAACACCTTTTTACAGGTATGTTCTAGTACGCTACCATTAAGAACGATTCCAGTATCAGTGTGTGACTGGAACCAGACAAAATCCATGGATAAGATGATTCCCTGCACACCGAGTTTGCCAAAGGTTTTTAATGATGGGAATAACTAAACAAGACTGTCCATTGAATGTCCAGAGATATACATAATCAACAGAAAATATTCGTGTTGGTCGTGGACAAATTCAATCGACGAGACAAATGCCATTAGGCTACTTTTCAGGTTCGGCATTTTTGCATTTCATAGGGGACTGGAACCAGACAGAAGTTATGGACAATAGGTGGACTTCAGAGGATTCAGTGCGCATTAAGTGAGTCGAGATTTTACAGCGCTGGGATAAATTGGACAACAACGCCGATTGACTATCCAGAGATTAAAACAATCAGCAGACAATTATCAAGATGTTTGTAACACATGCCTGAGCTCGTTCAGAGGTTAGCGTTGGCCTAGACAAATGACGTCAGATGAAGTGCAGTTGTTAATGCTTCCTATCCACTATACTGTGAAATTTTAATGTACGTGAACAACATGTGTCTTGAATATCGTGATGACATGATCAGGTCCAGGATTAATCTTACACGAACACTAGCCCATCCCGTTATATGTTTAGCCATTACTTATCCCCTTCTGTATACTGTATATACTTTATTCCGGTATAAAATCTTCAGTATTTTCCTGAATGGAATGGGTGCTGTCCGGCCCTTTCCAAAAGGAGGGAATGGTCCATGCCGAGGGGCATTTCGGACGTAGTTGTATTCAAAATGTAATCCATAGACAATAGGGGGATTTTAATACTTGCAAACTAACGCCGATTGACACTCTAGAAAAAACCTTTTCTTGGTGTATATAAAGACGCTGTCGGGCTGAGAATGTTCGAGAGAGAGATATTCCAGCTGAACCGCGAAACTCTGATTGTTCTGTCGAGACATGCAGGTGGGGCCGTACTTTACCAATGGTAGGAGGACTATTGCAGCCACTATAGTGTTGCTTCACTGAAACATCACTTTACACAGCTGGTTCATTATTTTTAATGCTTAAAGAAGTACGAAACGAGAACAAGTAAATACAACTTTGTATCGGTGTTTACTTTTACTTTTATATAAGGACATGCTTATTAACATTGACCACAGGGTATATGCCTGTTGTACTCTGTGAACAAGTGCACACAACACTCATTATAGCAACAGTGTGCGGATTCCATAAACGGAAAGCCCTGTACTTACAAACAACATAATAGTGTCGTACACAATTGCAATTAGTTGCGCCCCTGCTTACACGTGATCAGAAATAAATAAAGTGAAACATCTTGACGTCTCTGTGTCCGCATATGTTGACTGTATCAGACAAAGCGCACGGTCTTCTCCTTAAGAACAGTAAATGAAGTAAACTAATATATTATTCTAAAACCTAACAGGAAATATGACATACTGATTGCTGAAAAGTTAAACGATTATTAAGTCCCCTATACACAAGTGTAGGTATGGTGATCTTAGACAATAAATAACCAATAGCGATTTGCTGAAGGAACTAAGACTGACAAACTTTCACAAACATAAAAGTTGTCTCTTTCTTAAGAAGTAACAGCTCATACATACAGTCCTTTTGATAGTATGACAACCATAGAGCATGTGCCAAGCCGAGTAGCAAAATGTCAAGTTAGTAATATTTCGTTTTTTTCTACCGTTCAGATATTTTCTTACGGACTGAGATAATTCTGAATATATAAGTACTAACTTAAAAGGATTACTTCAAGCACTGGTAAATTTAATCATGTCTCATGCATACATATTTATAAAACGAACTGTATTAATAACTATTTCGTACGTTTATACGGCCTTAATCAATGTATAAGTCAAGTTAAACACATTTAAGTAATATACGTGATATACATGACAACGGTTAACCAGCAATCTATTACGAGAAACGTAGTAGGGCTTGTTATCAGAATGTACTGCCAGTAATAATGGTCTATTTTCATGAAAATTCAACTAGGTTTACACATCTGCACACGTTTGCCCATGATGTATCCCTTTAATTTTTTTAAAGTTAAATGTGTCGCATCGGGAACGTCACTGCACTGTGTTCGTCTGTTCAACCCTTACACGGACGTTACGATTCTCTTCTCAAGTTTAAGTAGAACCGTCGTATGGATTGGAACAGTTGTACTACAGGAAAATTCGGTCGATTGAGAGGCCCGTACCTTTAGGAAGGTCCCAGCGATCCATAAAAATCAGCGCAGTGATCACCGAAGCTGTTGAGTGGGCATTAGAATAGGGCCAAATACGTTACTGAGCCTTACATTATGAATACAATGTGTGTATGCGTGTTAAATCTTACGTTAAATCTAGTTTAAATAATACATCGAAGTAAACCTCGTTTGCGACTTGTATGGGTGGCTTAATTATCCTAAAATACTGCGATAAATAAATACAAAAATAAATTATATACTGTTAGTACGTTCATTATAATTTGCATATGAAATGTATAACTGAACAAATTATTTTTGTTTAAAGACCTTAAAGGAAGTGAATATCAATCAAACTTTTTATAAAAAAAAAAATACTCCTATAATAATTTATTGACTTGAACCTACATCCAGGAGTCATCATTTATTAATGTCCTTTTGCAACCAGATACGTTACCATTTGCGTGTTATATTTGTAATGGATTTATTGCGTACATATGGACTTGCAACTAAACATTGTGTTTATTACATGAAAAATAAAGCACCATCACATGCTCAGTCAGTGTTATTTGTTTCTTAATACTTTAATATAGACATATTTTTCAAAAGGCACTCTTATGCCTTTGAATTTGCAAATTTGATATAACAATACGTTGATATGAGAAGCCATTTAGGTTTTTAAAGAGGTAAAATATACAGTAGTTGATAAAGCATTTTGATTTAACCAGGATTGAACAATAATGTTATGCACCGTTCGTGTTGATATCATAAGCTAATTGGGTTAGGTTTGTCAAAGATGAAATCCAGTACGTAGTAACGTATCTGTTTTTTGTTTTTGTCACCACTTCTTTTCTTAAACCACTTACTTCAATGTCGTACTTCGTAAGTGTCACCGATAGTCATTTTCTGAAGCGTTGAAGTTGTAAATTCATTTAAAACCATTTTTATATTATATTTCTCATGTTAATTTTTAAAGATCTTGTACATTTAAATATCAACCTCTTACGTAGAATCAGCCTTAGGTCGGAGATACGCTGAGTGACAGACACAATATACATTTGGTTGTTGTCTAGAAAATGTTAAATGGCGAAATATTAAATATAGTTTGCAAGCTATATATGTGTTCACAGACAGGAACACCATATAACATATGTATATTATAAATTCACTTGACCTAAGTCTTGTCCATGTTGCAACACATGTTATAACAGGCCAATGGTACAATGCCAGTTATTTTAAAAAGTTACTGCACAAATGTCAGGCGACATTTTACAGAACAAAATTAACCCACGAGATGCCGCTTTCGGATTGCCAAACAGCAAATAGCCGACTGGCTAACTAAACCTGTTTTAGAGTCATGCTCGAATGACTGTCTTAGAATCATGACGGTAAAGAAAACAGATAACTTCTACACAAAACTGTTCAAGTTATAACGATGGCTTATTCTTGGAGCTAAGTAAGGAATAGCGGCCACATTATCTTAGAATTTCCAGAAAATGAGTTTCAAAAATTTAAATATTTAAATCAAATTGAACATAAGGCATATATTTTTACTAGATATATAAATGAAGATAACATATCTGTAAGTATTTACCAAACTCATTTGCAATCCTCTGATACTCTCAGGATTTTCCAATGTTAAAATGGCATCGCCCAAATGAAGTAAAATGCATTACAATGAAATTGCTGTTCTTCTCATTAAACAAACAATTACGTTTAAGAAATAATTACACTGCTACCTTAAATAATTAAAAATAAAACACAACATATAATTTTGACCTATATCCGTCGAACCCGTAAAATACACTGCATGTATGGCAGCATAATAAATTTCAAAACATATATTCGCGCATTCTAAAACTAGACCTATACCGTTACAAACATTTCATTTTGGAAAATGTTTGTGATGTTGGAGTAGCTGTAAGGCGTTCATGCGTTTGCAACTGTCTCCGATACTAACGAAAATGTTACGGACTCGTTTACCCAGTTGATTTGGCGAGTATTTTGAATAAATCCGATTCGATAAACAATTACATTAAAATACACATTTTCTCACCGTAGTATGTTTAAAAAAACGGTAATGTATTCAGACAATAATGTGGTTTTGAAAAGTATGAACGCTGGTTTTATATATCCCTCTAAACTAATAAATGATATTTATTGAGTAGTGTATTATATTCAAAGATCATTCAAAAGCAAAAACGTATGTGCTCTACTAACATAACAATGCAAAATGCTACATGTCAAAGCTACTATAGTTCTATAGTTAGTATAACTAAATGATGTTAAAGTCCTCTGAAATTATAATGCACGTTAAAGATTTTAGATAACACAAGTTAGTGCCATTTTAAGGCCGTCATAGCTGATAATTTAAGAATCCTGCTCTTATGCTTCAACTTATGTAAATAAATAAATATAAAGCTACTGTGGTATCGGCAGACTGCCGTGTGCTTGTGGGTATAGATATTTGGGAAAGTGAAAGACTTGCCTTTTAATGTACTCTGACGCAAGTATGTTTCTACCATAAATATTTATCTGGGATTGTCTTACGTCCTTAAATCTAGGTATGGTAAAAGGGAAGTTAGTCAGCTACGTCGAAAATACGCCGTAATGTTAGATCAAAACCAGCAATTCTTAAGTAATTGTTCAAGTGCATTGTTACGGTTGAACCTGGAATTCAAAGCATATTTGCAATGCACATTAAAAGCAAGTATTCAGTTCTTATCACTGGGTGGTGATGTTATGGAACTCTTTGTGAACTTCGCACCTATGTGTTTTAAGGTATTGTACTCTATCTCCCTATTTAATGAGTACGTATGCATACCGATGCATGAGCTTCTTTCTGATAGACGGATCCTATGAACCGTACTTGTTATTGGGTTGCGTTCTTGTACGTTGCTTATTTACAGTGTTATCAAATACTATATGCCAAAGTTGAATAAATGCATGTTGGTCCTGATCAGTCTACCCCTGCAAGAAGCTGGCTTATTTAGATCTGTACTATTTGCTAAAATTGTGTCAATATGTGCAGACCCTGATCATACTGTCCACAACAAGAAGCTGGCTGATTTGGATCTATACTGTTTGCCAAAGTTGCATAAATATGTGCAGATCATGGTCAAACTGCCCCAAGCCAGGAGCTAGCTGATTTGGATCTATACTGTTTGCCAAAGTTGTATAAATACTTGCATATCCTGGTTATAATTACCCCAGGGAGCAGCTGGCTGATTAAGATCACGATCATACTGTCCCTAGTCATGAGCTGCCTGATTTGAATCTATTCTGTTTGCCAAAGTTGTTGAAAAGTTGTTGAAATATGTATTAGCTATGGGTCAACGAAGGAGAAACGATCAAGAAATATTTAAACATACATTGTGCTTATACATTATTTAAAGCAATTCAATATCAAACTAACACGTTTTAGACTTATATAAAAGATCGATATTCTTCATGTAGCTTGACCTTGAATTCGCAACACGGTCAGTACCTTTGACAATATCTTCTGCAACGTATTTAATCGCGTTTCACGTATCGTGAATATCATCTAAAGAACGAATTACACTCCTAAAAATGTGACTACGGACAGGCGGAATATACAATGACTTATAATCAACAATTTCTGTTATTCTTATTGAAATAATACTTTTCTCTCCACTATGTGGACATGATGTTTCGATGAAGTCACTATTTTCGTCATTACTTATTAAAGAAATCGTCAGCGCTTGGGCAGTTTTTGTCCAAACGGTATTTTGTCTTTTCATTGCTTGCATTTAAGAGAACCCTCAGGAAGTGTAAGGTTAGAACATTGTGAAACCGATTTTCGCATCCCATTCGGTAACTTTTACCGACTGACTGTTCCAAATCGGTAATTTTCGTTTCGTTTCGTTTTTTTTTTTTTTTTTTTTTTTAATGTTAAATGAGTCATCACAGATGTGTTATTCCTTCTACACTTGGCTTGCTCTTACCTTTGCCTCGTGTCACATTTTGGTATAGGTCAAAATGGATCATCATCATCATAGGAGTTTGCTATACATGAACAAAGTATAGCAAAGGAGAATGACTATCTTCATCGCTGTGTATATTAAATCAACGCCTTTTTAAGAAAAATCTAAACGACCTTTTACAAAGCATGGTTTTATATGTTTATATAGTCAACAACCTATAGCGTTTCCCCAAATTCAATGTTTATTGTTAATAATGCGTTCACTATGTACAAAATAAGATAGGACAATAATGTTTTATCACATACATTATACCTGTTTCCTTTCTATGATGCATTCCAAACAAACATTTCCCAGTAGTATCGTATCAGAAAATTACTATATATATGTCTCACCTTTCACAGTAACATTAACTTAATACATGCTCATAATATTAATATTGGAAATGTTTGCTGTGTTCTGCTGTGTTCTGCAAGAACGTGCCCAAAAACACACAAGATTGATGTAGTGCGTCGAGTGCATACACGGAACTTCCAGGGTTTACACTAAACATAGTATTGTGGAACACAATCTTAAAAAATGACATCCGTGATAGCACTCAATTCAACATACGGGTAGTAAAATCAATTTTAGGACTTGGTGTCAAAACACGATGACCGAACAGCAAGCCCGATCTTCTCGCCAAGACAATTAAAGTGAATGTAACATAAAACCCACTACACACTCACCGGAAATATGACGCACTGGTAGCTTAAGAATAATCCGAATATCCAGGCCCGAAACTAAGTACCTCTATTATTGTATATATGAGGGTGATTTTCGGCGAAAAAAGTCACCAGGTCTTTGCTACAACATCTACTACGAATACCTTCGCACCAAAATGGAATTTGTGGCCCGGTTGTATGCGAATTGAAGTAATGCCGAATGCAGGAAAACATAAACACACTAACAAGTTTACCGCTTCTTGAGAAGTAATTGCAATATAAACTTAGGCCTTATCAGTACTGAGCGTCAATGCACACATGGCTATCTTTAAGAATGTAAAAATATCGGATATCCGTGTTGTTCGCTTTACCGTTTCATTGTTCTCTAACGTTCATAGGAATTCTTCATCGGGGTCTGTACTGTGTGTGTCTTTGCTCAGAAAATGTCTAGATCACTTCAGTTGACATTTAAAAGGGTTTCGAGTAAATCATATATCGGGTATATTTCGTTACATAATGATGCGTATGTATACGCTCTTCCAGTCACGAGAGAAAAATAAACCAGAATATATACAACAATAGTTTACTGATACATCGTTAACAGAAACTTATAATCGGTATCAGTAATTTATGTTACAAAATGTATTTTTTAATGGCAATTCAACTTGTTTACACATTGTCACACTTTATCCTATGCCCTACATTCTAGATCATTTGATTTAAATTGTTAATGGTATCTAGATGAATGTAAATGCAGGGAACGCTTCATCCGATTAACTAGTTCCTTTGTTGAATGCGGATTTCTGTTCACACCTATTTCCACACACAGTATCAGAAACGTCACATGTTTTAGTTTGTTTAAATACGGTCAGCAATTTTCAACGGACTTCTTACTTAAAAGGATTGGATAAACCAATTGTTGTGTTTGTTGTTGTTAGTTTTGTGTTTACTCAAACGGATTGTTGACAAGTTATCATGATAAATCCTTTAGACTACTCTCAGAAAATTCTTACAACTATTACAACTCGTATTAATAACGATACTAGACAGATAAAGACGAGAACGAATTATGACGGTTTGAAAGAATGAACATAAGGAAATTTAATTCTAGCAAAGTGACATACTTTTCTTTACACAGAAAAGTAATAGAAACGCTGACTGTAAGTGACGTTCTATGCTGTTGGCTGCTAAGTAGAGTTGAATGTCATAAACGAACTTCGTACACAAACTCTAAAGTTACACACCGGTATTGTATACATTAGACTGTATTCATTTTATCTAGACAATGCTAAATTGCGAAATCTGAAGTATGCGTAACTGTAAACCTAAACAAAATATAAGGAATGCATATTATAAATTCTACCAGTTATAATTACATATGTCTAATTCAGACAAAGTTTAAAAAAAAAAAATAAAAAAAAAAAATACTGCGCAGCATATTCCAAAATTGACGTATTTGGCGTCACCTAAGTCCTGTTCCAGTTCATTTAAATAGGAATATCAAAACTGTGACAACGCATAATATAACACGGAATAAACCGCAGAGATACCGCAATGCAATGGACATTGGTCCAAAGAGAAGACTGGAGTTATCAAACTGGTTTCACAGAGGTCTACTCTCACACTCCAAGGTGTTTCGTAAATGCTTACAGTGAAAACAAAACATATTTATTTGAAACAAAAAATGTTCCAGTGATGACATGTTCTTAGTTCTAAATTATGAAGTAATTACAACAGAAAGCGGTGACGTAAATAACTCTTACATTGTATATGGGTGAGGTCATTATATTTATTAGAACCATAAAATATCGTGATTTTAAAAGCAATTAAATATTTGAATGAACATAACAAAACATCTGTCTTTCGTCTACATAAGACGAGAGTTCATTGCTATGAGCATTTACTAAACAAACGTGCGTTCCGGTGATCCCATAGGTCGATTTATTAGATAGTGTCCAAAGATAAGGTCGGGGGCCTGATGACGTTAACTGTTTTAAAAGGGTAATTAATGATTTACACATTAACCAAAACAATATGTTATTGATATAATTACTTACCCTTCCTGCCACCTGAAATAAAAAAAAAAACAAGTTATACAGACGAATATCTGTTCAATCCGCTAAACACAATACAAGTTACTTCAGCATAATGCTTTTCAAAACGTGGTTCCTATACAGACGCATTATAAAATTAGACAGACACCATTTCAAATAGGTTTATTTAAAAATGCAGGCGGAGTTAGTGAGACTGTGAGACGTTCAAAGGTTTGCTACTGTTATGTATTTTAGGAAAACTTTAACTTCAGTTTATTGAGCGAGTATATGTTTAATTAATCAGCTTTAATTAACCTTCACATGAACAGGACACACATTTTCTGACAGCAATAATTGTCTACACTGTTTAAAGAAAAGCTTATTCATTTTGATAATAATGATTGAGTCTTTGTAAATTATGACGCGCAGGTTTTATAGATAAGTTCTACGTGATGTCGTAGGGACTGATAAGACAGTTTAAATCAGCACTCGAAGGCAGAAGCTAATGAAGGGTGAAATCGGGAAATATGTGACGTATAAAACTCACCACTGTGTTTTTATTTTTCAGTTTTCGGTCTTTTTTACTGAATGTTGTAACACATTTAAGAGCCTTTATGTCGTTTAAGTTTAGCCTGGATATCAAAGCACATTTGCAACCTGTGTTAAAATTAGCAATAATGCATTCCTAATCACTGGGCAGAGACATTATGAACATGTTTGTGAACTTCGCATCGACATGTTTATAGACCTAGCTTTATCTTTGTTCTATGCATCACTATCCACCAACATTCATGATTTTCTTTCAAATGAACTGCTTCTATGAAAAGTAATTGAACATATGTTGTCATTTGAGATGTGCTCTGTAACATTATCAGCAGATACCTTTAAATCCATGTGCTTTACTTTGATTATTTTAAAAGTTATGTTGAATAAGTACAGATAACCTACAACACTTGTGCTTAACATAATTTAGATTAAACGTTTAACATCGAGATTCTAGACGCAACTTGACATTCAATTCGCAATTTGTATTTGATCACGTTTTACGTTTCTTGAAGAGGCACTAAATAAAAAAGGCAAACTAGAAAAATAATGACGACGGACTGCGGATGATAGATGACTTTCACTCCAGCGAGGGAGATTGAAAATGTATATGTATGTACAGATTTAATCAACGAAGTTCAATGAAAACTGTAAATAGTTCAAAGACTGATCCTATATGACTGAACATCAACAACCTATTGGGTTCACAAAATATGTGTTTCGTAGTGTTAATAATGCGTTTACTATGGACAAAACACGATTTGAAATCACATACACTGTTCCTATCGGTTGTATTTTTAACAAATCGGAGCTTCTGCAGTATTGTGTAAGGAAATCAATTAATATTTATTCCATCAAATTGGCATTATGCCATTCGATATCGCAGCAAAATGGTAGATCAAGAGTGTTTTTACGATTTTCCTCATGTTCTACAACAACCCTAAACGTATAATTGGTACGGCGTATTTCATGTACGATCAGCGTTGTTCAGATTATTAAAGCGATTCATGTCTGTTTCAAATACAAATTTCTAATTTGACGGAATCACACACACGACGTTTAAATTTATATAAAAAAACTGAACAGTATATTGCTTACACATAATCATAATGATCCTTCGATTCTTCTAGACCTCATATCAATACAGTATGACTGTATGTGGTAATGTTTGAGGTATTCTGGGCAATGCATTTACAGTGGAGGCAGCTATGTATCTGCTTCAAATATTATCCAAATAACTAAGTTACTATTAGTTGAACAATACAGATGGTATTCAAGTCAATTAACACCTTCTTTATAGTAATAATAATAATAGCTACGTTCGAATATTCCATTAAGAGCGGACGCAGTGTAGACTAGCTGACGTTCAACAACTACGCATTTGGTCAGAAATAGACGTACATTTCCTAAGATTGGAATTTAAAGTAAATTCATTTCACACAGCAGTAGGCCTTTCTACATACAGATGTCATATTATTGTCCCTATTAGTATTGTCGTTCGATTTATACAGTTCGCCGTAATGAATATCAATCAGAAAATGGACACAAAACCCAGGGAGGTCAATTGCTTTGCAGATATGCAATTTATAAAATTGCGTTGGTCTATGCTAGATTTCGTTGTCTTTGTGGTTGGAGTTTTATCGATGTACATGTTTGAAGTATTCAAACATAATAATCGACGTATATTTATGCAAGGAGACTTAATCATTTAAATATGTATGTTAATAAACAACGTAATCTAACAACAGTATTAATTAAGACGTATTAAAACATTGGCAACTTCTATTTATACATAGGTCAAGTGCTAACACACGGCACAACAAAACACGCGTAAATATGTGCAAAGTAGGTCAACAGATTCTAATGTGATCCTCACTTGAACTTATATGCTAGAACGATAAACACTCAGCTAACTTTTCTTGAAAGTTTGGCTTCAAATAAATCGGACTTGTAACAACGATGTTTGTTCCTCTTAGTCAGTTATGTTTTATTTGTGTTTAACAATTCTATTGCTGAGTTTAACCTATGTATTACAATGTATAAATCAACTGATTTAACTTGAATCATTGTTTTTGTCACGAAAATCATTTAATGTAACGAGTAAAATTAACATAGTGTTTTATACTATTTATTGTTAGTTAGTGTACTTATATGTAATAATCGATCTAATAAGATTACATTTACATTGAAGCTTCTTAAAACAGCAGTATGTAGATGTAGATTATATCTACTTAAAATAAATCATCATTATTGGCGCCTTTAGGTAGGATTTAATGAGTCGTTAATAAATACTTACAGCCACTTCCTGGGGACCAACACTACACATACCACATACTGCATCATGCATTGACAGAGAACCGACGTCAGAGACAGTGTTGCTTACTGGATCCAAACGTTTCAGTCTCGTGTTCGTGTGATCTAGCAGCATTATAGTCCCATCGTCTAGACAGCAGCAGCTACGGATATTAATACACCCTCTTCTATCCCGTGGAGTCCTGATGTTAAACTTTTTAACTAGTAGTGTATTCCATTTATTTAATTCTTCAACTAACGCCATGCTAGATATGAAACTGAATAGTGTCTCCTCAAGAATCTGTTCAGACTCCTCACAGAGAGACTCGGCTTTTCTTGCTATTGCCTGACTCTTCTTCTTTAAGACAATTAAATGAGCCTGTCTATTTTTAGACCTGTCTATCTCAGAGGCATATTTGCTAAGTTCAACCTTGATGTCTTTACATGCCTGTCGACTTTCTTTAGCCTTGGTTGTAAGCTTTTGCTGTGTGTCAGAGATGTCATCAATTCCGCATTTCCTCATGTCTTCTATTTTCGACAAAATGTTCCTTAAATATTCTTCTAGTCTATTCAAACACATCTCTCCATTCTTTCGAATACGTTCTATATGTTTATCTAATGATTCCATGACTTGATTCACATGGTCAAGCGCGGACTGAAGATGCCCAGGAATAGCTAGTATGTCCGGATCGGTAGTTACATCATCAACCGATTCGCCGATGTGCTTGACATCTGTACATGCTCTGAAACATAGATAGACATTGAGGATACATCAAGATTTAGATCGAGTTAAGTTTTGTTTTTCACATAGAAGCACATAATTCCAAACATTATCCTCGTATTACTATTTTACGTTTCGTTACCATCTCTGATTTCTACTACGACTGCTACTGCTACAACCAGCAATGTAATAGTTGGGCGTATTTCTGTGTAGTGCAGACGCGCACCATTTCCTTGTATAAAACTACGGAATATAAAAAATAACAACAGTAAAGACAATTGCATTTGTATAATTAATTATTTGAGAGTGTTTAAATATTTGGACGAAATTGCTGAAAATGATTCTACTCCTCGACAGTATTAAATCCACATTACGTCTAAATAATAACTGAAATGTTACGGTGGTATTTTACCAAAGGTAAAACTGTTATGTATACAACAAATGTGTATTAAAGTATGGTCGCATGCTAACATATCTATCCGGTGAAAAAGGTGTCATTCTTCCACAATATAAATATCATTACAATATTAAGTCAAACATTTGGATCAAATGGAGAATATTTGACTTCCGGGAGACATTTCGGATATTTTATAACAACTTAGCGTTATACCTTATAGTTCGGAAGCTAGGTATGGTATGGCATGACTAAACAACTTAACATAATACGTCACACTTATTGTTCTGAATGTATATTAAAATTTAGGACATGTTTAACGTTAAAGTCCGTTTTTGATCCATTAATAGCTTAACGTGTGGTATATTAGTTGGATGTTAATATTTCTTTGTCTTAAGTGGTTAAGATTTAATCCACTGACTCATACGCAATGTACATTTTTGAAGACACATATAAACGTTTAATATTTCAAGAATCATATATTGTAATATTTCCTTGGCGTATACGACGAGCAATTTCTAAACAACACAATCTTGCTGGTCAATATTAAGGACCGCAAACAACATTCTAATTATACAAATGTTCAACTGTGCATTAAGCCGATACCACTTGTTTTACACGGAAAGACAGACACATTTTCCCAGGTGTACCTTCAACCGACATCATTTGTTTCATACATAAGCCAATGCGATAAATATATATCCAGGTGTGCCTACAACAGATGCGAATAGATTCGTCCATAGGCCGATAAGACACATATTTTCCCATGTGTGCCAACAACCGATACGCATTGTTACGTATTCTCGTATAAGCCTATGAGAGACATATTTGCCCATGTGTGCCGACAACCGATTTCATTTATTTCAATTATATGGGTGTGAGATACATGTTAGTCTCGGTGTGGGTAGAACAGATGCCATCTGTTTCCTTATAAACCGATGAGACACATATCTGGTCAGTTTTGCCAACAACCGATACCCCTTGTTTCGTACATAAGCTCATGAGACACATATCTATCCAGGGGTGGCTAAAACCGATATATCTTGCTATATAAGCCTGTGACATTACGCCTCCGTTCATCATTGAAAGAGTATATGTAATGTTCGTTATGATATGTGCTAGCATCATCATTCAAAAAGGTAGCTTAAAGTTTGCTATACTACTTATGGCATTGTCCTAAACATGATCTTTTCAATAAGCTATTTAAACCTGTAGCAGTGTCTTACATTGAGCTACACCTCATCATTTAAAGAGGACATTTATTGTTTGGTATAACAATTTCCACATTGTGCTACCCCTCATCATTTAAAGAGGATGTGTAATGTATGTTATGCTACTTATATAAAGGATGTATTGTTGTAAGAGCTGACGGTCAAATTTAAAGATTATTTATAGTGAATTAATTAATGGAACAACTCAGTATACCATTTTAATTCGCCATTTTGACATATTGTGTGAATATGTCCGTGACTGTGCATACGCATACTAAAAGCTAACAGTGACTTATATATTACTTTATTGTTATGTTATTATTGCCAAGTCAGAGCATTAAACAATAAGCCGATTGTTCTCATGTAAACTGTCATGTTCAAATCTGAAAAGAAATGGAGCTACTTTTTTCACAAAGTATTTTACTTTTTACTTTTTGGTAAACCCTTCTTCAATATGAGTTTAAAGAACAGTATGGAACTAAGAATGTCCTATAGGCATTATTACACAAGGCCGAGTGATAAGAACATAATGTATCTGTTGATGTTTATTTCATTGTGTGGGCATATTTTTGATAGAAGTGTATTATGCAGTTAATAGTAAAAATCACCGACAACTAGGACAAATACTAATGTATCAATTAAAAGTGTAGAATATTAAAGTACGTTGAACATGGTTTTCTAATGACAATTTTAATTGCACATTCAAGATCCCAAAATCGAATTAGTTTATCCGCCTGATTGATGGAATTTCGGACCAGTACTTGCCACCTGTGTGACAGTACATACTGTGTGAAAGTTGAAGAGTTAAAATATCCTTTCCCATCAAATGCTGGCCATTAAATTTAAGACATTATATCTTCAAATATACCTTAATATTTTAAGGTATGTTTCGCTTGGTAGAATTGTCCTGATAATAAGACGTTCTATTAAATATTTCTGAACCTAATTAAGAGATTGGAGTTCTGCATTTATATACGATCAGGTCTATTTGTTGCAATCAATTCGATTGTCTTATTCGATGAAAGGATCACACTAATATATTATGCTTACACAAAGTTTATAATATGTTATAGATAAATGCAAAAGAGAAAAAAGGTTAAAAAGGGAGCGAACAATGTGCTTCCTATGAATGCCTTTTACTTATTGTTCGTAATAGAAATAAGGTGTTACTACAATTCGTTAGTTTGGCCAATTGCGACCAGCATCACCGCGACAGACATGGGACATTTACTTCATTACTGCAATATAAAGATGTAATCAACATAAGTCCTCGCATGCATATACATTGACAGCATATAAAGAAATATAAAACAAAAATCTTTACTCTGAGTGTGAATATGTCCATACCTGTGGTCGAGAAGACATGCTTGGCATACAACAACATCATGTTGGCGACAGTAATATTCCAGAACCTTGTCTGGATGGCTTTCACATTTCTCAGTTAAAACATTCTGCACTCTCTTATCGGTCACACTAAGCACGTTATGTTTGTCACCGAAATTGTTATGTATCTGTAAACATTCTGGGCACATATACTTATGACAATCAAAACAATAGCGATCTGAATTCTTAATATTATTATTTTTCAAACACACTGTACATTCGTATTCAATAAACTCCTCAGACGTGGCCTCCACTTGACCATCGGTCGCCATTGTATTATTTAATTAGTCTTACGGTTTACTACAAAAGCTCTTATCTCATGTCTTCTCTAAAGCAAATGTTGTCGATTGAGAAGAGATGTATAGAATGTATTTATGATCATAGTTGTCACAACAAGCATATGCCTTTAACCGGACTCATTATAAAGTTTACTTCTGTCAAGTCTAAATATAGAAGCATGATGCTGACATCTCTAAAAACAGTACACTTATAGTACACCCATGATTGAATAACATTCATACCTTTGCCAAGTTTAAATTTACACAAGTAGTGTCATTACATTAAGGTTATTAAAGCGAATATAAATCTTTGCATTTAACTACAAATTCAATTATAACTTCTGATTCGACTCCAATGTGGAATACTTCATTTTAAGTTGCATTATCTAATGTATGTTATGAAAACACTGCGGAAATCTTCATATGACATCAATACTGAGTGCGCGTATCTGCAGGTGCGTCAATTCAGATAACATCATGTGACTGAACTAAATGTGTCCACTGATGAAGGGCATCCACTTGTATCATTAATTAAGCATATGACTTACTGATAGCATACATTTTAAATGGGCCCGTTTTTATTTTTGTTGTTGTTGTTGCTGTTGTTGTTTTTTTGTTTTGTTTTTTTTTTGCTTTAGAGTTATATTGAAACTGGCAAGAGAGAGGTTTTTAGAAGTAATATTTCAACAAATTGTCCTCCGACTTTATAACGAGCACCAATGTTTATCAACAGTTTTGAGGGAGACCGTCCTTTTATGATATAGTGATAACGTGCCTGGGTAAAGCCCCTGGTTAGAATCCATTGTTGTTGTGTTGTTTTTCTACTAAGCATTGACCACTTTCCTTCTTTCAAATAAATGTTAGAAATAGTAAAAACATATTTTGTCATTGTGTGAATGCTGGTAAACGTTGCGATTACCTCATGGGTAGAGTTTGTAACTTTTGTTTATTTTTGGCTCAGGAGAATACACAATTTGACTCAGAAAACATGCTATGTATGTTTCCTGTTTCTGAATCTTCATTCTAAATGTTTTTTTTCTAGCCCTGCTTTTGCTTGTGCTTACCTCACAAGTTAAAGTAGATAAACCAAAATCATTTACATATGCAAAACTACGTGTATGTACCAAGCCCATATATCGATGGACCCATAGCATTGGGCTACACCTGGATGAATTTGCTTCTTTCATAAACCAAAACTGAAGTAGTTTAACATGCACAGACTACTAAATTAAAATAATATCTCTGTTTGCAAGATGTATGCGAACGTGATGATTTAAACATTCTATAATCTGTCTAGTATGAGAATGTTAAGAGTTGCGACAAATCTTAACTATCTAAGGCCCTGAACAACAGGCATGTAATACACGCCATGCTTATACGCCATCTATTAACTCAGCAGTAATTGACTTAAGACATCTTTTGACATCAAAATAACAATTAAATAAAGTATATACAATTTCGACGTTATAAACTGTTATAATGAAATAGTCGTCTATGATAGCACAGTAAAGATCAAGTCTTGTTCGGTCCTACAATGACCTATAGATAAATTAGGATAGCACACGGTAGTGATCGACAATAATACAGATGAAACAAGTAACATGAAATATATAGCATTCATTCCAATGAAAGTCTTACGAATTAAGACATATAGTTATAAGTTATATCAATGCATCTGGTTTGACTGCAAGTTATTTCGTTATTCCAAATTCGGCAATAGGGCTTTAAACTGACACACATTATTATGAATAAACTACAAGTGTAATTTATAGCTAAACAGATAAACCGCTTAACAGCAAAATATACAATGTTGATACTTTTAGTTTACTTCTTTACCTTAGTAACATGTTTTAATTAATTCCTAGAAATACATGGTAAGCATAACACACGTATTGCATACATTGAAATGATTCATCATCTCATCAATCATATTGCAGAAGCTTGTATAATGTATATCTGCAGTATGCAAAATAATATATACCTCTGTAGTGATCAGATTATAAATGCGGGCCGACATTTTTTGGGAGTAATTTTTGGTTCAAATTAGAGTAAAGATTGTTGTTTTATATTTCTTGATATGCTGTCAACAATTTCTTAATCTAATAGCGTTCATCAAATTTATAAACTCGTAGCTATTTTATCATGATCAGGGTTTGAACGTGCAGACGACCGATAAAAGGTACTGCGGTACAAGTACAGGTCTACAATAATACAGTCAATACATTACAACCTGGTATTACACTTGATAGAAACTCGGCCCTAGGTAAGTGAGGCCCCGATTTCGATACGTTAGAAATAGTGTTAGGAGTTGTAATGGTAACTTAACTTACTAACGTTTAAGCAGATACAAGGTTAGATATACGACTTGTGGTTCATATTCGGCATAACATGAGCATGCAATAGATAGCATCACTATATCTTTTCCTCGAACACCATCTCCAAATTACCGTAGTTGGACGATGAACCCAATAAACAAAAGCAGAAAACACAATACAAACTAGAACAATTGATAAGTTCGGTTGCCAACACGAGCACAGACTAGTATATGCCTTATATGATTTCATTTTAACTTGTTTTTTACTCCAATATGGCATAGTATGTTATAATTTTAGTGCGTTAATATATGCTTTGACAATAAACATTGCATCTTTTGCATCTACACGAACTGCGGATATCATCACAGGCTCACTATAGTGTACATGCATTCGTTAGGTAATCACTTTAGATAATGTCATGTGACTGAACAGTATCGTGTCCCAGAGTAGAGAGGACATCACCTTGTATCATCCAGACATCATATGCCTTAGTGATAGCATCCTTAATCAATGGACAAGGGTCATATTGTCGCCTGACCGGATAACTTCATCCGATTTAATCTAAATATATTTACACGACTTGGTGCATGGGTATCCGACTAGTGATTTGAGAGTTAAATTACCTGTTTCTAAATTTGAATCTCGTCTTAAGTAACCTCCTCATTATTCGCTATTCTACTCAAACTTTTTTCACTAGTTACCGTCGCTCAAAAGTTATCGTCGCTTATCTGATACTATTGAGTATTGTCAATATGTATAAATTATTGCCTTTTGAGTCGTGCGAGCTATATTTCCAGTGTCAAAAGAATTAGACACATACATACCCATGCATATTAAATGTATACGTGACACAGGTACTAAGGCAAGACATGAGGCTAACCGAGAACAATATAACGGATATCACTATGACACAGTCAGTCGCCAAAAGTTTCAACATGTTTGCTAAAACCGGTCTAAAGCGCTGCAACCTCATCGGCCCATATTCATTTACTACGGTACAAGTTATGTTTTCAGAGTTATCGCCCTTTTTTCTAGAGATGCCGATTATTTTTACAGTTAACAATAATGGAGAGTAAAACAATGTGTTGTGCGTTATCGACCTTTTGTCAGAATTGTTAATACATCTTTATTTAAGAGTAAACATGCGGCAAGAGCCATTGTCTACTGTTATCGGCCTTTATTGAAGGATGTCCTTAAAAATAAATCGACCGTCAACCATTGTCTACACTTACCTTTATTGAAATGAGTTGATAATGTATCGACTTTTATTCGAGATTTAATTAACTACATTTAAAAATAGATATTGTCACTGTTGAAGACTTAACTGTACTTCTTTAAACTAAATTAAGTAAATTAATAGTAAGCAAAATGTTTATTGATACATGTTTACCTTTGCCGCTTTTGATACTATATATTGTAACAGAAAAGCCACGTGCACGGGGTAATAGTATATTAATAATACAATTAATAATTTAGTTATGTAGCCAGTAATAGTTGGAATTAGAAATAACTATGTTGGTGATTTTCTATGCCGATGGGTATCAGTGACACATGCAATAAAATGATATCGATGTTGCAGCAAACATATTAAGAACAAAACACAAACAATGCCATCGAAATATGCATACATGTTGAGACTGTTGTTTTAGTTAGCCGTATTTGTAGTAACTCGATCATTAATAACTTTCCGGTGATATCCGCGCAAATTATTCAATAGAACTTGCCAAGATGTTTCGAGTAGGTAGAAGATCATAAAGACTTCATATCACTTATTCCTCGTAACACATTTACACATTACGAATCTTGGAAACTTCGAGCCATCTATGGTACATGTGTTTTCCTACATTTTCAAGGCGTGTATTTGGTTTGGTTGTTTATTATACATCAGACTGTAACATAACTGAAATGAACTGTTTAAAACTCCTAAAATATGGAATGCAAATGGTACAGCATGTGTATTATACATGTGAAGGTAAGCAATTTCCAAGGCACTCACTTGATCCCCATCATTGTCCATCGTTAAATAGCGTATTTTTTGTTGAACAACATCCTGACGTCCGGATGTCCTGTGTTGCCCTGTATCATTTTGTTTTCATTTTAAATTTCCTTAACCGAAATTACAAATGATAAAGAAAAAAATGTAATGTTGTCCAAATCCCACCATAAATATCCCCTCCTCTAAAATCACACCGCATAAGAGTTAAAACTTAATTACGGTATAATTTAAAACCCAGAACGCATTGTCCTTATGTTCTAGGAACAAATGATGCACATAATATTATGATAATATAACTTGTTCAAACGACTCAACATACATGTCCAAAAGAGTCGATGATTTCTTTACATAATTCAAGTATATCTAGGGTTAAAATGAAAAAAAATCTGGTGCAAAAAAGGGGAGTACCTAAGAAGCCGTATGCTGCATCCTTATTCACACTGAAGTAGCCGATATTTATTATAATGCATTAAAATATCTTCGTATAACTGATAGGAGTATTGCCTAATAAATTGTAGTGGAAACAATATATGCCTTCACCTCTTCTTAAGTTAATATTTTCTTCGAGAATATTTGCACTCTTCTGAACGGAATTCACAAATGATGACTTGCATATTTATTAAAGTTGCTAACCTTGTTTACTGAAAATGATGCCGTTATAAATTGTAATGGAAACAGTATATAGATTAACCACTTTTTACTATATAAAATATGAATATATAAATGTGAATATTATTAAATATATATACATACTAGTATATCTATATAAAATGGATAAATTCTCCAAATTGTAGGCGAAAAATTCAGAACAAAAAAGATTACAATGACATTTTATTAATAAAAAAATACAAACCAATCATCGATTTAAATACAATGACAAAAAGAACAAAAATGTTAACACACAAAATATATTGTCATAGCAGTCATACAAATTATTTTAGATTATTTTATAGTTTACCATAAAATTACAATTAATCAAAACATGCTGTAGTTTCTTTTTATTTACCAGTACACAACGCTGATAAACAGATGTTGAGACTTAAAGAGTCATTAATTAATATCAGTTATTATGTATAATGATATAGTGCACAAAAATGACACACGCGATTAACATTGCAACCGTAATTAAGTAGTAAGCTCTGTTCGAAAATATGAAGCTATCAGTTTCTTTGTTTTTGTTTCTTTATTTGTTGCATCGTATCAACACGATTATGGCCATATCGGCGAAGTCAGCTGCAATTGGTTTTGTTAGATTCTGATATATGTATGTTTACTATATGCCACTACACCGGCTGTCCGTAGGCTAGCTGGCACACGAAAGTTATCGTCGATACTCGTGGCGATGTTATGGGTGTGTAGTGACAGAATGGGATTTTATAAGAAGTAAATTTATTCAGCAAATAATAAGAAAAAGGCAAACGGACATAGACATAAACAGTTGCTGAGGCTTTTGCTATTTTCGCTAACACTATTCCCTGAATATTGCAGAATGTTAGGAAAAAAAGGTTATCATATATACATATTATCCTTAATAGCTCAAACGTTATACTAACTACTGCGGAAATCAGAATAAAAACTGAACATATTAAAACTTCATCAGTCAAATTAGTTTAAATACAAATAAAGCACTAACTGGCTATGTAATATTATTGCTCTTTATATCGACATATGCGTCCAATGCAAAGCTATAACACACACCAAACTATGAGGCAAAATATGTTGAACTATTTTTAACATCTGCGTAACTGATCCGATGGATTATTATCACAATTACACTAGCTGTTTTTATTGTTCGGCGTTTTTCTTCGACTCCTTGTAAAATCTAATATAAACATTTACAATGTGTCAGTGAATCTAGAAGAATAAGACAGTCGAATCTTATTAATCATCCATGACCAATAAAATTGCTAAGTATCACAATGACACTACGATGTTCAGTCAATAAGTGTTTTATTTGTTTACTAATTTCAAATCTGAAACAATCATTTTGCTTCTGGGTAAAACAATGTAGCACATTTTAGGCTGGCAAATATAATGAATACAGTAGTTTTCTCTTCATTATAGTTAGATCCGTTCTTCATATTAATCATTAAGACATAAACGTTAATCGTCAAAACAAAACAGCAGGACAACTTTATTTACCCGAAAACATAAAGCTTTTCTTCACTTATGTTAGGTTTCAAAAATATATTGATTTTTGTTAATTATTCTATGTTTCAAACACAGAAATTAGATTGCACATGTCATCCCATGCTGATGGCACGATTAAACATAAAACATTTTCATTCTTCTTTCAAATCTGAATCTATACAATGTTCGTTTTTCTTTACGTGACTTGAGGTGATGAATTAGTATTTTAAGTTTGTACATGTCAAGACCTGTATCCTAGTTGCTGAGAATACCTAAATTTCAACTAACTTTCCTTATTTTATCATTGTCTTAATTTTATTTGTTTATCTCCGAAAAGGCCTATTTCTAAAAGGTGCAAAACTAAGTTAAGCATGATGTAGTCAGGCAGAATCTGGCACCGAAAACCGTTTCGGCCTAGGACTTCCGGTTCCGGTGAAAGATGCCCCCGAAAGGCCTATTGGAGTGTTATGTATGGGGTTCCGCAGGGGTATAAATCTGCGTCATTTTGGGCCCTTGTATGGTCCCATGGAGCTGAAACTTGGCACGAATGTAGGACTTATCAACAAGAAACTAGTAACGGAAACCGTTTTTGACTAGGATTTTTGGTTCCGGTGATAGAGGCCCCCGAAGGGTCAATAGGAGTGGTATGTATGCCGATACGCAGGGGCGTAAATCTAGGCCGTTATGGCCCCTATAATGGCCCCATGGAGCTGAAACTTGGCACGAATCTAGGGCCTATCTGGCAAAATGTGGCACTGGAAACCGTTTTGGCTTGAGACTTCCGGTTCCGGTGCTAGAGGCCCGCAATTGTCTGTAGAAGTGCTATGCATGGGTTCAGCAGTGGCAAAAATCTGCGCCAATTTGGCCCCTTTTTATGGCCCTATGGAGCTGTAACTTGGCAGAAATCTAGGGGTTCCGAAGTGGGGCCTAACTATGCGCCATTGTGACCCCTTTGATGGCCCCATATAGCTGAAACTTGGCACGAATCTAGGTCCAAACTGGCAAAATCTGGCACCGAAACCCGTTTTGGCTTGAGATTTCCGGTTCCAATGCTAGAGGCCCCAGAACGGTCTGCAGGAGTGCTATGTATGGGGTTTCGAAGGGGCCTAAATCTGCGCCATTTTGGCCCCTTTGACGGCCCCATGGAGCTGAAACTTGGCACAAATCTAGGGCCAATCTGGCAAAATCTGGCACCGAAAACCGTTTTGGCTTGAGAATTCCGATTACAATGCTAGAGGCCCACAAATGGTCTATAGCAGTGATATACATGGGATGCAGGTCCATAAATCTGCGCCATTTGGCCCCTTTTATGGTCAAATGGAGCTGTAACTTGTGCACAAGTCTAGGGCCCATCTGGCAAATCCTGGTAAAGAAAATCGTTTTGGCCTGGGACATACGGCTACAATGCTAGAGGCCCCTGAAATGTCTATAGGAGTGTTATGTAATGGGTTCCATAAGGGCCTAAATCCGCGCCATTTTGGGCCAACTTGGCACAAATCTAAGGCCTATCTGACAAAACCTGGCACTGAAAACGGTTTTGGCCTAGGCCTTTCGGTTCGGTCTAGACGGCCCCGAAGGATCTATAGGGGTTATATTTTTCGGGTGTCCTTAGGGGCATAAATCTGCGAAATTTTGGCCCCTTTTATTGTCCCAGGGAGGTGAAAGTTGGCAAGAATTTAAGACCTATCTGGCAGAACCTGGCACCGAAAACCGTTTTGGCCTAGGACATCCGGTTCTGGTGGTAGAGGCCCACGAAGTGTCTGTAGGAGTGCTATGTGTGGGGTTCCGCAGGGGCCTAAATCCGCGCCATTTTGGCCCCTTTATGTTCCCATGGAGCTGTAACTTGCCAAAAATCTAGGGTCCATCTGGCAGAACCTGGCAATGGAAATCGTTTTGGCCTGGGCTCCAATGCTAGAACCTCCGAATTTTCTATAGGAGTGTATGTATCGTGTTCAGCAGGGGCATAACTCTGCGACATTTTGGCCTCTTTTATGGAACCATGGAGCTGAAACTTTTCACAAATCTAGGGCTTATCTGGCAAAACCGTTTCGGCCAAGGCCTTCCGGTTCCGGTGCTAGAGGCCCCAGTACGGTCTATAGGAGGGCTATTTATGCGTTCCGCAGGGGCCTAAATCTGCGAAATTTGGCACCTTGTATGGCTCAATGGAGCTGAACTTTGGCACAAATCTGGCAACGAAAACCGTTTCGGCCTGAAACTTCCGGTTCCGGTGCTAGAGGCCCCCGAATTGTCTATATGTGTGCTATGTATGGGGTTCCGAAGGTGCATAAATCTGCGCCATTTTGGCTCCTTTCATGGCACCATGGAGCTGAAACTTGGCACAAATCAAGGGCCTATCTGTCCAAACCTTGCACCGTCAGCGGTTTTGGCCTAGGCCTTCCGGTTCCGGTGGTAGAGGCCCCCGAATGATCTATACTATTGCTATGTATGGTGTTCCGCAGGAGTATAATCTGCGCCATTTTGGCCGCTGTTATGGTCCCATGGAGCTGAAACTTGGCACGAATGTAGGGCCTATCTGGCAACTCCTGGCACTGAAAACCGTTTTGGCCTAGGCCTTCCGGTTCCGGTCGAAGAGGCCCCCTAAGGGTCTATAGGATTGCAATGTATGGGGTTCTTAGGGGCATACATATGTGTCATTTCGGCCCCTTTTATGGCCCCATGGAGAAAAAGATTGGCGCAAAGCTAGGGCCATATCAGGCAGAACCTGGCAACGAAAACTATTTCTGCCTAGGACTTCCGGTTCCGGTGCTAGACGCCCCCGAATTGTCAATAGGAGTGCTATGTATTCGGGTTCCTTAGGGTCCTAAATCTGCGCCATGTTGGCCCCTTTTATGGCCCCATGGAGCTGAATCCTCGCATGAATCTAGGGTTATCTGGCAGAACATGGCACCAAAAACCGTTTTGGCCTAGGATTTCAGGTACCGGTGCTATAGAACCCGAAATATCTATAGAAGTGCTATGTATGGGGTTCCGAAGGTGCATAAATCTGCGCCATTTTGACCCTTGTATGGCCCCATGGAGCTGAAACTTGGCACTAATCTATCGCTTATCTGGCAGAACCTGGATTTGAAAACCATTTCGGGATGGGACTTCCGGTTTTGGCGCTCGAGGCCCCAGAAGTGTCTATAGGAATGCTATATATAGGTTTCCGCAGGGGCCAAAATCTGCGCCATTTTGGCCTATTTTATGGTCCCATGGAGCTGAAAATTGGCACAAAGCTAGGGCATATCTGCCAGAAGCTGGCAATGAAACCCGTTTCGGCCATGGTCTTCTGGTTGTGGTGCTAGAGGCCCACGAAGGGTCTATAGGAGTGCTATGTATGGGGTTCCGCACGCTATTAAATATGCGCATTTTTTATGGCACCATGGTGCTGAATCTTAGCACAAATCTAGGGCCCATCTGGCAGAACCTGGCCCCGACAATCGTGTCGGCCGAGCACTTCCGGTTATAGTGCTAGCGGCCCCCGAATTGTCTATTGTAGTAGTCTATTTTGGAGCCTTTTATTCCCACATGGAGGTGAAACTTTGCACGAATCTAGGGCCAATCTGGCAGAACTTTGGAACCGAAAACCGTTTTGGCCTCGGACTTCCGGTTCCGGTGCTAGAAGCCCCCGAAGGGTCTGCAGAGTGCTGTGTATAGAGTTCCGCAGGGGATTACATCTGCAAATTGTGGCCCCATTTATGGCCCCGTGGAGCTAAAACTTGGCACGAACCTAGGGCCCATCTGGCAGAAACTGGCTCCGAAAGACATTTCGGCTTAGGACTTCCGGTTCCGGTGCTAGATGCCCACAGTCGCCTATAGAAGTGTTTTCTATGGGGTTTCGCAGTGGCTTAAATATGCGCCAATTTGACCCATTTTATGGTCCCATGGAGCTGAATCTTGGCACGAATCTAGGGCCCATCTTGCAGAACCTAACACTCAAAACCGTTTCGGCCGAAGACTACCCGTTCCGGTGCTAGATGCCCCCGAAGCGTCTAAAGGAGTGCTTTATATGGTGTTCCGCAGGGGGGATAAGTCTGCGCCATTTTGGCCTCTTTTATGGCCAAAGGAGCTGAACCTTTTCACACGTCTAGAGCCCATCTTGTGGAACCTGGCTACGAAAAGCGTTTTTGCCTAGGTCTTCTGGTTCCGGTGGAAGATGACACCGAAAGGTCTATAGGAGTGTTATGTATGGGGTTCCGTAGGGGCCAAAATCTGCGCCATTGTGTCCCCATTTTATGGTCCCATGGAGATGAAACTTGGAACGAATCTAGCGCCTATCTGGCAAAACCTAGAACCGACAACCGTTTCGGACTGAGACCTCCGGCTTCAGTGCTAGAGGCCCCCGAATGGTCTATAGGAGTGTTATGTATGGGGTTCGGCTTGGTAATAGATCTGCGAATGTTGGCGCCTTTTATGGCCCTGTGGGCCTGAAACTTGGCACGAATCTAGGTACCATCTTTCATAACCTGGCAACCAAAACCGTTTCGGACTGGGCCTTCCGGTTCCGGTGCTAGATGCCCCCGAATGTTCTATTGCAGTGCTATGTAACGGGTTCGGCAGGGTCCTTAATCTGGGCCTTCGGCACCTTTTAAAGCCCCATGGAGCTGAAACTTGGCTTGAATCTAGGGCTTATCTGGCAAAACCTGGCATCGAGAACCGTTTTGGCCTGGAACTTCCGGATCCGGTGGTACAGGCCCCCGAAAGGTCTATAGAAGTGCTTTGTATGGGGTTCCGCAGGGGCTTAAATCTACGCCATGATGACCCCTTTTTATGGCCCCATAGAGCTGAATCTTGGCACGCATCAAGAGTTTAAATGGCAGAACCTGGCACCGAAAACCGTTTTGGCGAAGGCTTTCGGTTTCGGTGCTAGAGGACCCGAAATGTGTATAGGAGTGTTATTTATGCAGTTCCGCAGGGGCGTAAATCTGCACCATTTTGGCCCCTTTGATGGCCCCATGGAGCTGAAACTTGGCAGGAATCTAGTGCCTATCGGACAGAACCTGGCTCCGAAATGCATTTTGGCCTGGGCTATCCGGTTCTATTGCTAGAGGCCCCCGAAATGTATATAAGAGTGCTATGTATGTGGTTCCGCAGGGGTCCAAATCTGCGCCATTTTGGCCCCTTTTTATGCCCCATGGAGCTGAAAATTGGCACGAATCTAGGGCCCATTTGGCATAACATTGCACCGAAATCCGTTTCGGAGTAGGGCTTCCGGTTCCGCTGCCAGAGGCCCCTGAACCGTCTATAGGATTATTATGTATGAGGTTCGGCAGGGTGTAAATCTGTGCCTTTTGGGCCCCTTTTATGGCCCCTTGGACTGAAACTTGGCACGAATCTAGGGACCATCTTGCAGGATCTGGCAACGAAAACCGTTTTGGCCTGGGCCCTCAGGTTCCGGTGTTTTAGTCCCCGGAATAGTAAATATGTGCAATTTTGGCCCCTTTATGGCCCCTTGGAGCTGAAACTTAGCATGAATCTGGAGACCATCTTTCAGAACCTGGCAACGAAAACCGTTTCGGCCTGGGCCATATGTTTCGGTGCTAGAGGCCACCAAAATATCTATAGAAGTGCTATGGATGAGGTTCCGCAGGGTCCTAAATCTGTGCCATTTTGGCCCCTTTTATGGCCCCATGGAGTTGAAACTTGGCACGAATCTAGGGCCTATCTGACAAGATCTGGCAACGAAAGCATTTTGGACTGAGACTTCCGGTTCCGGTGCTAGAGGCCCCCAAATTGTCTTTAGAAGTGCTATGTATGGATTTCAGAAGCGGCAAAAATATCTCCCATTTTGGCCCCTTTTATTGCCCCACGGTCCTTAGCACGAATATAGGGCCTTTCTGCCAAAACCTGGCAACGAAAACCGTTTCGGCCTAGGACTTCGGTTTCAGGTGCTACACGCCTCCGAATGGTCTATAGGAGTGCTATGTATGGTGTTCCGCCTAAATTTGCGACATCTCGGCCATTTTATGGCCCCATGGAGCTGAAACTTGCCACGAATCTAGGGCCCATCTGGCAGAACCTGGCACCGAAAACCGTTTCGGCCTAGGCCTTTCGGTTCCGGTGCTAGAGGCCGCCGAAATGTCGATAGGAGTGCTATGTATGGATTTCAGCAGCGGCATAAATTTGTGCCATTTTGGCCCCTTTTATGGCCCCAAGGACCTGAACCTTAGCACGCATCTAGGACCTATCTGCCAAAACCTGGCAACGAAAACCGTTTCGGCTTCGGACTTAGGGTTCAGATGCTAGACGCCTCCGAATAGTCTAAAGGAGTGCTATGTATGGTATTCCGCAGGTGCCTAAATCTGCGACATCTCGGCCCCTTGCATGGCCCAATGGAGCTAAAACTTGGCACGAATCTAGGGCCCATTAGGCAAAACGTGGCATCGAATACCGTTTCGGCCTGGGACTTCCTGTTTGGTGCTAGAGGCCCCCGAAGCGTCTAGAGGAGTGCTTTATATGGGATTCCGCAGGGGCCAACATCTGCGCCATTTTGGCCCCTGTTATGGCCTCATGGAGATGAAACAGTGCACGAATCTAGGACCCATCAGGCAGAACCTGGCACTGAAAACCGTTTTTCCTAGGACTTCTGGTTCTGGTGCTAGAGTCCCCCGAAGTGTCTAAAGGAGTGCTATGTTTTGGGTTCCGCAGGGACTTAAATATGCGCCATTTTGGCCCCTTTTATGGACCCATGGAGCTGAAACTTGGCATGAATCTAGGGCCCATCGGGCAGAACCTGTCATTGAAAACCGTTTTGGACTGGGACTTCCAGTTTCGGTGCTAGATATAATAACACGCGGCTGAATTGCAAGACCACCATGACATTTTTTTCAGAATTGTGTCATGTTAGTGGAATCAGTATTTTAGTAAAGACTTAGTTTTGTTGTCCTTATGATCTAACATGGATGCTTATTTACATTTTTAATACTGCAAAATTGTGGTTTTACTATCATTACTGAAGATTGAAAGAGCAACTATATTCTCTTATATAAATCCTTTAGTTTATCATGTCCAAATGGTACAGGATGTGACTGTACTATGTCTACTTTAATTACGAAATATGATTAGCAGCATACATTAAACTTAGATAAAACAGAAGACAACCTCCCTCCATATGGCTGCCAAATTAGAAAGTGGCAAACCACATTGAAAGGACAGTAGATAAAAATAGACCAAACACAACCGATTCCTTCTTGGAGCGGTTAGATGTCAACAGAATAAACACTGTTTTTTTAAAATGATATAAAGGTATTCAAGATAATCAAAGTTAGTATTAGCTTGATTAGTAGACGAGAACGCAGCAGAGGAAAAGAGTAAATGGCCCTAGCAACATGTTTACATTGATTCCGTTAATTATATCCTGGGTTATAATCATTGCATGTGATGATCAGCTGGATTATAAAATATAGCCAATGAAACCTTCTTACGATATCGTTAAGTTATTTTGTTATTAAAAATGCTGTTAAAGACCTATTTGCCTTCTCTTTAGGTTTCATTGTGCACTAATCAATAAATTACAGCTGACACACTGCATACAGGCCACATGCACAAGTCGATGAACAGCCGTACTAAATGTTGACAATTGTGTATTGATCGGAGACTTGGAAATTTGCCAAAGGGACGCAGTATCGAACAGCTCTCTATACAGGTGTGAACCAGTTTGTAATTGCATATATACAAGAGGTGATGTTGGGACAAACAAGCTGACAACAACGTCAATCGTTCTTATGTTTGCAAGGCAAGTTATCTTGAAACATGTATTTCCATATCAAAAGCGTGCCCTTTAAATCTATATTTTAAAAAGCTATAATGATTTAATTATCTTATTTGCATCAGCATGCATTATACATACGTAATATGACGGACTAGCAAATAACTACATTTGACTTAGTAGAATAACTTCATGTTCCAACATTAAAAAACAACACTGGTATAAATACACAGTAGTATATTTTTGACATACTGCTAGCGAATTTCTCCAAACAACCAATAAAGGGTATGTAAATGTATATCGGAATTAATCAATACC
Organism: Sinonovacula constricta; assembly: GCA_007844125.1. NCBI lineage: Eukaryota > Metazoa > Mollusca > Bivalvia > Cardiida > Solecurtidae > Sinonovacula > Sinonovacula constricta. The sequence goes on from CM017570.1 coordinate 49,064,710, forward strand.
AATGTATTTTTATTTCTTTTAAAGCTTATAGAAAAACTGATTTAAGAAAGAATGCCAAAGTGCCGGTAACTCGTTACGGAATGTAGTCTAGTTAATACATGAACCATGTTGACGCTCACATTATGACCAATGTTCATGCCAGTCTGAAAGGTAAGTCGGAGAGCCGTTCAAAGGACAATGAGTAATATTTATGTTCCAATTAATCTTGTTTATAATTTTAGACTACTGTCTATTGACATAGAAGATAAATGAATGGCTATACAGATGAATACATAAATAGACAACGACAACACGAATGACAGTTACCTTACTTGTTTTGGTTTAAGCATCAAGGTAGATAATTAACACTTTGCAAACCTGATCAGGAGAAGCTTTTTTTCTGTTGATAAGTAAACGGATGTATGAAGGTATGATGAGTTCAAAAGTATATACTTAAATTAAGAAGTAAGCAATTGTTACACATATTTAAGTGTTTTGAACTAGTGCATTAAACATGCCTTACTTAGGAAATAATTTGCCCATAACCTTTTATAAAAAAAACTATTGTGTAGGAGAAAAAAAATCGGTGTTGGATTTAGATAACATTAAAAATGTTTACTCATTACCCACCCCATTACTCTCCCACAGGATTCTCGACTGTGTGTTGTCTATACGAGGCAGAAATCGTATAAAAGTATAAAATGCGTATATCTCTAGACTTGACTCATTGAATATAAATTGGTTAACAAATCATGCAAATATATGTAAAGTGTGTACATATATATTTTATATTTACTATAATAAATACTAACATTAAGACTATATTAAAATTGACTAAAATACACATATTTAAATTGACCCACACATCACTGGGTATATGTCTTTTTGTCTCATATTTTTATGCAACCAGATTGACAATTAGACCGAGTTTCTAGAAGTTTTTTTTTTAAAATTAACAATATTGTTCGAGTATATATGTTTTAATTACAAAAATGTATGTGTATGCTGCTGACAATACGTTTTGTACGTATAAAGCACTTACTCTTGAAACTACTCAGCCCTCTGCGGGTGGGTGATATGTCTGATCTGAGAGAGATTGCATGTATTAAAATAAGTTAGATGTGTTACTATGAGTCATTCTCAATTAAGTTAAGACTACATAAACGATGCAGGTATAAGAGATGAGCAGTTTAGTCAATTTATCAATGGCATGGCCATACAAAAGGTCGACTCATTCACAAACGAGGCATATTTCTTCTTTTTTTTTTGCTTTGATACTAGTGTGTTTGTTCTTTATCTTTCCTTGTTTCATTTGCTACCATATGTGCAGCTTTCTATATATAAACCAACCCTTGTTCAAGTATTTTCAAGATACTCTTATTTATGTTGCAGGCAAGAACTGATTTATACCTAAGAATTGTGTTGTTAGAATCGCATTCTCGGCTAAAGGTATTTCTTGTTTCTTTTTGTATTTCCTTTTTGTCAAGTGGTCTTTAGCGACTAACGATTTTGATATGTGCGTAGGTGTAACTAAGCATGAGATCGTTTTAAGTTAGGTTAAATCGAATTTCCTTCTGATTGTGACAGAACGTCTCACATGGTTTTACTTTCAGTTTAACTATCATTTCAAGAACGCCATTTATGCAATATTCAATAATATGAGAACAGGTGGAATTTTAATTAAGTTAACAATTATCTGTACGTTGCTTTGTTCTTGCTGTTGATTGGAACTCGGTTAACTCAAACTATGATATGTTGATGGATTAGATTACATTAAGACAATGAGGAATTCATGAAATAAGGTTTAATATTTAAGCATTCTCAGAAACAACTATAAAAGTCTTCACATATAAAAACTTAAAGAACTAAATCATCGCCTAACTTTATTTAAAGAAAAAGGTTCAGATTAAAATTGAAAAAAATAGTTTAAACATGTCATAAACATGTGGTAACATGTTTGCATTCTAGTTTATGTTTTATGTGCTATAAACAATCTAGCTGCTTGAAATTTTCAAATTAATAAAAACAGTTGATTAGAGTCCATTAACTCCGAGAACCGATAGGTTGTACCGTAAGTACTTATGGTTTAACATTACAATTCTTTGGATATTGAGTAGTGTGATAATTACGAGTTGTTAATATTTGTGTTTATATGAAACATAAATAATATAAAGAGTGCGTATTCAATATTCGTATTAACAAATAGATTCAATAATCTTATGTCACTGAATATATTGTTTCGTTTATGATATTCGTTTACGCACGGTAAAGTAGTTTCGTTCACATTTATAAAATGCGTTCCGTTGGAACAAGATTTCTTTCTTACGTATATTGTTTGTTTTTTTTTTGTTTTTTTTTGTCTTCTTAGTATGTATTAATGACATATATTGGAATTGTATAAAATACAAACGCTCGCAAATACCTTCTAAGTAACGGTCACGTTTTCTTTAGTTAGTTAAGGTATATAATTCGATATGTGTATATGACGATGTCTCGTTGCGTTGCCTATACATAACTGTATTGTGTATGTTATTATAAATTGTACATAAAACAATGTTTGCAAACGGACTGTGTATTTAATGTTTGCTTTCAAAAGATGTTGCCAATGACCATTGATGTACTTGGATGTAATGCACGATAAATATCATGAGATGATTTGTGTGTTTGATTGTATTATAATGTGTGTATAGCAATAAGATTTGTAGATGTATTGCATTATGTATTACAACATTGTATAACAATGAGATAAGTATTGTTCTTGAATGACTGTAATGATAAAAACGTGTCTGTTAATGTCTTTGTCGAAGTCTGAATACGCATGTTCAGTGTGCGTTTAAGTGTTAATTACACATTTTCGAATTTATATATATATATATATATATATATCAATAATCACCATGAGTAAGGTAATATCACTTAAGTGTACTGTTATATTTTTTTCTGGTGAAGAAATAGTTATGATCTCATTTGATTGCATTGTTTTAAAGAATATTGATTGTGTCTTAATGATCACAATGCATAACTAATATAATAATCATAATGGTGATAAAATACTGTGCTCATTAGAATTATCAGCGTTAAATGTGTTTCATATTTTATCCTAGAAGCGTCGTGATATAATGAAGCAAGTGGTATAAGTGTTATGTACGAAGCAAAGGCGTTCAATATATATACATTCATAGAGACTGTATTGCATTAGCATGTGTGTAAAATAATCCTATTAGTGTGATTATATGTATTTTCTTTAGCATGCACTACTTAATGTGCTTAGATCAAATGCTTTGAAACATCATAGTAACTCTTACTAAGATTTAATATTTAATTAATTTTCTAGAGCAGCATGATCGTCTCGTTAGTGATATTGTGCCTGCAATCTGACTTGTTTAACTAATATATTTCAGTACTCAATCTTAACATTATATATTTATTTAAAAAATGGAGATGTAATGGCTATACAAGTGTACAATGGATATTTCTCCCAATAAACAGCTTAGCCTACATGTTGACTCTGTTTTTGTTCTACACAACATAAAAATTAAGTATATTATTTTGTTAAAGCTTACGCTATTGATATATATTGCTAATATTCTATTCAGTACAAGGAAAATGACATTAAGGAAGTAAAAGCATCATCTTTAAAATATCTTTCTTGCAACATTCATCGATGAGTATCTCAAGTATTGGCACTTTTGAAGTTTAACAAGTAAACTTGGTTGATTGCTAACTATTGTTTTGTGTGTGTGTGCTGTATTTCATATTAACGACGTTCAGCACATTTCTTAAAAAAAAACTGATACTAATGTTTGCGTAGATCAGCCAGCGCACCACGGACAAGCTGTAAAACGTCCCAATATGAAAGTTCTTGACTCGACCGGAACTCGAACAAACGCGGTAAATGGCTAAGTAGGTACAGTTGCAGTTGTTATACAGTCCAGAGTTATATTGATGACAAGTGTAAAAGACACATCCTCAACGGGTGACTAACGCTTTTTGTTAAAACTTATTCTTGAGACAAGTAAAAAGTGCAAATTCTTTTTAAAGATTATATCCGCTTAACACGAGTTGCTTAAAAGGAGCGATAGCATATACTTATTGAAAACAAATTTAAAACTTATTCCTTCAATATTAAATAGTTCATTATAAACTTAACACAATATTTAATCTATGCTAGTCTACGTGTGTGTGTGTGTGTGTGTGTGTGTGTGTGTGTGTGTGTGGAGTGGGGTGGGGTCATTGTTGGTATGTCTGTGCATATGCATTATATCAACTGACAAACTATTCGAGAAAGCAGGCATTTTAATTTTATGAAAATGTCAAAGGGTTCGGTTATTTTAACACATACTTGTCAATAAAATCACGCATTTAGGCTGATCACATTTAACGTATAAGACTTACAAGTTATTTCAATACTTCACTTACTGTAATATTTAACATACTTAGTTCGCTTTGTTCTTTAAAAAATATATAGACACTGAGCTATATATCCTTCAATCTGTATCGGTTCGGTTACGCAACATATTCCTCCTCATCAAAAGGAAAAAAGAACATGTCCCATACATTCGCTTTAAATTGATTGAAGTTTGCTCACATGTCGATGTATTAACAGCGTGACTTTTAATAAAGACGAGAGGTGTTTCATTAGTTGAACATGCATGAAGACCTCACTCTTATACAATCGCTTCTAGTTTTTTAAACGATTGAAAAAACAACCTATGTACTAAAGGTTTGTCGTTACCAAAATATATTTGAGCAGATCCACGTGAATAGTATTCAGGTTGCAATGGGTAGCAATCAATAAATTGCCCCTGCAGTTCATTCATATTTGTCTATAAACAGTCGATGAAGAGCCGTCTTTATATCAGGTCTATGTAAACAACCTGGTATTGAATGGAGATTTGAAAGCTTGACAGAGTGAGCAAAACTTCAAAGGGTCCTCTTCATAGGCTTGCACCAATGGGCAATTGTATGTATACAAAAGAGAGACATTGGCTTTACAGAGTAAACAGTCATGTCAACATGTCTTAGTTTATAAGGCAATATATTGAATAACATATATATCGACAATTTCTTTTCTTCAAACTTACATCTTTCTTAAATAGCAAACATGCTTAATACCTTCTTTACCTTAATTTTAAACTATACATGCAAAATACATTCGTTATGCGACGGACTAGCAACTAAATGCGAGTTACGTTGCTTAGCAGCCTTTGTACATATTTCCATTATATATTTCAATTGATTTGTTCACTTATTTATATAAGTTTACCATTCGGAAAACATAATTATACCAAAGGTCATTTCCTGAGATTAATCTACAACGTAAAATGTTCATTTAAAGCGCATATGAAGCATGCGAGTTAACGTGCCGTTAGGTCGATAGGAATGCCAGATAACTATACACAGTTATCTTTAACATGTCAATGGTATGGCATGTCACCATTGGAGATGGACACGTTTGTCGGAAATCTGTTCATAGGACATTAAGTAGTATTTATGTTTAAGTTTGTATGTTATTTTAGACTACCGCCTTTTGACATACACGATCGCCAGATACATATACTGATGGGTAGTTAAACAGATATTTAACATGTGAATACACACTGCAGCTAAACTTGACTTCGTTTAAAGGTAGAAGTATATACCGTAGACACTTCTAGTCTTGATACGGGTGGTTTGATCAACAATTCACTTTAAATGAAAAAAGGAACAACGTGTACGAAATCATATAGATTTCAAATGTATACAAATATTATGGGAAGTTAGCAACCGTTACATATATTGTATGATGTTTTGAATCAATGAATTAAAACACTAAATTATAAAACATTTAGTCCAAAACCATATTCCTGAGATAAAGCCCGTGTTGTAGGAATGGGAAATATTAATTGCTGAAAATCAATGCTAAACCTAATACAAACAAAATCCTGGCAAGCACCGATTGGAACTCGTCAAAAGTATTGCACAGATTTAGTTTAAGCCTGTATGTGAACATTGAGCCAAGGGTAATGTACATTAAGACTACACCATCGATGCAAAGAATTTCACTATAAATATACATGTTCATATAGACTGTATTGCATAAGCATGTGTGTGAACTAATCTTATTATTGTGATTATATTTCTTTCTTTAGCATGTACAACTCGATATGCTTTAGTTCAAATGCTTTGATACAACACAGTAACCCTTCCTAAGTTTTCATATTTTCGCCAGTTTTCCTAAAAACGTATGATCGATTCGTTAGTGATATTTATCCTGCAAGTTGTCATGTTAAGCTAATATATTTTAATAATCAATTTAGATGTAATAGCTATCCAAGTGTACACAATATATTAATGCCATTACACAGCTTAATCCACATGTTGAGTCTTGTTTTCTTCTTAACAACATAATAATTAAATATATTATTTGTTTAAGCTTACGAGAGTGATACAATTTTATTATTAATGGTCTATGAAGTACAAAGAATTTGACATTGCTTCATTAGCAAGTAAAAGCATCATCTTTAAAATATATTTCTTGTAACAATCGACAATAAATACCACCACGATTGGCACCTTGGAATTTTAACAAGTAAGTATGATTGATTGCCATTGGTTGTTGTTTTTGTCTATGTTGTTTTGCATATTGACGACGTTCAGCATATGTCTTAAAACAAACCATACTATTGTTTGCGTTGATCCACCGGCGCAGCACAGGTAAGCTGAACAACGTCCCCATTTTAAAGTTCTTGCCTCGACCTGGACTTAAACATACGCGGTAAGTGGCTAAGTAGGTACAGTTACAGGTGATTTACAGTCCAGAGTTATATTGATGACACGTGCATTTTTTTCAACGATTGAACCTTTAAGAAGTCTTAAGGCATGTCTTTACCAAACTATGTTTGAGCAGATTCACGTGTCTGGTATTCAGGTTTCAATTTGCAGCAACCAACAAAGTGCCCCTGCAGGTCATTTATGTGTATCATACAAGCAGTCAATGAACAGATGTCCTTATACCAGGTTAATGTAAACAACGGTGAATTTGAGTGAAGAGATTTGAAAGCTTCCCAGTGGGAGCAAAACCTAAGTAGATCCCCTTTATTGGTATCAACCAATAACTTATTTTATCTATACAAAAGACAGTTATTGGCCGAAAACAGTTAACAATCACGTCAACACCTCTTAGTTTATATGACTAATTTATATTTTATATTATATTTTAGTACACATATATCGATGAACAATGATTCTCTCCATTTTTAAATAGTCAACATATTTAAAACCTTCTTGACCATATTTACAAACCACAATATAGATACATATTACATACATAATACGACGGACAAGACGACATACTTTGTTTAGCACCCTTAGTACCTCTTTCAATTAGAATAACAACATTGGTATATTTACTCAGTTGTATAATTTTATCATTCGGAAAATGGATGTATATCATAAGCCATTAAAGGTTATTTGAATTTACTCACTTAGACTAATGAATAGCAACGTAGTGTTCAGATGTACCATTAATTTAAAGCTTTTATAAGGTTTGAATAAAGCATTCGAGTCAAAGTGTCGTTAGGTCTGTATGGTATCATTGCTAGGTAATACATTCGCAGATATGTTAAACATATCAAATCACGGATGGATAGTTAAGCAGACACTGAAGACATAAATACTAACCTCAACGAAACTTGTTTTTGTTTAAACATATTTAAACTGGAACCTTGTAGACGTGATAAGGGTATTTTGATCAATAAATCACTTTAATTGAACAAGAGACAACGTGTACGAAATCATATAGATTTCAAAAGTATACAAACATATTAAGAAGTCAGCAATCTGTACATATATTGTAAGCTGTTTTGAATCATTGCATTGAAACATATCTATATTACAACATATTTTAACCAAAGCCATGTTCTTGATAGAATACATTTTTCTAGGATAGCGTGTTATTATTCGCTGAAAGTTACCCGGTGTTGAGGTAAATTGCCACTGCATAAAAATAAACTGAACCGAATGAATTTGTCAATTACCTCTCATTGGTCCGACCTAAGAAAAAAACATAGTTTATGTTTCAACCTGTGTGTGAACATTGTAAAATACATTAAGATGCATAAACGATGCAGAATAAGGAATGTGACGATGTGTAAGTTAACTATTGGGCTATAAAACAAAATACCCCGGGTTCCAATCATTCGCGGAGGAGGCCCATTTAATATTGCTATGATAATAGTGCTGTCTTTCCATTAATTTTCTATTTTCCTCTTGGTCATTATAAATATAAATGTATAAACCAAAACGTGTTCTGTTTGTAAATCGGATATTATGCAAAACTGCTATCAAACTGGCACAATCGTGTGTTAGCTAATAATATCATAGCTTTATGTGCTGTTCATCATGAAATAAACCTGCTCTAGTGTATAAACGCACACTGTCCTTAACAAATCTTTCCATTTGCAACTGATCGTGGTTATCGAATTCAACCGATGTTTTACTGACGGGTGTATATAATGTTAAATCACGGATTAGTATGCAGTAACCAAAATAGCCAACCTTCTTTTAAACGCAGTCAATGATCGACTTCAGTGTATGCACCCTGAAACCTGAAACCATAAAACAATACAATATACCTAAGGCATGAGTACACCTATTATAAGACAATTACATGTTACAGGTATGTCGTACAGTTGAGGTTTGGAGTGCATTTATGATATGCATTAATCATTGGTATAGATATATAGGCTTGTCAAGTGTACACAATCAACTTATTTAAGATAATTGCAATTCTCTTTAAAACTTCCTACATTAAACATAACATAATTTGCCAACACATATGAAATGTGGGCCAGCAAGTTTATAAACTTATTGCGTATCTCAATTCAAAATCGTTTATGTAGATAGGGCATGGTGTAGTTTACCGTAAGCAACTAATTACGTTGTATGCATATGTTTGCATGTTTGCATACTTTTAAAAACTCTTTAATGCTACTGTTAATTCCTAGTTTGTGAATCTTGTTAAACCACCTCTTCAACTTTTATGTAGCAGCACTTTTACTCCCCCACATTAGTTTGTTTTCAGTGAATTTTATCTTGCTGAGCACCATCTCATATAAATATACCCCAAGAGGCTTTGATAACGTCTGCTGAGCACTACCTCGGGATAAAGGCAAATGGCCATATAAATATGTCCCAAGAGGCTGTGATAACCTATGCTGAGCACCACCTGAGGAGTAATTGGGATGTGTACCAAGTGTGCAAACTGACAGAGGAGGATGAATGCTCGTGTCAGTAGAGGGGCTTATCCTGTGTCCCTTTGACAGGTGACCAGTTAGGTACACATACACACACACAATAAAACACTTGTTTCAGAACAGTGTTAATCGTTTGAAAATTAAAGCTTAGTGGTAAATACTACTTTTGGTGATTAAATCTACAATAATTTATATAATTTCGTAAGCATGGGTAGATCTAGTGGAGGGTCAAGGGGGGGGGGATTGGGGGGCTTTAATATTTTGAGGGTGTGACATATCTTAATGGCACTGATAGTAGTGTTGTCATGTGTTCATTGTTACAGATGATACTAGTAAGCACGTATGCATAAAATGAACTGATTTCTGTAAAAAAAATACAACATTTTAGCATTTTTAGTGCAGAAAACGGCACTATTAAGTTTCTAGATATTAACAGTCTTACTGTGGAAGCATGTCCCCAGACTGCCAACAATATTGATATATATATATATGGTTCTCGCTCCATCTGACCCCTCCTCTTTTCCCATATTATGATTATAGATTAGCTGTGTCGCCGAGAATACAAACAGTTTGTTTGAAGACTTATCTTTATTTATAGCTTATAAAGGATATTGTAATTTGGAATCAATCATTAACTCTGCCCAGGAACATCTCTCAGCAGCAGCAGTTTCCTCTCGCTCTTCTGAAAGGTTATATTGTAGTTGCTAAGGGTTCAGGAGCATAGTAATATAAGTAAAACTAAAGATAAATATGAAACAGTTATCCCGTTTCCTGTAACAACGAATAAAACAATAAAACGAATAACGACAAGAGACATTGTTACCTTGATTATTAAACATTTTGAATTTATTTTATTAGACTTGTCTTTAAACACTTTGGCTACTACATATTCTTAACCACCTCTAATCTCTAAAAGATTAAACATGACAATAAACCTGTAATACATGTACTTAGAAATCGTATTTGTTGCTGCAAATAGTAGGAAAGAAAACTGCTTTAATATGCGCACTAATCGAATTTCGAGGGCAGCAGGCCTGACTGACTTATTTTATATGACTATTCTATTTACTCTTTGAGTTTAACCACATTTTGTCTTGCACGTTGACGACTCTTCAAGATGCCGGTCGTTACTTGATTTGCGCCAGTGAACTCTCTTGTTGTTATGTAAAATTGTGTCAAGTACTTACTCAACCACGTATACCTTTAATCACAGACTTAGTTTTACCATCACTCATCTTCAGTGCACTGTATAATTCAAGATGGAAATTTGTTTCTTGTACTTGCACATTTTTTTTAAATTTCTCTTCATTTCCCCACCCAATCTAATATGTTGTTAAGAAATGTCAAACCGCTTTTACTTGTAAACCATACTTTGAACAATACAATACAAGAATAGTCATTAGACAAACAGATAAGATGATATTAACGCTTGTTGTTGTTGTTCTCATAATTTGAATACATACATAAATCATTTATTTGCACATTGGTATCCGTTCAAGAAACCTATTTACATGTGAATAGATGTTTATATAAATAGACAGTAGGTATAAACAAACGTTGGAAACTGAAATATAACAATTTCAACATATACGTTCAACTTGTAAAAGCATCCTTGTTGCTTTTTGCTGGTCCTAATTTTCATTATAAAACAGTAGCTAATGAAAACTATATGATGATCATGAGCTCACATCATACATGTGTATGCTATTGCAAGCTATAATTAGTAATAACATTACGTCATTACCGTTATACTTTAGCATGTATTAAGACGTCATATATACGCCGACACATTAATCTTGACCTATAACCTTACAGCAGTCGTCGTCCAATACGTTCCTTAAAGGCAGATGCATGTTTTGAAATCTCCCATCGTTTAAGGATTTTTTCTTCTTCTCATTCATCTCAATGGATTTCAGGAAGGTTTTGCTTAATATTGAAAGTCCATTACCCATGAACATGAACCAAATGAAACGATATTTTGAAAAGGTGAACACCAACATATACAAGTTGAACCGCAAAGCAGGATATGAATTTAATTCGTTCATGCTAAAATGTATATCAATAGAAATATAAGTGTTATCATTCCACATAAAGTAACCGTTTCGCCTTTAAATCGTTTCAAATCTGTAACACCTGTAATATTACATATTAAAGATCGATGTTTTAATTTGTAGTTCACCAAGGCAAATACACTTACCGCCTGCTTTAAAAGTCAGTCAATGTAGTGTTACAGAGCCATTCTCAATACATATCAAATGACCGCATGCATGAGTAGGGCCTTTCAGCAAACTATTATGTCTATTATAAGCAACGTTCAACTAGATTCAGCTGGATAACCAGTCAGACAGTTCAAATTATGTGAATGTGCTGCATTAACTGGCTTGCTAAATACACGTTATCTTCCTTTATTCAATTTGTGTGTTTTAAAATATGGCGAAGTTCGGTAATCTTACAATGATACCTGATGAAAGTTTGGATAATAATTGTACAGTTTGTGAGAGACAGGGAAAAATCACCAAATCGGGCGTCTTTTGTTTTGAGTGCCAGACATATTTGTGCGCCGATTGTGTATCTACTCATAACATTTTCTGCATTGGACATCATGTTCTGAAGACGACTGATGAGAAAGTCCAGAATATTCTCACGGAGAGATGCGAGAAACATCCAGATAAAGTGATAGAATTCTACTGCCGCAACCACGATGAAGTAGTGTGCACAACATGCTACTTGCTAAATCACAAGTAAGTTATGGGTTTGGGGTGTTTTGTTGTTGTTTATCACACAGTTATATTATATCAATCTCTTTATAAATCGGTCCCGTAAATCGGCGAGGCCGGACAAAATGTTCCATCAAAACTGACAATCACTTGACAAAAATCAATACTGACACGCTATTGTGAGGTATGTGGTGTAAAGTTCTCTGACTATTTTGAGATGACGAAATACTGGGTTTGGTTTAATATAGCGGTTGGAAACGGTTCGATTTGATAGGGACATACCAGGTGTTGTAATTCTGTTAAGCATAATATCATTTCCTTACATGAACTAAAGACAACGAGTATACGCAACTACAAACATCAACATTTGAAATAATTCACTATATCAGGTAGTCATTTTAATGACAATCTACTTTCGTCTATTTCTTCATTAAATATCAATCAATTTAATGAAATTTAACGTCAATGAACACAACATTACATCTATTAAACCTAACATCAGCTGTTAATAAGTGCATACTAACACCCACACATTGATTGTCGCACGTAGCGGAGGTGTGAAAAAAATTATCACTAGTAATTTGATAGAAAAAGATAACCAGTCTGTGTTAATTAACCGAGATTGCAGTTCGACCCATAAGGTGTGGAAATACAGGTAAATAGGCTGTAGGGACTGACAACCAGTGCAACTGTTAGAGCAGGTAGTACTAGCGATCCCATGGTATATTTATATAGAACAAAGAAGGCATTATGCTGTGACCGGCAGTTTTTGTTCGACCAATCCGGTTAGATAGGACAGATCTAAATTTACACGTATTATGTTAATAGAGATAAGTGCATGCTTGAACTTTCTGATAAAACATTAAGTAAAAGAAATCAAAGTGAGTTACAATGGATACTTTGCCTTTGTTTGGCACGCAAACATAATCCAACCTATAACTTTACAGCCGTAATAGAATCATTATATTTTGATCGATATAAGTTGATTGGTTCTATCGACTAATTTTAGCATTAAACACAGGTAAAGTTATACTTATATAATCACACAACAAACACATAAAACATTTTGTTTTAAGTTTTTTCGACAGAACATACTTGTAAATATAGAACCAATCAGTATGTTTAATAAACATGACTTAACCTAAATACACACATGTCGCGTACAATAAAAAAAACGGTATAAGAATGGTAACCGAAACTAGCATTTAATTTTTCTTATGAAAAAACTTTTAACTTGCCACCACCGTTTGCACAAAGAACATCCGTCTAAAGGGACAGTTAGGTTTACTGGGTTAATAGTCCCATATGTCAGGTATCTTGAAACGGTGTCAATTTGAAGCAGATGCAATGCTGCTTTCACTGTGTATAGCATACCGTGAGCATGCATGATACCACGCCCAGTTATAGTATGCTTACACTGGGCGAACCAGTATTTGAACTATCCTTATATTTGCTTGAGCGTCAGTAAGGGAGCTATATCACTACCATTTTAACGACTTTGGTATGTCGCGGCCCGTGATCGAACCCGTGGCCTCCCGTACCTGGAGCCGATGCACTACCGATTTGACTGTTAAGACACTGATAAGTGTTAAAGTTATTCGAGTATTGCTTATTGAAAAGGGAATATGTTAAGCCTAGTTAAAACTAACATATAAAGCGCTTTCTAATCAATCTGGTATATCTATGAGATAATCATTATTACATTTGATTCCTTTAAGATCGACTCTGTCTCACTTTGTCAAAAGCGCATGATTTCTTATCAAAGTATGTACTTAAACCAACATGCTGTCTATCCAAAAATGTAATGCGTAATTAAATTCAGATCACAGTCGATTACAGTATACTTTTTATTCGGCATAAGAACTGTGATGGAGTTGCCTGTAATTTGTCAAAATGAATGACCTCATATATTGCCGTTAAGAATAAAACTATTTGCATGTATTGTGAAATATGAAATATAATGAAGTACAATCCCGGTCAGAATGCATAGACGTGGCCATGATTTGTATGAAGTTTCAAGCATTATAACCAGCATATATTTATTAACAATTTGATTACATGTGTAAGGTACTTTTTTATGATAATGGTCAATGTTTGCGTATTACTGTTCTTAGACTCAATGCAGATAAAAAATCGTCATATTTTTAGAAAATAACAAACTCCAGCTTAGATGCAGCAGTTGGCCGTAAGAAGATATTAAAAGTCACAGAATGGCCCAATCAAATATATCAAATATAATGTACCAAAGACTTAGACCGAAGCGTACGGATATCGATGTACTGTGTTTGCTTTTTTGTAATTCAAATATGTCGATTTCATTGGTAGCTTTTGTCTTTTTCGCTCTCTTATACAATGCTTACGCTGTATTAAAATCACTTTTCAACGTTTTATTTTTGTACATGTTTATAGAATGTGGTATGTGTTTGTGTGTTTACAATGGATGGAAATGGTAATTACACATTGTATGATAAACACTTTTGATACAGTTAACCACTAGTTGTATTTTAGGTTTTTTTGAAAAGTGGAGTTTGGTCATTCAAATGCCCTATCTACTAAATGGTTAAATTTCATGTGCTTTTAAATTATTTTGACTTTAAGGTGAAAATCGGATATTCAGTTTATATTTAAAGTCTTGTTTATGTTTGCATAAATAAATAATTCAAACGACAACATAGGTTTCCTTACATATCTTTTACATTATTTTCAATATGCATAACGTTATAATTTAGCTAGAGTTACTGAATTATTGTTGTCTCTCCGTTTGAGTAGCCAGAATTATAGGGAATGGATTGTTAAAATTATAGTTTGTATGGAAAAGAATCATAACAGTCTATTTCGTGTTATTTTGCCATATATGCACGGTCCTTTTAGCGAATATAGCAGTAGTAATACAGGTAGTAGTAGTAGTAGTAGTAGTAGTAGTAATAGTATTGAAAGAAGCAGAATCAGCAGCACTTGTTATTATTCGTGTGCCAAATGTAGCAGCAAGTGCGTGAACTTTTTTCATACTAGTTTTAAAAGTAGAAGTATCAGTATCAGCCATAACATTGATAGTAGTACTAACTTTAAACAATGCAGATAATAATAAAACAGAATAAATCACATATATTAACTTCACACAGTTCACTTGTCAGTTTGACCCTTCATCAGTTTTAGCTTATAACATGAGTCATGTTTATGTAAGTCCAACTCTTGGCAATTTTAGCAATAACATAGGACATAGTTTATGTATTCTAACTTCTAATCAGTCAAAATATGAATGATGACAATGCTGCATAATGTTTCCAGGACACCAACATAGGGTAACTTCCTTTACCGGAAATATATTCAGTTTCGGCATTTATACTGATATTAACTTCCTTTATACGACAACTGACCTCAATATAATTATAAGGCATGTTGTTGTTTTTTTGTTTTTATTTCTGTTAAATATTTTCTCCTATTCTTTTCTCCACTGTATTCCAGACAGTGAAAATGATGTTTAACAATGCTTTATAAGGGTTTTACAAAATCGAAAGAGCAAAACTTCTTTAAGGGGAATATTATTTAGTTTATGCGCACTTAATTGTAACTGACTTTATAGCACAGCTCGTTCTAGATGAAATTTATTCGCATGCATTTCTGCTAACTGTATTGTCCGAAATCTATATTGTAACTGCAATCATGCTGATTTTACTTCATCTAGTTTAATGTTTACTTATGGAACATAGATTTGCATATATAAAGAACCTCGTGCTAAAGTCTGACAACAACATTTTAACGAAGTTAGCATCGCGTTTCCCTAAGACATACTCAACAAGTCGGGATCTTAGTATTTTATTTAAAAATCAAGAAGAAGAGGATATTCGATTTATAAATAATAGTAGACGCATCAGTAGTAGCAGCAGCATTACTAGGAGTAGAGTATAAAGTGCTGACCACATCGGTCCTTTCGAACTATATTGAATATTTATTACAGACGCTCATGTAGCGGGTATTGCACTGGGACTTATTTTAACATCGTTCAATCTTGATTTCAGAAAATGTGATGATGTCAAGCACATCGGCGAATCAGTTGCCGAACTCAGTGCGGACCCAGACATACAAGCTATTCCTGGTCAAATCGATTCTGCTCTTGACCATGTGAATCAAATCATTGAAACGTTTGACAAGCACATTAAGCATATTGAGAGTGACAAAAACAAGTTTTTGGAAGACCTAGAAGAATTTGCCAAGTCAATTTTGTCTAAAATAGAAGAAATGAGAAAACGTGGAAAAGATGACCTTACCGCTTCGCATCAACGCATTACATTTAAGGCAAATGAAAAACTAAATGCATGTGTACAGGCCAAGAATGATCTCGGTAAATACTTAGACGAGATAAAACGATCCAGTAAGAGAAATGCGCATTTAATTGTCTTAAAAAATCGCATCAAGAAAATAGCAATACAAAGTGAAACCCTCTGCAACGAGTCTAAACAGATGATTAAAGGAACCGAATTTTGCTTCAGACGGAACAATAGGCTTTCAGGTTTATTAGCTGGGTTCAATTCTTTGCTGGAAGAAAGCACCGACCACATGGAGCAACTGACGTTGGTAAGTACTACGACTAACATTTTATTGTATAATTTGACATTCGGATAAATCTGATTAGACATGTCTACTCGAAGAAAAATATTTTAATCCAATCAAGACACAAAATTATATATATATATATATATATATATATATATATATATATATATATATATATATATATATATATATATATATATATATATATATATATATATATATATATATATATAATTTTGTGTCTTGATTGGATTAAAATATTTTTCTTAGGCAAGGCATTTGATGACTTTTGCCAGCCGGTTTTCAAGATTAAGATAAATAGTCCGTGGTCAGCTACATCTGAATGCCCTCACTACCATATCAGGAAAACTGTCGGCGTCAGTTTTAAGCAGGTCAAACCAGAAAGGAACGTCCACAGGCAAAGGTGTCGCATGCCTCAGCGGCTATTTCGATGTTTCAATAGCGGTGTCCAGCGAAGAAAGGTTTTGCTTTCTCTCACTACGGATACGAGCACATTCCTTGCGTATACAGCTAATTGGAATGACCTAAACATATAACTCTACCGTAGTTATTTTGGTGTTGTAGATTACTTCGTTCTGACATCTGTCAGTTATTTGAACAGGTTACAGATTCCCTTCAAGCTCCGCAGTGGTGCGTTCAGGCTGATGCTACAGAGGGAATAGCTTTGCATGAAGATTTGCGGTGGCTTGGTACTCTGTTTGAGTTTGGCTGTAAAACAGGCTGTACCTGATATGGTAGAAAATCCGCAACACAATTAAGATTAACACACAATACCTGATATGGTAGAAAATCCGTAACACAATTAAGACTAACACAGCCTGAACAATTTGGGATGAAAACCATCGAGAGAGCATCATATTAAATATTTAACGGCCAACCTCTCGATAATCTGACCCGTGGATTAAAAGGCGTGATGGGATATTTTTATTTACATTGTTTGTTTGTGGGGAAAATCATTGAATGCGAGGATCTTGCGCTTAACACATCTCTTAACTCTTGCTTCTTCGTTTACAATGTATGCCTTTGTCTAGTGGTAGTTCTTCTTTAAACAGCTGTGGTAATTATTGTACTACCTTATCTTATGTTTCTCCTGAATAGAAAATACTTTTAAACCAGTAACGGGCGTTGGGCTTATAGACATCCTTGCCCACTTGACGTCTATCGACGAGCATTTAGCTTTATAAAACATGAACAAGGGCCAGTAACATTGCATCTTAGTAGGAATAAGACGTTTTTAAGGCAGAAAGGGTGGGATCAAAATCGTTTTTATCTTGACCGCCAACGGAATAACAATCAGCAATATCTAGCAGATATTACCAGATGCGCCAACTGAATCAACCCCTCCAGCACCAAAGGGTAATGACTAAATCTAGAAGAATCTAATAAGAAGTTAGTAAACATATACAGCTTTAACCCCTCGCCAGTCTACTTGGCAAAATATATAGAGGCACAAAGCCTATCTGAGTACTTCAGATATTGGCAGTCGTGTCTAAAATGTCAGGTCTCCGCGGGAATTTACAGACGCTGCTCCTGGGCTGATTCTTAAAATACCATCGCTGTTATACAAGACAACGTCATAGTCTTAGTGTATAGCGGAAAGCTCTGACTGGAGGTCGTAATGTATCACTATAGCTGTCTTTGCGGCCGACACAAGAGGATTGTCAAAGGACTATGTAAGTGTTAGATTTATCTCGAGGGCGACTTCAAACACAAATAAGTAAAGATACCAATAAAATTACTAATACAGACTATTCATTTCTTAAGACGCCACAACCCTTTACAGACGATATTACCAACTTTATAACTCAGGATGCCGCACGTAATGCCAGGACAGTAATTGTTGGCATCCTAACTGAAATAGGGTTATGATGTTTATACACAACAGTTACCATAAAAACAAAATCCAACAAACCCAATTTATGGGGGTCATCGAACTGAACCTACATGACTCCGGAAGATTGTCACCATTTAAACCACTATACGTTGGGAAGTTGAGAAATCGGCTAGTCTCTACAAGATGTACAAGCATGGCGTACAAACGTAGGCGGTGCCGTGTTAGGCATTGACGCTTACCTACTTCTAAGTAAAGCAAACACCAGCAAATGAATTCCCTCGCACTGGCAAACATCAAAACAATCTCTAACATTGTCTACGCTGTCGTGTAACATAGTGTGCTCGACGAGAGACAGAATTTCAAAATCATAAAGAAAGAAAATCGCCAAGCGTAAAAAAAAACCATGCAGAAACCCTAGACGAACATAAAAATAAACCTGCTAGAAAAGAAAAGCCGGCTGTAGCTCCGAGAGGAACTCCCAGGAAGAGTAAGTACATCTTCCCGCGAAGCTGCGTTCACCATGTCGAAGCTGAGCTCCCCAACCCGTTTAATAATCATGTAAAGGACGATCGTAAAAGACTCGTCTGGGTCAGCATGGTCAAATGAGATTTAGAAATATTTGACGGCACTAGTGAACGAGTTCAATCTCGTCACGAAGGCTTGTGTGTTGCCACGTCTGGCTACCAGTCCTTTACACACACGCCGACGCAATTTTAGCGTATTAATTGGTGTCGGTTCGCAACATTCATCAGTATGGGCGGCTCATTCGCATACCAAATCATACACCATCTTATCATCATACACTGGATTTATGGCTTCATGGACACCCAGCCCGAACTGTGGATAGTCGAACACGGCTTTCTGTCCTTCTGTCAGTTAAGCAAGAAAACTTGTGCAGCCTTATAGAAACAAAGAACTTACTAGTATATAGCCCACTTCATGTGTTAATTAAATATCATATTACCATCATCAACTGGCCCCTTCTTAATCGCTGTGTTTGTTGTAGTGATGCACAATCTCCCTCAGAAGAAAACATAAACATAGAAGGCCTTAAACTGATAGAGTCAGCCGGGAAATATCTCACCGGCGACGAGCCCTGACCGTCATACATTTCTTAATTATTTACTGGGTGGGGTCGCCCATTGGCTGTGACCGTACTCTCTGCTGTTGATACCTTTGATTAAACCATCTTGTGGTGAATAACCCACATTCGTAAAACCTTTGATTATTGTTATGTAAGATTGAGTGATATAACTGAATGACATTTGGATCTTTTTTCAGACGTTTTACTGACTATGCTTTAAGGTGAACATGATGGCAAATGTGTTCATTCAACGTAGAAAGACACATTTGAAACGCTTCAAGCAACAAATCCAGGTCATTGGCAAATGAAAAATGTTGTTTACATGTGGTTCACTGAAGCAGTATACCAGAAAATAGCTCGTGAATCAACATGTTTAATCACTATTCCATTGAGTCAACATTTTGAGGTCAAATATTTAATCTTTTCTTTCTACAAATTATATCGGAATTAAAAAATGTCTGGATTTCCTTTTTAGATTCTACGAATACACATACTGTGTTCTTGTTTTATTGGCATCGTTCTGTTTCACGTTTCGGTTAAATCATACGTGTATGATTATATGTCACTTATTTATAATTTATTACAAGAAATTTGTTTCACATTATTAACTATAATGACAATTATATGTGCCGTGACAGTACTTGCAATACGTGTTCAATTATGTGCGTGCAACTTATGCAAAAGACCGTCGTCAAATAGATTATTTTATTTTACCTATTGCAATCATAATACTTTTCGCTGTGCATTTTAAAAAAATGTGTTCTGTCAAAATACTTGTGTAGCCATTGATTTCTATGTTTTTTTTAATAATACTATCTTACCAAATCGAGTTTACTGAATTGGCTTTTATGATATACATACTAGAACTTCAATTTCTCCAATCCTTTGCGTGGTTCGTTTTGAAAGTAGTGCATAATAGTTAGAGAAGCATTGCGACTATTCAGGTCGTCTTTTGGCAGCTGTATCATTGTTTGAAATAATAAGCTCTCCATGTTGTTGATGGAAGATCGTTCGGTCGTTTTGGTTTTCAGCTGTTCTTCATCTATGTCATTACTTTAAATGCAGATTGAATGCTTTCTGAAGAAGATCATACACCGATCAGAGCTGATTCTGAAGACGTAATTCAGCGTTTATCTTGCGCCTATGTCCTATATACTTCATGGTATAGCCATAGGTTCTACAGGTCAGATGCTTTTATATGTTGTGTTTCTTCTCTAAGTTCCACCAACAAATGGTCGCTGTTATCCATATTCTTGCAAATTGTACTATTCCAACAACGTTTGTGCGGCGATTTATGTTTCTAAATCTTCAATCGCTTGTGTGACTGACTATATTCAGTTTGTTTCTGCTTTAGTTCTAACTAAACATGTGTATTTATCTTTCGAGTCTATAACGTCATGATAAGTCCTGCCCTTCCTATCTTATTGCTGTCAATGATTTAACTGGGGTGAAGCTTAACTGTACTGCTTAAGAGACGACTTCAAACTAACCTAGGTGGTTTTCTGTCGTCTACAGCGATGCTTGTTGATGATGTTCCATCGAAGGTCAGTGAGATGTCAAATACACATTCAAATTCAGTGATCATTCTGGTCGAATATAATTTTTGTTAAAAACATTAAACCATTTTTTTCTGACATTTGTAGAAATATTCTTGGGATTTATATCAAGAACGCGTGGGTTTTACAACTTCATTCGTTGTCATTGCGTTACAAAATAATAAATATTCTATATGCCAAACAAGCATTTTTCAATTCGTCAACAATCAATAAATCAAAAAATCAATCATTGCAATATAAGTTTAAAATTAAGCCATACAAGTAAAGATCTTAAGTCAATATGATAAGCAGGTTCTACCGTAAGATTTAAACTAACATCTGCATAGATCAACATTGACTTCAAATGCTATTTCAGTATGAGTATATCTGTATACAAGTATCATCGTCGTGTTGTACAAATTCTAAATTTAGTTTTGCAATTCATATTTCAGTAATAAAATAGATGTTACCGAATAAGTTGGTCTTTCCACAAGGTCTTTACAAGGTTTTCTAAATTAATCTGATACCGTCCTTTCCTTAGAATCTATGTTTATGTTTGTGTGTGTTTTCATTTAAACGAGAAGGTAAAATAGGAAAGGATGGAAATCGCATAATAGCTGTTTTGAAAGATATGAAATGAACTGATGCAAAGGGACGACTTTCATTCAGTTGTCGATTTGGCGTGTTTCAAGCAAAAATAATTGATCTGAGAAATATCTTTTAATACAAACCATTAGTTTGTCTGATGTTTGGTGTATGAAGTTGTACTTTATTTGCTGTTAGTTATATGTACATCCAGAAATGGTTTCCCTGACTTTTTTTATCAGATTTGTCCAATCTGCAGATAAATATATGAAATCGCTGTGAAGATCGAAAATTACGAATCGTGTTTACAGTCTGACATCCCTCGGTTGTCAATATTTCAGCTAGGCCGTCGGTCCGGAACTATGTATTTGTTAGTAGCGAGTGAATGTTACAAACATAATACCTTTTTTAAATAAAGTCAGGTACTTATATCATATTTTAAAGTCAACGTTAAGAGTTATGTTATCTTGTAATGTAAAATATTTTACAGCTTATATAACGATAGAACTATTTAAAGTGTTTGTGTTTTAAACACGAAGTACCGCTTTGTAAAATAATTATCACACAAGTTGAAAAAGTAACACGACACTGATATAGTTAAACGAACAGTTACCCCATAGCACAGTCAGTAGGCAAATGACAGATTGGGGTTCTTCAACGCCAACGTCCCAACTTTTGAGTGGTTTTCATAGTGACAAAATATTCTGCCAATATGAGACATGGAAAGTAAGGTGCATTTATCGATATATAATAGCTCAATCAAGAATGCGTCGTTCAAACGGTAAATGCAAATTGCAATCTAAATTTGCATAATAAGCACATACACGAGAAAAATACACGAAATCTGCAACTAAATATTTCCTAAAGAAATATCACTTTAAAAAAAATGCTGCCCAAGCGATGACGCGTACTTAAAACAAGTTAATGCATTAAAGTATGTCATTTGAATCAAATACTTACTACTTTCTGACACGACAAACATAATAAAGGTTAGCAGGAGAAAACATGCACAATTAAAACCATCCAATATAACAAACGGCAATTAAGTACTGTGGAGCTCTTAAAGGTATGTTTTATGATAACATACGGGTCCATTTTAGTATCCCATATATTTGCAAAACAACATTTGCGAGTTAACTTATTATACATTACACTTCAAGCTTAAATTCACAAAGAATGTTTAATAAATTTAACCATGCAGGGATTCGTGGAAGTTTTGGGGAGATGTGTAAATATACTGTAACTGCCTACCCGTAACTCTGAAGCGCAAAGGTTAGTGTTATTTTAAAATTTGGTACATTTAACGTTATATCATCAGTCTTTCAAATAATCTTAGTGTTAGTTCTCAGGAATCAAACGTTTAAACATGATAAAATAATTATGCATGTTTTAGATTATAAAACATGACGTTATGTGTTTTTATGGATATTGGACGTTGGTTCCTCTCTTCCATCTCCACATAATACTACACCAGTTGGTACTGGCATTGGTTTTGTGGTTCTATTATAAATACTATTTGTCCCTCCTAAATACAATGTGGACAATTTTATTTACATCACTACTTTCTTTCATTGACATCAAAGCTTATTTAAGAATATGTCACGTTTTGACAATTGTTTTATTTAAATATATCTAGATTGATTTTCTTTCCGTTGCTTGCATTTGAGGAGGTGCGAAGTTAGACCTATGTAGAATGGGTTTATACACCCCTTTGGCCGACTGACCGTTCAAAGGCGGCAACTGTTGGGTTTGCTCTATTTAATAAGTGACTCATAAGAGATTTATTCTAAATTTTAAAAGCCTTGTGCCTTTCCATAGTTTGATCTATGTTGCAATGCTTATACTTCTTATTATTATATTATTATCAAATCATTGTATCCGAGTCACTGTACGTCTAATACGTGGGCAAACAAGTGCTATATATGACAAATATTATCCTAATAAATCTCTTTTTAAGGATCTCGTACGACATGACATGGGAATAAAGAAGCCCTTGACTCAATCAAAGATCATTCCAGTTTTAGTATATGTGTTATTTTTCAAAACTGTAGTAAGTTAAATGTCGAAAGAACATTTTGAGGTTAAATTCGGAACTATTTTCTTCTCAATAATCGTTTATTTCAATGTCCGCTTTGCTTTTAGAATATTCAAAGAAACATAACGTGTTTTGTATTTTCATCGAGACTTGTTTATTCTGTCTTTTAACGGTTCTTTATCACAAACTATTACAGAAAACACTTTAACATTCGAAATGTTAAAGACAATTGCATGTACTGTGTCTTTACATGCCATACGTAGCCAAATAAGTTCGTGAAACAAATTCAGGAAACTGGTAATCAGTACATTCTTCGTTTCAAAAAGCGAAATTATACATACTGCATTTACATTTATGGGAATAGTTTTAGTTGTTTTAGAGTCTTGACAATGTCCTCATATTTTTATCAATTTGACCATTCAAGCAGTTTTCAACGGCAGATAATTGTATATGGTACTTTGTCTATGAAAACATGACTTGATTTGAATTAAAATGTGTTGTTCATCCAAACGTTGATCACGTTCAAAATGCTTCTCTTTCATAATATGGTGAGAGGTAGTTTAATACCGCTATCAAAGATTATCTTATTATATGATAATTTTAATGTTTAAGACTGTATATCTGCAAAAATTCTTTCCATCTTCTAGCAAATATAGTTCACCCTTCGCCACTGATTAACGCAACAAAATACAATCTTATTCATGTTCGTTAAACATTGTTACGGTCTGTACACAATTTAACAGTTTTTCTCTATCACTTCTTTTTCGTGGTCATCTACTACTTGTTCTTTGTCTTCATCACCAAAATTATCAACTTTATATTTTGATCATCTTCTTCCTTTTTTGTCTGCCGTTTCGTCTTCAATAGCAATGGCAGAAATATCCAAAATTAATATAATATGTCTCGTGTAAACCGGAGATTTTCCTTACCTTTTCTTGGCCAGTTTTATTGATCTTGATCGAAAAAAGAACGTTAATTGTGAATTGATCCTTCGCTTGTTTTCGCGTTAAATATTTAACAAGCCCATGACAGCTATAAGACCGATGGGAGAAAATATTGGAGTTTGATTTGGGCCTATATTCTAAACAGTGATCATTGGTCTACGCAATATGTCCTATCTACTCAATTGGACCCTTCTTCTAAAAAAAAGTTGGTAATTGCTACCTGAGAAGATCCCGCAAAATGATGTTCCTCAGATCTGTGTAAACAGTGAGGCAGAAATTACATCTTATCATTGCATACAGGTATTTCTTATCTGGTCATAACAATTTGTTGCATGTATAATAAATAGGAAAATATGTAGGCTATCACGTTTAAGGTAGTAAATCGTATAGACCCGCTTTAGTCCCCACCTCTCTGGCTCAAATATTATGTTTCTTCTGTTAGCTGCAACGACGGTCTTCCAATAAATGGCATTGGCTAAACAATGACAATGCCATGTGCTTAATGAATATCCTTGCAACAATTTCCTGCATCTGTTCCAACCACGAACTATGTTCGAACCATAGGTATTCGCCAACTGTGTCATGTAAGGTCAAGATTAGCGCTGATATTTTTACGTTAATATTTCTGTACATGATGTCATTGCTAGGTGGAAGTTAATTCTTTTGATGTAGAGACGAATTCAAGCAAATCTGAATAGGCCACAATGTCTTCTCCGGAGATGCTTGATGATACGTCAATGTTTTGTTCGAAGGCTAATGGGATGACTTAAATACATTCCAATTCATGCGAATCTTTGTTGGTACATTGAAGGCGTCATTTTTTCTGGCCTAATATTGTTGTCTGTTTTCTTCATGCTCACTGATATCTCATTGCTCAAGATGTTATTTTATGTTAAGTCTTTCGTCGAACACATTTTTCGATACAGTTAATAAGGATTTCTATTTCTGGTAAGGAGAGGAAAGCTTGTTGAACCTGATTAGTTTTGTTGTTGACATGTCACCAGAATTAACCATTGTCTCTATTGCCTGGAGATATTGTAACTGTCAATTTTAAGCAACGCAGTCGGTCCACATTGCCAACTGACCGTTGCAAGGCTGTCGGGTTTGCTTTTTTGTTAAATGTCTCTTTACAGATTTGTTCTTACATTTACATTTGGCTTGCACGTAAATACCTGTGCCTTTTCAAATGTTGGTATATAGTACAATGTTCACAGGACTTTGCCATATATTTTTATTCAAGCTACAGATGCGTTTATTCGACTTACCCCAAAGATGGCGGAAAAAACAGGTGCGCGTACATCCGGGGTAAAATCGATAAGCATCTATAAGCCGATTTTATAGAATTGAGTTTCATTAAATACGTACAGTTAAAATGAAAACGGAATATCTATAGAATATGTGAACAGCTTAATTTTAATATTCCTCTTTCTTTTCTGTTTCAGCATTTTAACACGAGCTCCACTATTGAGGTAAGAGTATATACTACTTTATAAATGAAAGATTTTCATCTATGTTGCAATGATTGTAGGTACACTTTGTAATTCCAAACGTTGATGAAGTTCAAAATTGTTCCCCTCTTACATTTGGTAATAGGTAAAACTATTTTTCAAGTGCATCCAATTATTTTATATACAACATGACAGCTTGTGTTTGTTATATGTTAATGACATTTAAAATTGTATTTTGGGGGTCAGGCATCTCTGCATCTGCAAATGATTACTTACCATCGTACCTGATAAACATATTGGGCAAATGAGTATGATAACATATGTGTTTCGATATTTGATGTTTATCAATAGATATTTTAACATAAAAAACCGTTGTCTGTTTTCCTCTGGATAGAGTATTTGAGCAATGACTTGCGTTGACCTACTCCAGCGTTCAGGTCTAAAAAAAGGTATAAGGATCATATATTACTGTCTTGGTCACTTTCATTGTTAAACTAAAAGAGTAAAAGTAAACTTGATAATCTTTTTTTTTTCGTTCGGTTCGAACTGTCAAGAAAATATACTTAAACAGTACGACCACTAAACACACACGGACTGAAACTCTAATCTACGCGGCGTATGGAAATGATTGGACTTGGTTAACCATGTGACTAGACTTGCAACTCGTAGGCTTCAAACGACGACTTTCTGACACTTCTTAATTCTGAATCTGTTTTATAGCTGATGTGGCTGACAATCTTACATCACTTTTTTTTTTCCAAACCAATAATATGTGTTCATACATTCAGTCATCTCCGTTTGTAGCTGATGCGTCAGCTCTTTCATCGAAATTCATGCGGCTCAAGCTGAACGAATCCATGTTGAAACATTGAAGTGGCCATTTTTTCTGGAAACCATTTTTGTCTGTTTTCATCTTGCTTACTGTTTTTTAATTTCTCAAGAGGTTACTCTGATGTTAGTGTATTTTGTCGTACACATTTCCCGATCCAGAAGTTTTACTAAGACACCTCATCACTAATCGCAGAATATGTGTATGAATAAACCAATGAAAATGAAATACAAATATTTACTATGAACTATATTTTAGTTGTCAATTTCGCATGTTTCAAGCTAAGTAATTGTGTTTGATAAAAACCTGAATATGCTATATATGTTGCTTTTAGTAGACGAATGCGAACAATCCCGTTTTGTATGATTAAACAACATTATGTTGCTTTTAGTATGTCAGGCTCTAACCGTGGTTATCTTCATGTCAAGAAAAGATGAAGCATATAAATGAACACACTTATTATTTATTAACAAAACAAAACAAAAAACAGACAGTAGGGAAGGTACTTTGTCGCCGGATTTTAATAAGGCCCGCACATTCATACATCAAAAGGGGGTTTTAAACATGCAACACTACACTTTTAAGGAGAAACAAATGAAATATACATATCAGTGTCAAATGTAACAAATAGTACGTGTAAAAATCATTTAATCAATCTAACATGAATCTATGGATGTTCATTTATGTTGATAATAAAAGGGTGCACATTTATACCTGCACTAACCATGGTGTATATCCAAGACCAAGAAAACACATCAAGGTGAATTAAGCAATGACGCGTGTTGGTAATATTATCAAGAAACATTATGCGGCCTGTTACTATTACTCAGCATTACAAGTATAGCCAATGGACATTTTTACAATAAAGTCGTTTTAGTTTCACTAAGCGCAGGACTATCGTTTATTGAAGCAAATGCACATAATTAGGCTCATTCTTACCTCTGCATTCTTACCAAAGCATTCGTCTAGTTTTAATGATTATCATTAGTGTTTTAATTTATTCTATATTCATTTCATAAATGACAAGCATAGTTTTGTTAAAACTTTTTTTGAAAATAAGTGTGTGTATAAGTGTGTATGTTCTGTGTTATGCCCCATTTTATAAGAGCTGATACGAGGCGGACACTTTGATACATACACAATGTCGAGTCTACGTGCTCATCCACACTCACTGTTCAGGCCAAATGACTAGTATGAACACTTTGAGTCTAAACAGAAGGTGGTCTTAATACAGGGTGGTGGAGGGCGTGGGGTTGGGGGTTACTCTATAAGAAAAATAACACATTTATAAAGCAACTAAGTTTCAAGACGTTTTATAAACGATTATAAAGCATATGTTGTCGATTATCGTATGTCAATAACACAATAACAGATTAAGATGACAACAATGAAGAATGTTTAGCAACTGTAAATTATTCTACAATACTGTCTATGCTAAACACAGTATCGACGACATAACATATTGCTAATTATTCAGAACAATGCATGTTTTGCTGATGCTTGCATGTATAACTATGCTTTGATCTAGTTTATTGCGATTTTGTTAAATCATTAACAGAAAAGTATGTTCCCTCACCAGAAATAGTCTTGCTGTTTCTCATCGATCCCTCTTTCCATCGTCGGAATTGTTTAATTTTGTGTTGCAATTGAATGGCATGGAATCTTTTTCTGTTCATTATAAAGTGGATCTTCACAATTCGTAAAAAAATATAAGGAATGTACTTAATTTTAAGTCCTTTTTTCACATTATTATAATGAAACTTAAACAATCAACGATCAAAAAGGTGTTTTAAATATGCAAAACTATACCTTTAAAAAGAGCAATCAATTGTACATCTTACTATAGATTATACCATATGGTACATGTAGTACATGTAGGATAATATAATAGCATAACCCATCTAAAATGAGCCCATGTTCATGAATACCGACATATTAAATGTGTGTACATGTATAATTGCACTAAGCAATATGTAAGTCCCTGGTCAAGACTGCGTTTTGAAGATACTATAAAGAAACAGTATAACATGCATTTTTTTTAGCATTACACGTTTTCATATTGCACATAATTGCATAGTTCGAAATAGCTTCATAAATTTAATAGATCGGCATATGTGCTACTACTGTATAGTTACCCTATTTCTGACCTTCCAATTAGTACTATTTTTAGATGAATGCTATCTCTTATAACATGTTGCTCAGCTCAAATAGTTCGTGAGACCTGTCTATGAGTTCAAACAATAAATCCGGAAACTTATCTTTACAGGACAGATGATTTATTTACAAGAATCATACAAAAAATAGTGTGTTTGTTTTTAGTTTGTAAGTTCTGTAAACACGTTTTGGCACATGCTAAAATTTATATGGAACACAACTTGTGTTCCTTTTTTTAACTTTTGAAACACAAATAATCCAAATAGTGTTTTTTCCACATAGTGTGCTATACCTTGCAATATAATTATAAAATAAGTTTAGACACTTTCTACTGTACAACAACACATTTATGTTCATTTTCATGTTAAGAATGAGTTCATTTCGATTTTTTTTTTAAATGAGTCTTACAGTAAAGGAATAGTAACCAAATAATTTAATCAGATTTCATTAATTAAAGTAGTAATTATTACTGTTTTATCTGTAAAGTAGTAATTATTACTGTTTCATCTGTATTTTCCTTTCAATTGAAATGCTTCTCTGTCTGAAAGTTTGGTTTGTATTTCGTGCAAAATTTTCTCCGCCATGTATCAATGATTTGACATATAAATACATACACTCGTTAGAAATATAGGGATTGCTAATTTTGTGACATAGACCACTTATTAGCCAGAAATAACAGCAGCAGACAGTGCGACCGTAATACCCGCCGAGGAGAAGGGCCCATCGCACTGGACGCCCCACCTACAGGATAAGCCAGGCCCAAATAGTGTTAAATTCAGAATTATACACATTGACAGAAGTATGTTGTAAACTGATGTATAC
Organism: Sinonovacula constricta; assembly: GCA_007844125.1. Lineage (NCBI taxonomy): Eukaryota > Metazoa > Mollusca > Bivalvia > Cardiida > Solecurtidae > Sinonovacula > Sinonovacula constricta. Next base: position 49,094,487 of record CM017570.1, read on the forward strand.
ACTTACATATTTGTACACAAATTGAGCAAGGGTATAAGTGTCATTGGCTGAACCAGAGGTCAACAGAGCTCGGCAGAAAAAAAGGTGTATAAATCAGTCCAGCAACGTTCACCTGGCTTGACTCAGGATCTGGCACACATCCGTGTTTCAGGTGGGGACTCGTCGCCTATAATAAGTGCTCTCTATGTATAGCCTGCGAAAACAACGAACGTCATACATCAGGAGAAATAGCGGGGTTGCTCGAATTTCTGCCATTGACATTTTTATTTAGAGAATACGCAATATATGTAACTACTGAAAAAAAGACACAAAGAATACGAAAATTATATATGGATGGAGAACATCCAGTATGTGTTTGGTGCTCGTCCTCCAGCAAAGCAAGCGACTAAAACCGATTATCTAAATGATATTCAATTCCTTGATACAGCTTTGGTAGATTTTCACAAAACCCCAGGCCTTTCGACACGTATCTACAGAGTAGGCGAATAGACATTCTTGAGTCGCCTGACTAAGCAGACCTGGTAAAAGTTTTTGAAGTGTTCTGCCCTTATATCCGGGATAAGGTCGCAGAAAAAAAACAGGCTCTCAACGGCGCTAAGCTCCAATACGCTCTCAAACACAACTGAGCAGGGCACAGCAGGACGGTGTCTAGGAATATAAAGATCATGAACTCGCCAGAAAAAGGAGGACGTTTTCCAAGTCGATGATGCCTGTGATGAATTAATTAAACACATGCTAGAGCTCACTTTTTACATATAAAAACGCACAGGCAAACATCCCACGAGTAAAAGGTTTTGATCCCGACAAAGAAACAATATTCTACCTGGTAATGAGCAAACCGCTATCGCTTAGTAATTGTCGTGGTTGGGTAACTGCGAGCTTATCAATGATGCCAACGTAATCTAAGCAAATCTTGATGACACTAAACGTAGACGTCGATAGTCCTAAAGAGCTGTGGAACACGCACAATAGGCATACGGTGGCGCCAGATCGCTTCGTCCAGGTGATACCTGTCTAGGTATCATCCTGATCTCACATGTCGGTGTGTCGCTTACCGAGGTTCCAACTTGACAAGACCTGATAAATGCTATCCAAAAAAAACGTGCAGCTGTACAATTCGCTCACAATGAAGCTTACTTAGATCCTCAGAGATTCCCCCTGTTTGAAGCAATACATACGCATGAGCACCGACGAATGCTACTAGCGAAAATGAGATGTATACGCAGACGAACAAAGGCCTGCTCGGCAAGACGATGGAGAGCCTGCGTCTACTCATCGTCCTGAAGCGTGTGCGCGCCTCATATGTAGATATCAACCATTGCCGGATGGCCAACTCGTCGCACGCGTCAGGTCACGTGTGCATAAGCACCGTTGATCCCACGGTTTAGATTGCGATTTTGCTTGACCGTGTGACATAGGCGGATAGTGTGCTCGAACACGCCGACGTATAACATCAAGAAAAAATATAGATTGCTTTCACAGAGCGAGTTGTCCAAAATATGACATCAGAGTGGCGAATATTAAGCAAATGTATGCTAGACGGCCATTCTTTAAATTCAGCTGCTAATCCAAAGAAAAGGGATAGATATTCAAAAGGTAAGAGGTCGTTCATTCGAACAGCATAAGGATTTCCTTTATGCTTCCAGATGGTGAGTTCAGGTTGATGTTCCATAAGATTTTGTTTTATTTATGAAGAGTGTGCAGTGTCGCAGCGCTGACTTTTTTACGGCTTTCGCGTTAACGGTAAGCGTGCCCATTACCCCAAGTGGGCAGGGAGGGACACAAAGGAGGAGACGTTGGAACTTCCCCGTCTTTCATGTCTCGGTTCGATGTTTACTCTCTCATATTTGTAGTTCTTCCGAGCGTCCATCACTTTGGGCCGCAGTCAAAAACACAGCTACTATCTTTCATTTTTTCATCATGACATATCCCGCTTTACTCTGGTTAATATCATCCGAGGCTGACCATTGAAATTCGCCACCTCCCAAAGGCCCGCGTGATTTCGTTATATGGTGTTTATGGGCTTGAACGTATTTTTGTAGTTGCTTGCAACATCGTTCGAACGAAAGATGCAGATTCACTGTCCGGTAATGGTTAAGATTAAAGTGACCATCCATAGCCGTGTTACGGTTTTTCCGGAGGACTTCTCCCTTTATGGGTTTCTACCCTACCGCGACCATTCTCGCCGAAACCGCATCCGTAAGTACTTCGACGTCGCCGAGGTTCATGAGTCGACCTCCCCTCCCCCTTTTTAGGAATACATCACCATCCTGGCCCTATTTTATGTAGTTCGACAGTTCAGGCGCCCTCTGCAGTGAAGCAACAGCATCGACGTAAGGCCGAGTAGCGTAGTCTGCACTGGGTTTCGACCCAACCCACCACCACGCCCACTAAAGATACGCATTTCACCTCAAGGACGACACTCATTGGCAAACCGTGGTTGTCTTTTCAGTTACCACGCTCGTCTTTAACTGAGATTGTGAGCTCAGAGATGTCCCTTGTCTCAAGAGCTTGAACTCGGACTTAGGGAATTTTATCTCCTTGTACGACCAGCCTCCGACAGCGACAACAACGAGCAGACTACTGTGGGACCCGTTCAAGACGTTCTCCCTACGGTGTTCGCCTCTTCTAGGTGGATAAACAGCATCCTGTGTGGGCTGAAAGTAACAGGACCGTCCAATTGGGCACGTCTCCCTGGTTGAAAGAGACGATGGGTCTGCTCTAAGCCTAGAAGCTCCAGCAGCCCTTCCACGATTCGAAAAGACCTAAGCGATGAATGAAGATTGAGATCGAGTAATCCTGTAGTTTCCTCAGGCCGTAGGGTAAGCTGCGGAGTGAGGCGCTGGCACTGAGGTATTCTTGAGGCTGCTGAAAGGTCCAAAGGGCCGGGTGCACCAAGGTAATCTCCTTGGATGAGGTTACATACTCGGTGTTCATAATGTTGTACAAGCCAACCGTGTACTAGATCGACCGCAGACCAGCTGAACATGGCCGTGTGGATCTCAACGGCGGGCTGTGGGTTTTCATTTCAACGACAACCTAAATGAACCAGAGGGGCGTGTCACCATTCTCATTCAGTCTGTCTACCTCTTCCATGTCTGCAACACTACCCGTCGCATCCTAACGGAAATTTAATGCGCCCTAATCCAGGATTCGTCCTGGGTTCCCGTGAACAACACTTACGACAGGAGGGCGCATGAACAGCTTTGCCACGTATTCGGGGTCTACCCCAAGATATACTGGCGGCAAAAAGAAAACCTCACCAGCGGCGGCCTGGGGGACGTTCACACGAGGGGCACGTTGCGTGGACCCAGACAGACTTCCGGTATGACAGCCAGGAAAAGAAGACACGTCGCCAGCTAGAACGCCGGAAGCCTAGACCCTGAGCACATGTTTCTCGGGTCGTAGGGTTCTAGAGGTCGCCATTGCATGGTTTCGTCTTTCGACTGGCTACCGCCTGAAAATACCAACTGTGTGTTTCTCGAGCAAGATCCCGGCGTTAATGGCTATTTAAGCACGTCCGTGTTAGTCGTCTCGAAAGGCTTCTCTCAAGATGGCATGGAGCGAATCAACGACTCGATCCGGTACTTTATGTGGGAGAGGCGCTAACCTAGTCCGGATTGCAGGCGGTTTCGAGGCGCAAAAGCAGTTCCTAGCCCTAGACATCTCCGGTTTACATCTACGCCGCTATCGCACGTAACCAAAGCGTTCTGCAGTACGCCGGGAGCGAGCTCAACGTGGTTTTCGGAACAGGATTGTACATGGCTCCGAGCGATATGCTCCTAAACATCAATTCCTGCATCGCGGGCTACAACAACAAAATAACAAAAGCTCCAGCCGTCCTCCCAATCGGCGTGTTGAGGGGGGTGGGGTCGATGTGGCTGTTAACTCTCCGCGGTCGTAGACTCAGGTACATGCTAGTTTCCATGACGGTAAAATCGCAGGGCCGCCGCGGTGGACTCGCTTGCAGCAAAACCGCATGGCGCCCAAAGCAGCGAAGATGTAACCACTGTTACTTGTGCTGCACGAGCGCATTGTGAGAGGAAAAAGGCTCTGGTTGTAAATTAGCTAATTGCCTTTTGGCTGGCGCTTGCTAGCCACCTACAGACGGCAACAAACCACTTGACGGCGAGAAACAGAGCCTAAGTGTGTTCGTCAATTTATCCGACTGCTTTGCCTGCAGTCGACAACAGCAATGAAACCAAGCTGCCAATGACACCGAGGATAGCAGCCGCTGCCCTCTCCGCGAGTTTTGCTAGTAGAGCGCCAAAGACTTTCAGCTGTTGTTTTTTTTTCATCTAATCCCGAACGCCATCGTTACCGGGTTGGGCCGGGGAGCGGCGCCAACAGTAAATGCAAGGACGATCGTGCTGATGGTCATCCCGATCGTTGTGAGGATGGAAACGACAATGATCACTAGCTCAGTCGGCGTGTCTTCATGCAGGATTCACTGCAGGGCTACCCGAACACGGTTGATCTGCAATCTTTTCGGTGGGATGAAGCCACCTCGAGCCGTGCAGCCCGCTCGTCCTCGATGTTTCTTTATCTCTCGGAGATAAGCTGCTTCTTTTCGGTGTCATCCGTCGCTCTTAGAGTACCATTTTCTTTGTCGTTGTCGGAGATTCTGGTAAGGTGATTTACAAGCTCTCTTCGGTGTGTTTGCATGGCCTTATCGAGCCCTTGGTGTTCCCAAAACCGCATCATTAGCTCGGAACAGTCCAAGCCCGATGTATTCAGTGGTTGGGCTTCGATTGTTTTCAACGCGGTCTTCTCCACCTCAGAGCGGACGAACGCTGCTCTGTCTAAATCTGCCTATCTTGATGTTTCTTCCAGCACTAGCGAGCATCATTTCGTCCAGTTTTCTATCAGTCCCCTGTATTTGGGCGACAGTTTGGGCGGGTAGTACAGCAGTCATTTTGCGGAGCCCCTAGTCCGAACCATAGAGTTCATCCAGGACAATAGCCTGATCGCAAGCCCCCTTATCCTTGATGCCATAGTGGATAGCTGTATGGATCCTCTAGATTGTATGTTGACCAGATCAACGTCTGAGTAAGCCTTCATACGGAGCTGATCTCTTTCGTCGATTGTGAAATTGTTGGTAGTCCCGACTTGCAGGAGGTAGACCCTCACCCGATTTGTGGTAAAACTCATCAACGCTTCCCGTAAGTTATTCAGTGGGGAGTGAGGTAGTTGCAATATCGTTCGTTGCCAAATCAAACAGCGCCCGGTCACCGAAGTTTTCCAGCGGGATGCCCTTGTCAGACATTGTATTAAAGAATCCGTGGCTGGGTTCAATTAAAGATGTTGCAAAACGCTTTCGGCCAAAAACTCAATCCTCACTGGAGCCTGAGAGAATCCCTAGGAGTCAATGCATCCGCTCGTCAGTTGTGATCACAAAAAAAAACCTCCGCAATCGACCAGAATCATCAGCTCTTAGCGAGGTTTTCGAAAATCCAACGATGTCATTGTTCCAGGAACAACCCGTTTAACCTTCTTAATCAAGTTATTCTTGTAATCATAAGTATCAACGACAGTGATTTGTTCGGATGTTTCATCGACCTTTAGAAAGCGGAAAACGAACGGGTTAATGCCCAATATCAAGATGTTGATACCATGGATAACAGAAGGGCCAATCGGATAAGAACCGACGCCGGGGACAGCTCTTTGTCAGGACTACCGGCGATGAGAATGCCAAATACTCAATTAAGATCATTGCCTTGGAGTTCGAGATGCTAACCAACAGTGAGTTTGCCGGCAACATCCAGCAGGAAAGATGGCGATCCTCTATGACCGGGTCCTCCGGCACCGCAAGATAGTGGCGGACGAGTCATAAACGCTGAGAGACATAAACCTGAACGTCCCCGCTCCATCGATGAATGGGTTCGAGGAACCGACTCAGCCCTTTGAGTGTCAGAGCAAAAGCTTCTATAACCCCAATATCAGGAAGGTGGAGGTCACTATCGAGGGCATCCCAAACCTTAACCAGGCCTGGGACGAGGTCAGAAAACGTATGGCGGGTTAAATAAATCAACACCCAGAAGTGGCCATGGTAGTCAAGGACATCGGGCTCCACGCTGGCGACCTAGGTAAGTACCTTACAGAGGAATTCGCTCTCTTGCTGGACTTAAGGTCCACCGAAGACGACGGCTTGCATGACAAAAGCCGCCGGGTCGAAAACTCCAGCGAGGGGATCACAAATCAGGTCGCCAAAGAAGCGGAAGCTCGGGGAGCATTGAACATATACCTCTTTGTCCTTATGGATGCGCAGCTAAATATCGGGAATGGACTATTCGTCATGGCTATTTACTGAAGAACCCTACTCTACGATAATTTGCGGCTTGACTGGCTGATGGAAAACGCAAATCGTGCTTGACCTCCTCGATGGCCCATTCCGCGGCCGTTTCGATCACGTCGCAATCCTGTGTCTCACGACCTGGCATAACAGGATAGCGGCAGCGCCCGTACATGCGGGCAGACGAGCAGTTTTACGTTCTAGATCCAGGTGAACGGATTAATAATTTGTTGCGCGCTATCTTTCTAGTGTTTCAATATCAGCCGAGCTGGCATTTAGCGACCGCCATGCCAAGGCATCGGGTCTGGGTCCTGTCTCAGAGGTACAACGTCGTCCTTAAAGACCTCCTAGAGCAAACGCGTTGGGTCGCTCTCGTCCCATGCGAGGCTCGGGATAGTTTAGACAAGTGCCTGTGTGAAAATGACATCGTTCCCGCAGCCGACAGGCCTGCCGTGCGTGAATAACTTGATAAAACGAAACATGCGAAGCTGTTGTTAAATACCTCGCAGCGATTTAGGTATGCTGTGTTAACACGAAACGCCTATACATTGCCAACGCCTGCGTCGGGAAGAAGTGGCGGCTTTTCTTCTTGTCACCATAATTAGAATGACCGAGACTCTTGGCTCAACATAGTTCCAGATGGTGGAACCTACCAAAGCCGATAGAGGAGGCACCGTCATGGCAGAAGGATGGGGCGCCGCTAGAGAAGGTGACTAGGAGCAAGAACCCCAAGACGATCGCTGCTGGGCTGGCTGGGACAGATGCAAGGAAAATAAACGATCAGAAACTCCTAGTTGATTTGCGGCACTTAAGGCGGCGGTGGCGGAGGCGGAGCATCCGATGAAGCGACGGTCGACGGTCAACGACCGCGAGTCCCATACTCCGTCGGACATGCACAAACCCCCGCCACAATCATCAACGCTACAATGGCTGATAATCGCTGGAGTCGTAGTAGCCCTAGCTAGACGTGAACCCCGTTAAATGGTCTAACTGCGTTATAATGTCTACTCAAGCAGACGGAAGGGAAGAAGTCTATTCGACCTACTGCGGCGCCGAAGTAGCGGGAACCGCACTCGGCTATGCCCGCCTAGGCAAGACAGCAATCGTAGGGCGTACCATAAACTGGAATTCACCCCACGGGACGTTGCCATAAATATCGTCGGCGTCACCGCCGCGCTCGCCACCAGAGATCATGGACGATAATCACCGGCAAGGCCACGCCTTCCAAACATTCCAAAATATTGACAAACAAAAAGCTTGAACCGATTGTGCCCGAGTCCCAGCTGACGGACATCTACCATCCGTCCGACGACCAGCAAACTAGAGAGATTGGATTTAGCATTTTGCACTCGGAGCGGCTGGGCTCGCTGATTTCTTGTTAGAAAGTGGATTAATTCATTCTGTATCTGCTTCATTTTCCGCCCCTTATACACAACTTTCGACGAACTGTTTAATAAAATGCTGGAAGTATGCTTCGCCGCTAGACGGCATACAATTCCTGGGCCCTTAGCTCCCACTTTGATCAATGTCGCGAATGATTTACTCAAAAGCTGGCGGAAGGATAAAAGGATCATGATGTGTTTCGCAGATAGGCAGCTAGCAGGCCGGACTCACCTTTGGGCAACAACTGGGCAAGTACCCGAGCCTGTGGCTTCTACGTGTTGGTGATCACGCTCTTGGAATATCTCCATGGATTAGTAGCTCGCTAGACTATACTACAGCCCCAGCTACTGAAAGATGCAAACGGCGATTTAAAAATTGGCGGCCGCGGCTGGGGTTTCTGAGGCCAATGTCCGAGACTTTCTTAAAAAGATTGCCATCTGGCAAATCTACCTTCCTCTTCCAAGCCAAGTTTGACGTTTCAGTACCAAACGAAGTGCATCAGGTCAAGCTCTTATTTTTTACTACACGACACGGTTCGTCGGAAGAGATGCAAGTATGCCCATGTTCAAAGCCGCTGAACCGCTTACTATGAAGAAGGCTAAAGGGGTCGCCTTTGATCTCGAGCGGATCTACAAGCGGGGCCCGCTGCGATGGCCGACACTGCTTCACATCAATCCTGGGCGGGAGTTCATGGGCTCTGTGTCCCAGCTTCTGGCGGAGCATGGGATTTAGGTCAGGCGCGGTCGTTTTAACATCCACCGTGATCAATTTTAGAGCGGTTGAACCGGACACTTGCTGAACGCTGGTTCGGGCACCGAAATGAGGGCGAAATGCGACTGGGCGATCAGACAAACGCGTCCTCTATTACCTAATGGATGGACCTAGGCGAGGCTTTGTGCGCGATGAACTTTTGGTGGTGCCCCCAGACACCCAATTATTCCAGATTGGGTTCCTAAGCGTTGAGGGCTACGGCCATTCTTTTTCGATTGCACTTAAGACAGCTCAAGAATATATTGTCATGGATGTGTTGCATGCTGTACAACGGTGGTTTTGGGCCTCCTTGAGCTGCAGAATGTTGTTGACATTGAGGTCGAACCCCATGAGTCCCTTGGCTCGGTCTTGGCGCTTGTAGGCCACGGGCTCCCTTTGGATCGTCATGCGGAGTTGCTAATCTGTAAGTTGCCTGACCTCTGAACCCTCCTCCGGAGGACAGACAACCCGTTCGAGTTGGTGCATGTACTCTACTCGAGACACAACAAGGTAGGCCAGATTGGACTACTGCAGAGAGTCGTTAATGATCCATACTTTTGTGAGCCGTGGATTGTTAGGCCCTGGGAGGAGTGAACTGTGATATAATACCCCAGACGTCATCTGTCTGTATAGCCGCCTCTGTTTTCTCAACTGGGACGTCCACGATGTCGTTGAGAATAACCTCCTTTCGATATGCGCCCGGAATCGCCATCTGAATATTCTGCTTCCGACATTATTTCGGGTGGTCGAGAAGAGGTACACAGTATGTCAGTATGAGGTCTACATGCATCTACAAACCGATCCCATCCAATACAGCAAGGGAGCACCCTTCGCATCGCTCAGCAATGGTCTTAGCCGGGCCTGAAACGGATTTTCCTTTTCAGGTCCCTGAGGGCCGGGTCCTTCGCTCTGTGGTCGACCTCGACTTCCTCATAGTGGTCCGCCTTCTGCCGCAGCCAGTTGTGCGGCATCTCTCCGTGTATTAGGGCTTGGGGTGTATACAACGTGCTCTTGTCTCTCCACTGAGCTGGGGCAACGGCGGGCAGGTTTTTTTTATTTCGAAGAGGCACCAGTTCTCTCTGCAGTTGCTTTTTTAAGGGGAGCAACAAACGCCCCGACCTCTTGCAGCTTGTGCAGTGCTATTTTACGTAAATGGAACCGGTTGCCAAATGGGCAGCCTCGTCAGGCGTGAACCGGCGAAGCATCTCCAGGAGGTTGATTTGGGCGTAGGCCAGCATGCTGGATCTTAGTTGGGCGTAGTGCGGCTGGCTGTTGCCTAAGCAGGTGAGGACAATGCTCAGCGGGCACCTTACTGGGGCCCCGACCAGCTTGCCGTTTTGGCGGGTATCGCGGACCAGGAAGTCAAGATTTCCGGGGTCGGCCACGAGTCTCCTGGTCAGCCCTTTTCTATCAGCATTGCTGCCCGGGGTAAATTTCCTGATTATGCTGTAGCCCTGGTTTCGGTCTTCCGGGAGCCAGGCTTCCGTTTGCTTCTCGAATGCAATGATAGTCTTTCGGACCTTGAGATAATTCAGCAGACTACTTTCCACACGGTCGGACAACAGGGACGTCAGGCCCAAAAGTTCCCTCTGAAATGCTTCCCAAACCTGGCATGGATGACCGGGTAGATATTTGACGTTAACTTCCACTCCTGGACCTCGACGGAGCCTGTACCAATGTCTTCCGGGAGAGTGTCACTGATGCGGTGGCCCGGATGACCGAAACTTTGGAAATAAGGCTTGACCTCATCGTGTCCCTGGAAGACTGTGGGTAGCAGCCCTTCATACCGATGTCGTAACCCATCGCGTCCCATAGCCCGCCGTTGCCGTGCTCCTCTCAAGTCTTTTTGATATCTTCGAGGGCTCTTTGGCCTTGATCCTGGCTGCATGATTCTCGCCAAAGGCTCTCTCGGCTAGGGACTCATCCCACAAGATTCTACACACTCTCTGCAGTCCTTTGTGGACATCCTGTGTTCGGTACGTGCGGCTGCCCGGGAGCACTAACTGGTCGACGCTGAGCTACCTGTATTTTCCTCCAAACAGCCAGACGGCTATCGGCTCACCCTGGGTTGCTTTACGAATGGCTTCCCAGACGTCTCCGTCATAAGTGTGGACCTCTCTTGAAGCCGAGAAGTGGATGTCTTTGGACCAGGCGTGGTTGTAATGGCAGATGAGCTCTACCGACTGCCACCGACATTGCTAGTATTGGCTGATATTTGCCAGGGTTGTAGATGTCCTCCCCAGCGATGTCCCGCAGTACGATTGCTCTTTTGAGGAAGCTTTCGAGAACTGCTCAATCGTCCATGGTGGCACCTTTCTCGTGAACCCTTTTCTCCATCCCCGTAAGTTTTTGCCGGCTAGCTTCTGTGAGTCGAAAACCCGTCAGGGCACCCTTGAAATGCTCGATCACTCGCCGTACTACGCAATTCAGGTCATCATCCCTTAGGGGTGTGAAGTTGGGGGGTGGGATTGAGTTTGTAAAAGGGTAGAGCCCATACACCACCGCTGTGGCCGAATAGGCGTTCTGATAAATCTCACTGTTAACCTCAACAAAGGCGCCCTGCTTTAAGTCCTGGGAAAGTTCAACGACCGCCTGTCCCTTATTCCTCTCTGCACATACTGTGCCGAATTTACCTTCGACTGCCCAGTAGTCCTTGATTATCTACCCCAAGAACTTGATTCGCAGGAGGAAACTGCCCTCTGGAAGAATGTGAGCGGCCGTGTTGTTCTTGCTTCTGTCATGCGGCGTCTATGGCCCGTCGGCCGGCTCTTACGTACATAACTTTGGCGATCTCGATGTCAGCTATATCAAGGGGGTCCTCTGTCTCGCCCTTTTATGTGGATAAGACCGCGGTGGCACTGGACATTTCACTAGTGGAGACCCCTTGTCATTCTTGTCGATGAACACTTAGAGCCAGGCATTTCTGCAAAAACTGTTCTTTACAATCGTCTATAGTGCATACTGGATTATCAAATATACAACACCTCTTTCTAATAGGGCATTTCGATGGTCATACCCACACATTTCTTGGCAAAGGCTCTCTGCTGCAAGTAATGTTTTGACCCCTCCCTCTTATAGCCACAGGCCATGTACAGCCCCGAGTGTTTTTTGGCGCCTACCTCGCAGAATGTGCAGGGCCTCGTGCCGCAACCTTTGCGAAATTTCATGAAGTGAATTCTGCAAAAGTCCCTGGGACAGGATTGGCCGCAGCTCTCGGTGAGCAAGACGGCCATCCCCTTACCTCAAAATTTTATCCAGTCCATCAGTCAAAAGCTTTTTTTCTGTAAGTTAAGTTTTCTCCTTGTGTCACAAAAGTGAAACAATCGTAACGTCGGAAGTGGTGTACAGACGAACGTTAGGCGATGCCAATCCTGAACACGACCATTTTAATTAACGTTAAAAAACGCGTCCCGAAAACTAGCGTTAAAGAACAAGATAAATGTTTTAACAACACGTGTTATCGTTATAGCAGCATTAATCATGGTAACATTTAAAATTCTATCTACAATCTTACATACTGTTTACACTTTGAAAAACAAAAGGGATACACCATTGCTAAACAGCTATTTGTGTAAAACTGTTATAAATTCCATAAAAATAGCTCACTATTACAAGGAGAACATACATTACTTTATTTTGACTTATGTCAAACATTGCGGCCGGAATGTGATTGGAATACATTACCATTTTTAAAATACCTTAAGACATTAAATGTAAAATAATAATAGTCGATAATCTTTATCTTATTGCAACATGATTTATATTATAACATAGTGTATACAATTATAATTTTCAAGCGGTATAAGTGATAGTTACTTTATTTGAGTTACGTACGATCAGCAGGGCATAGAACATCATTAAAACAAATTGTTTAACTATTGTCCGACCAAAAGTATTATCGAAATATTAGCGAATATATGTTTAGGCAACTTTACTGTTGGTCATTTTGCTTATCACGCTGAATACGATGCAGTTATGGAAATAGTTTAGTTTAATGTTAACATATGCCTGAACATGAATATACTGTGACCGTTCAAAGTCTTCAAACTCGTGCTGAGGTTTTTCACTCTGTAAATGAGTGAGTGTGTACACTCTAAGGGATATATGTTGCAAGGTATATACATGGTGTATTTTAAAACGGTGATCATGACGTTTATCGATTGAATAAGTTGGTCGAATTCTGTGATGAACATGGTTGTTCCCGTACGACGTCTGCACGTCAATTAAACGTTGATACGCAACTTTTTTTTTAAATATATCATAATTATAACTATTTATTTTCAAAATCGGCTGTAGATGGAAAAGTATATTCTCTCCATTTTGAATACAATCGACTACTGTCATAACTTATATGCGTTGTATCAGTTGTGTAACTCAATTTATAATTCTGTCAGTTATTCCCATTAATTTACTATGCAGCGAACTTGAACATTTTATGAGAATTGAGTCTATCCTCTATCGACCACTTGTTCACACCTGACGTCAGCAATATATATTTGTGTTCAATAATCTAATAAGTGCACAATAAATAATAAAAACGAAGGAAATGTTAGTGCTACACAATTTTATATACCAGAAACTATAAAATATGAGCGACTTTTACTGCAACCTTTCTCTACGCGTTGATATATCATTTTATACAGATTCTGCTTGTAACATAAAAGTGGTTTTACGCTATATGTGACTTTTTGACATAAGTTCAAAGACTACAGGCGTACACTGACAATGAGTTTAGGTTAACGTGAAGATGCGCCTTTTTTCTTGTTTAGTAACAAATATATATGAAGGTTTTTCGCAGCGAGGTGACACAATATAGGATATGTTTGTTATTGCATTACTTTATCAACGTATCGGAATGACAAATTAAACAATCATTATCACAGTACTTTAAACTTATCATTTAAACTTGCACTTATCAAGAAGAGCATTCGGCATATGGCAAATATTCAGAATGTTCTTTTGTCTCTTTCAAAGTGCTGTTCAGCTCAAAGTTTAAGTGATATCGACCTGTGTTCAAGTGTTTCATGACCAATATTATATTTAAAGCCTATCCGGGTAAATGGAACTTAGCAGTGTGTCTGAATTCTAGTATATATATTAAACACGGATTACAGAGAGCGAAATACATTCAAAATGACATCGACAGTTTATATTTTATATTTTACATTGCAGGATGAGAAACGCTATCTTCAACGACAGGCAAGTTATACTTTTCGTTGTCGCTTAAAAAAGGGTAAAGAAACGTACATATAGTATATTCATCGACTTTCCTTAAAGTACTTTATAAAATCGACATACTGTCCCTTTCTTAAAACATTATCTTCGATAATTAATATTAATTAGAAGGGAGATTTATTCGTATGAAAAATGGGATAAAATATAACTTACCAAAAATGCTGTCAAGTGAAAAGGGGTATGTCATTCAATATAAGACCGAAACACTAGCAAATATCAAACGACGTATTATGAAAAGCAAGTTATAAGCATTTTCTAAGATGGAAAAGCTATTTAGTAAATCTGGGGTTCAGAAACTGGTCACTAAAGTTATAATTGTTTTGAACAAATGTTGTTTATAGCAAAACGTTTGTGCCGATAAAGAATATGAAAGGACTATAATATCATATCGGGTCTTGGGTTTAAACGCAGAACCCTCGGACACCGTGTACATAACTTCAACCCTAAACAAGAAGTGTGTTATAAATGCTGCCTTCGTGTTTCGGAGGCTTATTGATGATCATCCCAATGCAATAAGATCTGTTTGAAAAGTTTATATGTGTATTTGACTGTGTGTATGCATGCACATTGTACAATTAAATGTATCATTTACAAATTTACTTACTTCAATGTTGTATTTTGCAATAACACAACGATTTATTTATTGCATCTTTAGCTGGGTTTTTTTCATTACTTTACGGGGTTAGGTCACGTTTTAAACGGGTCGTTTTGTAAATATGTTGTTGGTTTGTAATGGATGCCTGATTTTGGTCTAGGATCATTAATGCTTGTATATACAAACCGCGTTTCATTACGATGCCATGCATGTAGTGCATTTAACGGTTTCAATTGATAATCAGAATAATATGTTGTGCCTTTTATATTCATTTCATGATGAAGAGAGGAAGTAAGTAATTATTACCATACCATAATGTCTCGGTAAATAAGTAGATACTAAATTAACTTTTCAAGCATTCGACTTCATCTGGTCCCCCCTTTCTTTGGTAAATCGATCATGATGAGATCAATTGAATGCAAATTGAAATGATTGCTTACAGCCATGAATTATGCATTTAGAATATTCATTTATATATAGTACTAAATATCTGCTACATGTTCTAGTTCGTTTATTTAGTTTCTTTTCCTCTTAAGTTCTTTTATGTTTCAATAGAAATTATCATCTCACCCAAATACATTCTGAACGTAATTCATAACTGAGAACGGGTATTGCACGTTTTGCCCTGTGCATCGTTAAATGTTAATATATGTTGAATTATTCACAGGATTAAGGTCAAGAGTAGAATTTGAAATATGTTTATATTATTTTGTGTCGTGACTGTAAAAACATATACTGCTTGTAAACTATATTTCATATTTTGTCATTTGCCACTTTCTAAATAAATATAAAAGACATACTGTATACTAAGTCTGTAACTTCAGGGTTTGTGTTTAACGTATGCTTATGACATTCAAATCTACTTAGCATCAATTGACGCAGACCTATTTGCGTGATACAGGAATTTGCTAGCTCAATTATTTGCTTCTTACGGATAGGTCAATAGGTTAATTTATATTATTGCCTAGCGACCAGAAACTTATCTTTTGATTCGCCGTTTTTCATCGTTAGGAGATTTAGGCAATTCAAAATAACTTTGAGCAATATTTATGAAGACACATAAGCTTTCTGGTAACTGTTTACAAAATTTATGGAACAAAATAAAAATAAATCCTATATTTGTCACATTGTTTCGAACTTTTAAATTTAAAACACTATTAATAATATATTTGTTTCTGTTTTTCTGTTTAGCCTGCCTAATTGGTTTGTTCGTATTATCTTAGCATTTATTGTGATAAATTGTCAACAATCCTTTCTATCAGCATTTCAAAATTCAATAGAAGAAGACGTTAAATAACAACCGAGGGAATTGTTCTTAAAGGTATCTCCATTAAAACACCTTATAAAATGTTAAAGTTAGTGAATCAAAAATGCATGGTTTAATTTTAGTCTGCTTTATCTCGAATGTCTGCAAGCATGTACGATATGACGTTTAAGTTCAGTCAATAAAGCAAATACAAACAAATCTTTAATATGTCATATTAATCAATAATTCATACATTTTATCAATACACAGTTTTATACATATAACGTTTGATAACATTGGCCTTAAATGTTTATACTAATGTCATTGGAACTGATATACACATTTGGACTAATTACCAATAAGATTTTAGGTGTTATTACTTAAAGAGCAATAACTGGGCAACTAATTTAATAAGTTTAGATACAAAAACAAGTGTATGATACGTTAAAATACAGTATTATATGTATAGGCATACATACTTACCGAATTTTCTTGAATTTTGTGACACAGTTCTATTACATTTGTTCCAATCCATACGTTACCTTGACAAAACAATAGTAAAGTCGGAAGTGACGAACGAAGGGCGATGACGTTCCCGAACACGTCAATTTTAATTGACGTTAAAAACGCGTCCCGAAAACTAGCGTTAAAGAAAAAAATGCATGTATTAACAACAGGTGTTATCGTATAGTATCCTTAATCGTGATTCAATTTTAAATTATGTCAAGAATTTCACACACTGTTTACACTCTGAAATAGAATAACGGGATACACCATTTGCTAAATAGCTATTTGTGTAAAACTATTAGAAATTCCAAACATAGCCAACTATTACTAGCAGAACATAAACCTGATTGCAATATTTTATTAAGAGTGACTTCTGTCAAACTTTGCGGCCGAAATATGATAGGAATACAGAACCATTCTTAAAATACCTAAAGGCAGAAGATATAAAATAATAAAATATTCTTTATCTTATTGCATTTCTAATTTATATAAAACAAAACATTATTTATATTTTGATATAGTTTTTAAAATTATAAGTTTTAAAATGTATAAGTTATAGTTACTTTATTTGAGTTATGTATAATCAGCACGGCATTGAACAGCATTAAACAAAATGTTTAACTATTGTCCGACAAAAGGTATTATCTGAATGTTAGCGGAATATATGTTTAAGCGAATTTACTCTTGGTCATTATGTTTATGATGCTGAATACCATGCAGTGATGGAAATATTTCAGTTTAATGCTTACATTTGTTTGAACATGTATATAATGTGTACACTCTAAGAGATATATGTTGCAAGATAAATCAAAGGTATATTTTGAAACGTTGATCATGACGTTTGATCGAATCTTGTTTTGACCTACATAGATATAATTGTTGTCAATTGTTTGGTTTTATAACAAAATATGTCCAATTTTGTAATAAACGTTTTAGTTCCCGAACGACGTTTGCAAGTCAATTAAAGTGACGTCAAGTTTATGATTAGTTATTTCACGATCTTGTCCACCACCTCCAGGGTGTGATCGCCGATTATAATTATGGGAGTGATGCAGATATTCTGACCCATGATGTTGGTCTTTTTGAGATTTATGGTGAAGCCAAATTCTGTGCATGCCTTCGCGAAGAAAGTGATAAGTTGCTGAATGGTGGCTTCTTTGTAAGCAGTGAGGGCGGTGTCATCATCAAAGAGCATCACCCGGATGCAGACCTTGCGCACCTTGACCTTTGCTCTGAGGCGGGCAATGTTAAATAGGTTCCCGTCGCTTCGTGTGTGAAGACAGGTGCCATTTTCCACCTTAATGAATGCGTATCGCAGGAGCATGGAAGAAGGAATATTCCGAAAATTGTCGGGCCAGGACTCACCTTTGTTTCGCTCCGCTCTTGATTGGGAAGGGGTCCGATGTCGCTCGGTCGTAGAGTGCCAGTCGCTGCAGTCGCCCTTGTTCTTACAGAGAGTGTCGATTTTCGCATCCGGCATGTACTGGGTATCGTTCCCTCTTCCTATCACTGTAGCAAAGGCTCATGGAGATGTCATAGGAGGATATTTCTTTCTTTCACAATCTCTGGTGGGATTCCATCACTGTCTGATGCTTTGCCGCGGGACAGCGTCAATAGCCTTTCTGAGCTCCTCGATGGTGGGTGGCTTGTTCCTCTATATTTCCTCTAGTCAACCAGTCCTGAAGTAGCTTTCGGAAAGTGATTTCTTCATTGTGTCACAAAAGGTAACCAATTTTGTGAATAATGCTTTGGAAGTTCACTTATTTTCAAGGTATATCATAACATATTATAGTATAGCATAACATATTAGTGAAGGCATGCGTTGCATGTATAACTGCAAAAACGCATTCAGACGTGCTAATGTACGTAACACATTTAATATATTATCGTTATTTTTTATCAATTTTTGGTTAGGTTTTGATGTGGGTAAATGACAAAAAGAAACGCATTTATCTTTTTTTTTAATAATGTTCTTAATATATAAGTTTCTACTGCCTCTTTATCAATGTAATCTGTCTTGAACCATTTTTCTATAATGCTTGTAAAATGTGCCTCGCCTTATATCCATTACTGCATTGAAACACTGATATACAATTGTAATCGGTGTCTGCTTGTAACTTTCTTTTATCTGCAAGAAGTATATGAATGCTTGTACCATAATTATATAAATAAATAAAGGACGCACATTTATGTTGACACGTGTATTTGACTATTTCTGTATTTTAAAGGACACTAAACGAAAGCCGTTAATGCTTTTAGTACCAAATCAGCGGATATCTATGAAACCTGAAACCAACAGACTGAATTAAAATAAATAAATATGTAGAATATAAAATGTGAAGAGTATCATGGATATAAGTTTTAGTTTCGATGGATGGAGTGGCCAGTTGAATTCATCAAGATCAATATATCAAGATATATAAGATTCAAAATCAAACTATCAGACAGAAACAGCATTCGACTTAATACAACTAATTAGCATTGTTCTGGTTTTGCACATGATGTTCAGCTCGATAGTTAAATTATTATCGCCCCGTCTTCAGTTATTTTAGACACCAACAAAACTTTTTAGTTATAGTAATGAAGTAATTTTGTTACCTTTTGCATTGATCTGTAAAGAAAGCACACACTGTTGCTTTTAAGTTATCTATAAAACTAATAGGCCACAAAAAGCTACACAATTATTGTCATTTTTTTTATTTTGATGGAGATATAAGATCTGCGCTTCATAATGTACAAAGATGGATGCACTATTATGGGAATACATTAGCGGTCTTTAAACAGTTTAGACTAGTATTTCTGTCTGAAAACTTATATTCTTTTTACTGTATTGGTTCAATAAAGATAATTGATTTAAAATACTCGCTCAATAAACAGTGTTCATGTGTTCGGAAATATACGTAACAGTTCCAAACGCATACAAAATGTAAAGTATCGCCATGTATTCGTACATATATGCGTTGTAAAGATCTCCTTCTAGGTTCATAATGTATATACGAACCGCGTTTCATTACGATTCCATACATGTAGGGCATAGTCCACAAAAACATCGGACGGCTAGAGAACAATGAACTAGTAATACTGTGTGTGGGCTGTCATGCTTTCAAGAGGATTGTATATATCGATGATAAGTCAAAGTGATTCGAGCGATTACTTCTTAAGAAAGGAACAACTATAAACATATATATTATTTTATTTTCACCGTACTGTTCATCAGGAAAAGAACGTGCATGATGTCACATACAGTCAACACATGCCGACACAGAGACGACAAGCTGTTTTAATATCCATATTTCTGATTAATGTTAAGCAGTGGTGCACTTATTTGCAAATGTGCACGACAATATAATTTCCGTATAAAACCAGGGCTTTTCGTTTATGGAACCGACGCACTGTCGTTATTATGAGTCTTTTGTGAACTTTTTATCGCAGAACACAAAACGCATATACCTTGTTACCAATGTTCATATGCTATGCAAAGTAAAAGAATGCATCGGTACATATCCTTATTTATTCGTTCTCTGTTCGTACTTCTTTTAAAATTAATGTACTGTATAATGTGATATTTCATTAAACCAGTACTATTGTGGACACAAAAGTCCTCCTATAATGGGTAAAGTAAGGCCCCATATAGATGTCTTGCTAAAGCCATCAAAGTATTGCAGATCAGCCAGAATATCTCCATTCCTGAACATTCTCGCCCGGACCGAGACTTGAGTCTAGTAGTTATTCTCTAGAATATCAATTGTCGTTGTTTTGCAATCATTCCTCAAAAATCAACCTCTTGTCCATGGATACTTGCCGCTACATTTTAAATCAAACCACGTCCAAAATGACTCTCGGCATGCAACATTCCCGCCCTTTTCATAGGACCGGAAACGAATTTTTCCATATTGTTTATGTCTACGAAATCCCCCCGTTCCATTTTCTACACAAATGTAAATGCTGCAATTTTCCTACCGGGATAAAGTATATACAGTTCTCAGAAGGGGATTTGTCCTGGCTAGACATATTACGGGATTGCTTAGTATTCTGGTAAGAAAACTCTCGGAAATGACGATGGCATCACGATCTTTAAATATATATATTGTCCAAAGACGTAAAAGTTTGACTTCTTTACAACAGCAATTACACTGGTTCCGGTGTACATGATATTTCTTTGCGCACATACCAAATTTACATTGTTACTTCATATTATATTTATTTTACAAAACAAGTGTCCGGAAAATTAGTTATACGTTGTTTTTAATATCATAGTACTTGCTCTGAACTTTTAGGGGTTTTCATTTTAAGTTAGGTTTCCTAACAAAATGGCCCTTGGACCACCATATGTAGTGTCATACCCACAGGCTAATGAAACAGCACAACACGCATCTTCTGTCAAATATATAATTTTATTTCTGACCCTTATGCATTTTCATCGAATTCTTCATAGACTTAGATTGAAAGAATGCATGTAGATTGTGTTCCATGTTTGGATAACATATTCAATCATTTGGGCTTGATACTGTGCCTGATAGTTCTCGCTACTATACATCTATCGCACATGTCTTTCAACAATTTTCATTCTCTTTAATATATCACTAAATATGAATATGGACCAATACTTATGAAGAAGGGAGAAAATAACGCAATCAACTAGATACATCGATGACTATTCTCCACTTACGCGTTTATTTTTTGAATATCTAAGTGTGAAAAATTCTCGCAGGTGAATCACGAATATTGACAGATGACCTTGTTACAAACGTCATAACTATAAGGTCCTATGAATGTTGAGTGTAACTATGCAGTTAATTTAATACATCATTTTGAGTGCACGCATTTAAACACATTTTTAGAAAGATGGCATGCATATTGTTTTGCAATGATGTCTATATTCTCTTGATATTCAAACAAAAAAGTCTTTAGCATGATGTGTTATTATTCTTGGTCCATATTTTCCATAGATTATCGTTTGAAATGAAAATAGAAACATATCCATAGCATCATACTTGCAGCAAGTTTATTTAGATCTTTTCTCAAACGTACCTGATTAAATCTACCTTATACACATGTATTATGCCTCGCCTGAGTTAAGTACATGGCGTTATCCGCCTGCGGTCTCACGTGGTCAGTTTAATTCTGATTTAAGGTGACATTTTTCTGTAGTGTATTTTTGCGAATCTTATAGCGTGATAAAATAACGTAGGATACATTGTCTGACTGTGTTAAATTCAAAGTCAAAACACATCTAGGATTTCAATGTTTTGTCTTCAATCTAAAACATTTTATTATAAGTTTGCCATTTCGCAATAAGTTGTATCAACCTTAGTTTATGCAACCTCACACAACTATGAATTAACAGGTGGTTTTGAGGGCTCTCGCTGACACGTTTAAAAGGACAATTATCAAGTTGACATATCAATCTCAAATTCTTCATGTGGTACATGCACGGTTCATAGATACACTAAATATGGCAGTAGCGCATGCAATTTGAAGATTACTGAATAACTTATTACTTGAAGAAAGTGGAATAGAGCACAAGTATAAAAAATATTATAATAATAATTCTACATGTTTGTATCTGTGTAACTATGTATGCATATGAAGTGTATTAATACATATATGAACTTGTTGTTAATTGTTGGTTGTATAATAGGATCAGTTGTATTTTGTGATGGAACTTCTTGTTCCCGTACGACGTCAGATGCCAACTTAAAGAGATGCCAAGTTTATTATTAATTGTTTTACTCATTGTTTTGCTCGGCGATAAAGTTTAAAAGAAATATTACCAAGTATGTTGTCACAGAGGATACACCCAATTAGGAGTATAAAAAATAACACATTTCCCTCTTTATGCTATTTTCTCCACTTAATGGGCTATGTCCTTTCTCATTATATTTTAATAGATTCAGTTTCTTAACAGTTTCGCTTTATAGTCCCGTAACACGTTCTTTAAACTCGGCATGCATAGTTTGTGTTGTTGTCACCTTATACTTGCCTGAAACGGCTAAACGCAACATTTTATAAAATATAACATGATAAGAAATGTTAATTTTCAAGGTCGGTTTTAGATTTGCAAATATATTCGCGCAATTCTGGCGACAATCGACCTAACTTATTACGGTTTTGTCTTCTCATCTATAATTTGGGGAAATCATTTAATCATGTTATTTTTTATCGTTTCGTTAAATATTGCTTCATTAGGACTTCATTTATAATTGGAAAACAAAAGCAAGTTGCAGAGTGACAAGAGTTGCTGAATTATAACATGCCCATAAACATGTGGCTTTGAGCCCCTGTCTGGAGACAAACTGAATGTATTGAGGTCTTCAAGCTTGACAGCTGACTAGCTGTGTTAATGTTTTTTCAAGCCACATATTAATTAATTTATGTGGGGTATTTTTCTTCCACCAATATTACCTGGTAATTACTTTAATAACCAAAATTTAACACAACTAGGACACAATTATAGATAAGCTATTGACCAGTCACTGGGAAGATTAGTGCTCACTCAGTTTATGCTGTCCATCATTACCTCCGAGAAATTGACCTGTTCATGTCTTATAACATTGCAAGTTAAAATGATAACTTCTTTAAATAAGATGGATACAGCTCTGACCAAACAATTGTTGTCATGTCGGAGCGACATCGGCAATTAATTTACAGATAGAATTTAGGCGTGTTAATTGTTTTTTGTTCTTATCAAGACTGCACCATAGACAGTGCCACAGCAAGCTGGGACTTTATCCGTGATGCAGTATACCAGACCGCCTCAGACACCTCCAGGAAGAGAGCCAGGAAGTACGAGGATTGGTTCGAGGCCGGGATCGAAGTGATGGAGCCTGCCTTAGCTGGGGAAGCCAAGGAAGTCCTGCAAGAACACACTGGCGGCCTAAAGAGAAGCCTAAAGAGAAGCTCGCAACAGTGCCATGAGGGTCGCCCGCAGGTGCACCAACATCTACTGGCTGAAGCTAAGCAGTGACCTCCAGACCTCTGCAGACTGCGGAAACACCCGTGCCAAGTATGAGCGGATGAAGAAAGCTTTTGGACCTAGTGTCACCAAAAGCGCACCCCTCAAGTCCACCTCCGGCATCATCATCAAGGACCGTTTGGAGCAGATGGAGTGATGGGTTGAGCACTATGGGGAGTTTTACACTAGAGAGACTGTCGTTACTGACGCAGCCATGGGGAACACCGCCACACTGCCCACCATGGAAGAACTCGTCTCGCCACCCAACATCGAGCAGCTCAGAGAGCCATTGATTCAATGTCATGAAGTAACGGAATCACACCAGAGGTTGTGAAGGCCGCAAAAGAGAGCTCCCTCCTTGGACACCTCCCTGAGCTTTTGCTAAAGTGCTGGGAAGAGGGATTGATGCCCCAAGACATGAGGGGTGTAAACATCGTCACGCTCTATAAGAGCAATGGCGACCGCAGCGACTGCAACAACTATCGTGGAATCTCCAATTGTCAGCATTGTGGGAAAAGGGTTCGCCAGGGTAGTCCTCAACCGGCTGAAGGTACTTGCTGACCGCGTGTATCCCGAGTCACAGTGCGGGTTTCGGGCCAAGCGATCCACCATCGACATTGTGTTCTCTCTCAGGCAGTTGCAGGAAAAGTGCCACGAACAGCGACGTCCGCTGTACCTCGCCTTCATCGACCTGACTAAGGCGTTTGACTTGGTCAGTCGATCTGGTCAATTCGCCCTCGTCCACAAGATTGGATGCCCCACCAAGCTTCTGAAGATGGTCAAGTTTTTTTCCACAACAACATGTCTGGCACTGTTTAGTATGACAGAGCATCATCGGACCCCTTCCCAATCAAGGGCGGTGTGTCCTGGCCCCGACACTCTTCCGCATATTCTTCGCCCTGCTCCTGCGCACCGCTTTCAGCGAGTACGAAACTGGCATCTTCCTTCAGACACGGAGCAACGGGAACCTATTCAACCTTGCCCGCCTTAGAGCAAAGACCAAGATTGGCAAGGTCCTCATCCGGGAGATGCTTTTGGGTGATGATGCCGCCCTGACTGCTCACACGGAAGGCGCCCTTCAGCGACTCATCACTGTTTTTGCGAAGGCGTGCACAGAGTTTGGCTTCACCATCAGCCTCAAGAAGACCAATTTCATGGGTCAGGATATCAGCACCACTCCAACAATTACCATAGGCGATCACACCCTGGAGGTGGTGGACAAATTCACATACCTCGGGTCCAGAATCTCCAGCAACTTATCCCTGGATGCCGAGCTCAACGTGAGGACAGGCAAAGCAACAACCGCCATGGCCCGCCTTTGGAAGCGTGTGTGGAATTACTGCATGCTGACCCTCAACACAAAGATGAAGGTGTACCAAGCGTGCGTGCTGAGCAACCATATGCGCAACCTCAGAAGACTCCTCGGCATCACCTGGCAGGATCGCATCTCCAATGCAGATGTTTTGCCCAGCGCAGGCATGTCAAGCATGTTCGCCACGCTCTCCCAGAGGCGCCTACGCTGGCTCGGAAACGAGTAAACGAGTCGCAGGATGGACAATGGCCGCATCCCAAAGGACAACCTCTTTCGCGAGCTCGCCACTGGAACACGTCCAATCGGGCTTCCAGTCCTGCGCTACAGGCATGTCTGCAAGAGGGATCTGAAGTCCCAGCAGATCTCGAAAGAGCAACCTCCGATCGCTCTAGCTGGCATACAAATGTCAAAACCGGCATCAAGCAGGCCGAGGAGGAGAGAAAGATCCAGCGTGAGAAAAAAAAGAGCCGCAAACAGCAGAACCCAGCCTACCACCGCTGCCCCGATAATAACCAACAAGGACCATACTTGCAGCAAGTGCGGCAGAAGCTGCAGCTCCCGCATTGGCTTATTCAGCCACAGTCGCCGCTGCTGCCCCACAACGAAATAAACACTCCATTATCTCTAGATACAGAAGGACGCCAAAAACTACACAGCGAACTTGAACATTTAATTTAAATTGAGAAAATCCATCCACTATATACCACTTGTTCACGACTGACAAGATATCATTTGTGTTATATAAAATAATAAATTCACTTTGAATAATATTAAAGGGAAACATTAGACTACACAACTTTGTATATCAGAAAACACAGACTGCAAGACACATTTACAGCAACTTTTCTCTATATAAACATCACACACAATGACGCTATCTTTTCGCGCACTTTATAACGTGACATCAAAGTTATGAGGGTCCAATTGTCGTACCGCGAACCATATAAGAAAAGTCATTGATGCGAAGCATCAAAAGCGACGCAAAAACTGGAACATGTAAATATTTTTAAGCAATATGGGAGCAAATAAGAAGACATGATAGAAAATCCTGATACCATAGATTGGCTTAAAAATATAAAGAAAAACCCGACATAATTTAAAAGCTTTATCAAGATGTAACTCATGTGGAAGAAAAAAAAAGAAGCAAACATGATTTAAATTAACTATAAAAAATCATTATTGTTCAGATGGTATTTGTCAGGAAATTAGTATTTTGTTTTCTTTCTCGGTATCTTATTGTTTGTTATAAAAGATGTTTTGCCTGGAAGCATTTTTGTATCTGAGTTACACAGAGATCAAGGTTTAGTTTTTTTCTAAAATGCATCCAGTTCATGCATCTCAAATTGGAATAGATGAAGACAAAATCTCAGAAAAATAGAAAACAGAGCACAGCAAAGTTATTACGTAATTATAACCTAATATGGCAAATAATTGCACATTGAACTGATGTTAAAACATAACAATTTAAGTTAATTTAAAAGTTGTATGTCATTCAATATAAGTCCGAAATATTACACAATATCTTTAGGAACGTAATCGGAATGAAACATTACAAATCATAGATCAATATAGTACTTTAAACATACAAAACTACGGTTTGAAAGAGGAAAATCAAGTGCGCATATCAGCATCAAAAGAAACATTTGACACATGTAAGGATTGTAAAATTAGTCAATACGAGAGTAGCCCAGGGATTTTCAAGAATACTGATACATTAATAGGCTGTATCTCTACCCGTCTACTTAGCATGTTGAAGAGCCCAGGAAAAGACAGAGCATCAATGTCAAATTATTATGTGCATCCACACATCGATAACTTTCAAAACCAGTCATTTTAGAAATGTGGCAAATGATAAAAATACTGCGATCCTATGATATCTAATTATATAATATAGAATATAGAAATTTAAAAAAAATGCAATGGCCTATATATTATATTTAAACCTTTGTCAATGACTATACGAAACACGAATACAAATTATTCATACTGTGTATGATAGTCGTTGACGACATTTGGCACAGACTCGTCAAATGTTATATAATGTTCGTGCATGATAGCATTATAAACAGACTTTGCAAATGGTAATGATTACACGTGTTGTTCCATAATTGAGCGTGTAGCAATAATTATGTTGCCATTACAATTTTAATTTTTATCTTTTCGTCTTGATTTTGAGTTGTGGGTATGTTAACTGCAAATCAAGACTTATTATTAGTATACTAGAACATTGCCACACGCGCGCGCACACACACATACCCCCCCCCCCCTCCCCCACACACACAGATAGACGGGACGCGACGTTGTCCATCTGCCGTCCCACTTTCCTCTATATTTTATCAAGTCCAGCAGTCAAGATCTAGTTTTCTGTACGTGAAGTTTTCCGTGTGCCACAAAATTGTAATAACCAACTTTGGGAACAATGTCAGGTGCTTGGATTATGTTGTGATTTCGTTGTGAGGACACACGCAGCCTTTCACTCTTCTCTTAATGTAACGTATAGGTAAATAAATGGTGTATTTTGAAACGTTGATCACGAGGTTCATCAATTGAATAAGGTGATCGAATGCTGTTTTGATCTTCAGATATGGAATTGTTGTAAATTGTTGGTTTTATAAAATGTTATGTCGTATGTTGTAATGAAGATTCTTGTTCCCGCACGACGTCTGCACGTCAAATAAAAGTGACGCCAAGTTGATGATTAGTTGTTTTCGTCAGTGCTTTCCTCGGCGAAAACATTAAGAAAACAACACACTACCTGCATCACCAAATAATATTCATTTTGCTAATGAGGATACCCACAACTAGGAGTAAATGAACAATCACAAATTTCACTCTTTGTGCAATTTTCACCACAAAGTGGCCTGCGCCCTGCTAATATTTTGTTAATAGTTTCAGTTTCTTATACGTTTGCTTCCAAATCCCATAGGAAGATATTTAAACTCGGCATGTGAAGGTTGTCTTTTTGACATTGTCTTCCATCTTGAAACGACGTTACGCAACATAATTTACATATACCAAACAAATAAATATTAATTTTCAAGACCTATTATTGATTGATATATATATTACAACATGCGGTTTAGCTAATGTTTACATTATCATCGACTTTTATTCAAGGTTTTTGTTTTTTTACACTAGCACATCTTCTTTATATTAGAGATTTGTTTTTGGTAAATTGAACTTAGTAGTGTCCCCGAATTGTCGTATTTTTCTTTAACACGTACGGCGTTGTCAGCGTTGTTAGTAAGTGTAATACTTTCAAAATTATCAATTTATATTTTATATTTTACATTACAGGCTCCAGAGGACATTAGCCTATGTGAAGTAAGTTATACTTTTCGTTGTCCCCCAGGAAATGGTGATGAGCTTACTTATAGTATATTTATCGACTTTCTTTTAAATGTTTTCTTAAATAGAAAACTATTCATTTTCTTAAAACATTATAGCGAACAACAATTATATTGAGAGTCCGGTACTTGTTAGGCAATAATGTATTGCTATTTTAAATGCCAATTGAATACCCATAATGGGCAAAACTCCCATTTTTGCTACATGCATATCGCAAAATGGAGAAAAAATATGCAAAAATAATTCCTGATTGCAACAATACATTGCTGACTTATGTCAAAACTTGTGGCCGAATTGTAATTAAAATTGATGACCGTTCTTAAAATACGGTTATGGCATAAAATGTAAAATATTAGTATCCTTTATCTTATTACATTTCTAACTTGTATAAGGCAGCACATGGGTTATATGTTAAATAGTTTATACAATTGCTATTTTCATACTGTATATGAGATTCCGGTATATTTTGGCAATTATGTCCGCTATTGCTTTTTTAAATGCAATTGAATACTCATAATGAACAAAACTCCCATTGTTGCTACATGCATATCGCAATATTGAGAAACATATATAAAACTATTTTCTGATTGCAACACTTTATTGCTGACTTATGTCAAAACCTTTTGGCCGAATGTAATTAAAATTGATGACACTTCTTAAAATGTCTTTAAGGCATAAAATGTAAAATACTAGTATCCTTTATCTTATTACATTTCTAAATTGTATTAAGCAGCACATGAGTAGCATGTTAAATAGTTGATAAAATTACTATGTTCATACTGTATATGTGTAAAACTGTTGGAGATAGTACGGATAGTAGGGCATTGCACAAAATTAAAGCAAAACTTTTGCCTTTTGTCCGACCACTGGTACTATCTGCATGTTAGTGGAATACTAATATATTAACGGTTGGTCATAATGTGTATTATGGAGAATACCATGCAGTTATGAAAATAATTTAGTTTTTTTTTTTTTTTGCTTACATTTGGTCGAATATGTTGTCAACCTTCAGAAGTCTTCAAACTCTTGGTTTTGTCGCTGTTGTATGTTCAGACTTTGATCATACAGTTAATCGATATAGTAAATTTATCAAATGTTCATTTGATATAACCAAATGGACTTGTTTTCAATTGTTTGTTGCATAATATGATAAGTTATACTTTTTATTAGAAATTCCGTTTCATGTAGGACGTCTGCAGGTCAAATTAAAATGACGTCAGGTTTATGATTAGTTGTTTTACTAAATGCTTTCCTCGGAGATTCAGTTAATAAAACAACACAATATCACCAAATAATATGCATTTTGGCACAGTGGATGCATCCAATTAGGAGTATATGAAAAATCACACATTACTCTCTTCGTGCAATGCTCTCCACTTAATGGGTTTTTTGTCATTTCTCTTATATTTTTACTAGTTTAATTCCTGTTGGCTATACCAATTTGTTTCAACACGGCATACGCAGTTTGTCTTGTTGTCACTGTCAACTAACACGAAACTTCGTTACTCAACATTATTAAGATATACCATACTAAGATTGTTTTATTTTCAAGGTAGGTTGTAGATTAGAAAATGTATTGGAAATATTTTGGCCACAGTCGACATCTGGCCTTACTTTATTGCGTTTTATCACCTCATCTATCAATTGTGTAATTTATACAATTATATGTATTGTATTTCATTTATGTATAAATATGTAACCCATTTAAGTTCATTCTTATCGTTTCGTCAGTTATTCCTCTTTATGTTTTACTATACAGCGAACATAAATATTTTATGTTAATTAAGAACCTCCATCCTCTATAGACCACTTGTTCGCGCCTGAAATCTACAATATCTTTAGTGTTTGATAAATAATGAGTGCAAATTGAAAAATAATCAAGAACACATGTTAGGGCTACACAAACGTTAATATCAGAAAACATATACTGCAAACGACATTTCCCAACGCGTTGACATATAAACATCACGAATTATGACGCTATCTTCTCTTGCACTTTATAACTTGATATCGGACTTATTGACTGTAGAGTCTATTTGTCATTATGCGGACTATATAAATAATGATCGAATGCGTAAGTGAATTCCGTTCATTAAAAAAAGTATCTTCAGTTTATAACATGTTCTGCGGCTTACGTATGTGTAAAATTGGCTGAATGAGTCAATGCGGGAGCTGCAGCTTCTGTCGCTGCAAGTATGGTCCGCGGTGTGTGCTATGGGGGAGCCTCGGTAGGATGTCTTCTCTTCTGTGTGTGGCTCTTCCATTTCTGGCGCTGGATCTCTCTCTTTTCGTCAGCCTGCTTGATACTGGATTTGACATTTGCACGCCAGCTAGAGCGACCGGAGGTTGCTGTTTCGAGATTGATGCTGGATTGATGCTGCATTACTTCAGTTTCCTCTTGCAGACATGCCTGTAGCGCAGGACGGGTAGTCCGGTTGGCCGTGTTCTGGTGGTGAGCTCGAACGGAGTATGTCCTTCGGTATGCAGCCATCGTCCATCCTGCAAACATGTCCGATCCAGCGCATGCGTTTGCAGGAGAGGATTGGTACGACTGCCTGGGCCAGAAGATATGCGTTGGAGACGCGATCCTGCCAGGTGAAGCTGAGGAGCCGTCGAGGTTCCAAGAGTGAAAGGCGTGCAGTCTTTGTTCTTGGTGCGTGTGCAAGGTCCAAATTTGACTGCCGTACAAAAGGGTGCTCAGCACGCACGCTTGGTACACCTTAATCTTTGTGTTAAGGGTCAGCATGATATTGTCCCACACACGTTTCGCTAGGCGGTGCCTGGCAGTTGTTGCTCTGCCTTTCTTCATGTTCAGCTCAGCATCCACGGATAGGTTGCTGGAGATTGTGAAACCGATGTATGTGAACTTGTCCACCACCTCCAGGGTGTGATCGCCGATGATAATTGTGGAAGTGGTGCTGACATCCTGACCTATGATGTTGGTCTTCTTGAGATTTATGGTGAAGCCAAATTCTGTGCATTCCTCCGCGAAGAGTGTGATCAGTCGCTGAAGGGTGGCTACTGTGTGGGCAGTAAGGGCGGTGTTATCATCAAAGAGCATCACCCGGATGCGGACCTTGTGCATCTTGGTCTTTGCTCAGAGGCGGGCAAGGTTGAATAGGTTTCCGTCGCTCCGTGCGTGGAGACAGGTGCCATTTTCGGACTCATTGGATGCGTAGCGCAGGAGCAGGGAGAAGAATATTCCGAAAAGTGTCGGGGCCAGGAAACACCCTTGCTTCGCTCCGCTCGTGATTGGGACGAGGTCTGATGACGCTCAGTCGTACAGTACCAGACATGTTGTCGTTGAATGACTAAACCTTCTTCAGAAGCTTGGCGACATCCAATCTTCTGGAGGGGCGAAGAGGCATGACAACCTGAACAAGTCAAATGCCTTGTTCAGGCCGATGGAGGCGAGTTGCAGCGAACATCGCTGTTCGTGGCACTTTTCTGCCTGAGAGAGAACGCCACGTCGATGGTTGACCGCTTGGTCCGAAACCCACTTTGTGACTCAGGATACAAGCGGTCTGCACGTCATACGATGCTAAAGAGAGAAATCACTCGAAAGATGTTACAGACTCTGCGGTCGCTCTTGTTCTTATAAAGAGTTACGATCTAAGCATTCGGTCTTTGATGATGTCGCCGGAGTTGGACTTAATAGTCGCGGTCTTGATGACACTAGTTCCAAATGCTTTCTTCATCCCGTCATACATGGCACTGGTGATTCCGCAGTCTGAAGACGTCTGGATGACATTGTAAAGCTTCAGCCAGTAGTTGTTGGCGCACCCAAAGGCGACCCCCTTGGCGTTATTGCGGGGTTCTCTGTAGTCGACCAGTGTTTCTCGCAGGGCTTCCTCTTGTCCTTGAGAAGCGCAGCATCCTTGGCGGCTAAGGCGGGCTCTATCACTTCGATCTCGGCCTCGAACAAGTCCTCGTCCTGCCTGGCTCTCTATTGCGCTGTCTGTGTGGCAGTCTTCCAGGATATTGTCAATGGTCTCGGAAAAGAGTTTGCCAAGCTGAGGCTTTCGGGTTCTGACCGTGTCGATGCAATGCCGGCTCTTCTGCTTGGAGCTGTAGGTCCGTCTGTGTCGGAGACGCACCATGCCGACGACCAGGGAGTGATTAGTGTCACAGTCGGCAGTATGGTAACCTGAGGAGCATGCGGTTCAGCATGAGACTGCTAGTTATGACGACGTCCTGCTGGTGCCAATGATATGACCTGGGATGCCTCCAAGACACTCTGTGGTGGGCTTGGTTGAGTAGCAGGTGTTGGTGATGGCGTGGTCATTGAAGGAGCAGAGCTCAAGTAGATTATAATGACGTTTGAGGATATACTCACTATTCCAGTAAGACATAACTGGTCTTACCGGTAATTGCTCCAAGTGTCCCGTGGTTGCAAGCACACACACACACACACACACACACACACACGCACACACATACACACACACACACACACACACACACACACACACAAACACACACACAACATGGACATCGACGTTGTCTAACGACCGTCCCTCTGTTCTCTATATTTCCTCTAGTCCACCAGTTCTGAAGTAGCTTTCGGAAAGGGATTTTTTCCTTGAGTCACAAAAAGGTAACCAATTTTGGGAATAATGCTTTATAAGTTCATTTATTTTCAAGGTATATCATAACATTTTATACTGTAGCATAACATATTAGTGAAGGCATACGTCGAGTGTATAACTGCAAAAACGCATTCAAGCATTAACGCATTGTAAATGTTCGTAACACATGTAATATATTATTGTTACTTTTTTATAAATTTTGGGTTAGATTTTGCTGTGAATAAATGGCAAAAAGAAACGCATTTATCTTTTTTTTAAATAATTTTCTTAATATATAAGTTTTCAATGCCTTTTTATCAATGTATTCTGTCTTGAAACAGTTCCTATGATGCTTGTAAAATATGCCTCGCCGTATATCACTAATTTCATTGAAACGATGATATACAAGTTCAATCTGTGTCTGCTTGTAATTTTGCTTTATCTGCAAGAAGTATATAAAAGCTTGTACCATAATTATAGAAATAAAAAAGTGCGCACAGCGTATGTTGACAGGTGTATGTGAATATTTATGTATTTTAATTGACACTAAACAAGAGCAGTTGCGCAATGTCATTCATTATACGACCAAAATACTACAAAATATAAATTTATGAAAAGCAAATTTTCAATATTTTCTAAGAAGGATACACCTATTTAGTTCATCTGGTGTCTGGAGGTTGTAACTAAAGTAATCATAATTTTGAACATATTTTGGTTTTGAAAAAAATGTTCTTGAAAAGACAAGAATATGGATGGACTAAAATCTCATGTCGGGTCATGGGTTTAAACGCAAAACCCTCCGATCCCGAGGCCAATGCTTTAACCTTTGAACAAATAATGTTACAAATATTTTATAAATTATTTCTTCGTGTGTTGGAGGTTTATTAATGATCATCCAAATCGAATACGATCTGTCTAAAAAAGGTTTACGGGTCCGGGGTTTCATATTTGAAACCTCCGATTCCAAATCCATACCCTGAACCTCTTTCCAAAGAACACATCAGGCATAATCCAAGCTGTCTTAAGCTGGAGACTGTTTCATTGTAATAGATCATCCCTCTTTGTTAACATGCAGTCCGAACATCGAAGAACTCACGTAAGTTTGAATATGTAAGGGTGTACTGAGGTTGCATGTAGAAATACGTTCGAGGTTTAGACTAACACTACCAAAATATCTTGTTTTCTGCCATGTTTTTGTGACAGTTACAGACACACACCAAATACAAAACAAACATAGAAATAAATAAAAAATGAGGACGTTTACCGAATCAGGACATGCAATTTATCGGGGCTATAAACGTCCGAAAACAAACTTTCCCCGTGTGCAATTTTCAATGGACACTCCTTATATATATAGGCGTCAATATACGTCACCGTTTGTAACTGTTTCGAAAAATTCATGCTTGGTTTCATACAGTAATATGTGGGTTTACGCTATAAGTGCATGGATTTGAACTTCAATTAAAAACCATCAGGCGCGTGCACTGAGAAAGAAATTACGTGAACGTGAAGTCACATGTGTCAATTCCATGTCACATTTCCAGTCTGAAACACGTTAGACATTACGAGTCATTTCTCAGTCCTCGTCAAGTAGATCTGAATGAAAGGTTACGCAGATATAAACTTTATGCGAGACCATTGTTAAGCTCGTTAACTTGTAAGGAGACATGGTAAATATCGTCGTCGGAACTGTTTTGTTTTGTGATACTTCGGACGGACACATACTCGACGTACTTTCTATTTTAGTAAACACTGGTTCTGAGGGCATTTCACAGCGTTGTGACACAATATAGGAAATGTTTGTTGTTTCAGTACACATTACACAATCATAGATCAACACAGTACAATTAACATACAAAATTACATTTTGAAATTCAAAGTCACATCTCAAAATCAAAGAAACATGCGTTACAGTCAATGGATGTTCAAGAATACGGATCCATTGATAGATTTACATTTTTCCTGTGAAATCACCATGTTGTAGAGGTCTGACCAAGAAAGAGTATTTATGTCAAAATATCAACGATTCAAATTGATACTATTGCCAAGAAATAATATCAATGTCACATTATCACCAACTCTAGTGATATTTTTGTGTTGAAAGAGCATTCGGTTAATGTCAAAAGATTAAGCATTTTCTTTTGTCTCCTACAACATGTTGTTCAGCTCAATGTTTAGGATATTGTTGAAGCATTGTACGACACTACCACAGCTTCTTTATAATTAAAATATTTCCTGGTAAATTGAACTTAGTTGTGTCCCCAAATTGTATTTTATTTATTAAACATGTACGACGTTGTCAATGGTGTTAGTGAATAAAATACATTAAAAATGTCATCGTCAGTTTATATCTTATATAAATACAAAACTTTCTTTAACCGTATCGGTTTTGTTAGTACTGAGACAATGACCTCTGATTAACCACGGGTACTAACAGCAGCAGACTGTGCGATCGTAATGCCCTCTGAGGAGAAGGGCTGGGACGCATTGGGCGATAAGGAAGACCAAAAAATAGTACACGGTTATACACAGTGATAAAAGTACATATTTTATGACAGATGTACACTTAAATATTCGTACACAAAGTAAGAAAATTAATAGGTTGCATTGCCTGGACATGCGCTCAACAGATCTCAGCAGTAAAATGTGTATGAATCAGTCCAGCAAAGTTCATCGGGCTTGCCTCAGGATCTGGCACGCGTCCGTGTTTGGGATGGGGACCAGTCGCCTATAATATAGAGAAGATGCACGCAATATATACACCTACTGAAAACATAGTTCACAAAATAACGGCTAGAAAGATGAAGACCATCAAGTATGTTTGAAGCTTATCTTCATGCAAAGCAAGTAACCGGAACCATTTACCTTAAGGATACTCAATACCTCTAAACAGCTGCGGTAGAATTCCACCAATTCAAAGGAATTTGGACAAGTATCTATGTCCATTTCTGGGGTGCCTGAGTACGCACACCTGGAGGCATTTCGAGAAGTGTCCCAGCCTTTAATCTGGTATAGCTTGCGACAAATAATCAGGCTTTCAACGTCATTACGTTACAATTCGCCCTTAAAATACAGCTGAGCAGTCACAGCAGGACGGTGTCTAGGAGTATACAAAACCTCGCCCCAAGCAGAAGGCGGTTCTGCATGTCGATGGGGACTTTGACAAATATATTAATCCAATGCTAGAATGGCTAGAGAAATAGACGTAAAGAGGCTTTGGATTGGTGATTGTTTGACCAATGTTTTACATTTCGCGGTACCAGTTCAAATGTGGCAGGATCAAACATTCATCTTCTAGCAGACCTAAAAAGGAAGAAAGCCTTCGTCAACACTAAGAACGTTGACGACAAGTGCCGTCAAGGCCAATGAGCACCCTTACCAACCAGAGAGGATGGCGTGGTACCCAACTGATGAGTGTCTTGTCATCGAGGTCTTCTACAGGTTGTCCATATATGACGTCCTCTTGCTAAAGGTGGCAATATCAAAAGTTGATGAATCCGAGAAGGCTTTGATAAATGTATTCTACTTTAACTCTAATAACCTGTGCTGCTTCTCAATACGGATTTCCAGTGGATGGATAACTGCAAGGTTGTCAATGATGCCAACGTAAAGGAAGCAAGTCCTGATGACGTCATGATACCAAACGTAGATATCGATAATCCGAAAGAGCTGTGGAAAACGCATACTAGGTATCCGTTGGCGCCAGAGCACTTCGTCCAGAGGGGATGAATGTCATCATGATCCCATGTTTTGGGGTTTACGCCTACCGAGGTTCATGACTCGGTGCCAAACTCCCGATCAGGACAGATATATATGCTACAATACAAGAACAGCAGGTGTTCACTTCGCTCAATATTATGCTTGCAAAAATCCACAGAGGCGTCCGATTCCGGTGAAGCAACTGTTTGGAGCAATATATACGAACACCGAAAACGGTACTAGCGGAAATGAGCTGTATAAGCTGACGAACAAAAGTTTCCTCGTATATGAAAATATGCTAAGTTGGCTGATAGCCAGCCCGATGTACGCGTGGGTCAACATCTTCGACGACGACCTTGCAGCCAGGCAGGTGCACAAGAGCCTCGTTGTCTAGAACCGCACATGTGACATGTGCATGGAACTCGTGGGTCTCCCTATTTAGATAGTAAGTATGCTTCAGCGCTGGACACAGGTCGAATATGTGCTCGAACACGCCGACGTTTGGTCTCAAGCAAAGTATAAACTAGTCTACCAGAGCGAGTTGCCCAGCAGATGATAGCAAAGTGGAGAGTATTAGGCTGCCTAATATATGACGTGCGCTAGACGACCATTTTCTAGATTCATCTGCGCATCCAAAGAAAGAGATAACTATTCACAAGGTCATATCGGTATTTCGAACAGCAACAGATTTTCCTTTATG
This sequence comes from Sinonovacula constricta, assembly GCA_007844125.1. NCBI lineage: Eukaryota > Metazoa > Mollusca > Bivalvia > Cardiida > Solecurtidae > Sinonovacula > Sinonovacula constricta. The sequence continues at coordinate 49,131,077 of CM017570.1, forward strand.
ATCGGCGAGGGTATGTTCAGGTTGATGTTCCTTTGGCTAATGCTTTTATTTCTGAAGATTGTGTCGCAGCACCGTGTAATTCAAATTGTATACTGGTTGTGTATCATTGGACTTTGGATCAATTTGAATTTGGATCAATACCTTAAGCACCCCAACAGTTGGTTACAAATTATGCCTGTTTAAAAATACAAGATTAAGAGAATTATGTTAAAATATGTACATCTATTAACTTACATTTTACAAAGTGTTCAGTAATTTTATGTTAACTTGGCGCGTACATAGAAGTAGAAAGAGTAGAAGAAGAAGTCGTTTATATCTATTAGGACATAAGAGTGCATGTAAAAAACAAACAGGCGCGTGCAATGACAATGAATTTGTGTATCCATGTCATGCCACATATCCAATTTCAAACATTTTAGGCATTATAAGCCAGTTCTTAGTCCTCATGTAGTAGATTTTTGTGAAAGGTAACAGACATATATCGCTAGACACAAACGTATTTAAGCACTTTAACTCGTGAAGAGACGAGATAAATATCGTCGTCGGATTATTATCCTCTCTCTCTCTCTCTCTCTCTCTCTCTCTCTCTCTCTCTCTCTCTCTCTCTCTCTCTCTCTCTCTCTCTCTCTCTCTCTCTCTCTCTCTCTAATAGATAGATAGATTTGATTCGTAAGATTTTAAAAATGTACAAGAAAGCATTTAGCTACATTTTTTTTTCAATTCGTACACATGCAATAAACAAGTACATACCCGAACATTTATTAATCCACATTTAACAGTTATTACAAGTGCTCCGTTGAATAGTTCTTAACTTAAGGTGCTGTCAGGGCTAAATATGTAGTTTTATCTTTACAATTTTTTTTATCCAACATGTATATATCGCCAAATAAAAAATACATCTCATATGTCGGTGAAGTAAACTATACTAAGGAGTGAACAGTTTTAAGTCCTACGCTTTTGTTACACCAGCGTTACCGGATGGCATTGTCAGAGGGCTTCCAATTGTAAAAAAACGCATAAGAAGCCAAAGGAAAGACCAAAGAAGGCATATGAGATTTCAAAACCTTAGCTGGCTGTTTTTAATCATGAAAACCGAAAGTAAAATTTTGCCAGCTTGTATATTTGTCTAGATTTCACTGTTTTATTTTAGTTCTATAATTTCTCTTTTCATTTTGAGCTACTTTCAGACAGGATTTTTGTATAAAATATATCTATTGTACTCGTAACTAAAGAGAATGGTTACAAATGTTTCGAAATAATTAGCATTTTAAATTTTATAAATAGCTATTACATTATGTTTCTCAATTCCAGCAGAATAATAGTCAGATGTTAAAAATTCCTCTTAGCAGTAAACAGTTACTTGCCGTTTGTGTGTGTGTTTTTTGTTTCGTTTCTGCAATGCAGTATGTTTAGTAACATATTATGCAAACATGTTTCCTGATTGCAACAATTTATTAAAAATGCTGCCTTGTGTCTTAACTTGTTGTCGAAATCTTATTTAAACGTATTATTATTATCAAAATTCCGTAAAATACAAGAAATGTAAAATAATACTATCCCTTATCTTACTACATTTCTAATTTATATGCAGCATTACATAATTAATATTCTAAAATAGTTTATATTATTATAGTGTCCATACTGTATAAGTGATGGTTACACTAATTGGGTTATGTACGATCAGCAGGGCATTGAATAGCATTAAAGCAAAACCTTTACCTATTGTCCGACTACTCGTACTATCTGGCGGAAGAGGAGTGCATATTAAAGCGAAATAATTGTTGTTCATAACTTTCATGATGCCGACTACTTTGCAGTAATTGAAATATTTCAGTTTAATGTTTACATTTGTTTGAACATGTATATGCTTTCCATCTTCAAACTTCTTCAAACTGGTGTTTATTTTCACTCCGTCAATGACCCGGTATAAGCTTTAAGAGATAAATTTCGTAAGGAAAATAACTGGTGTATTTTCAAACGTTGATTATGAAGTTTGTCAATTTAATAAATTGATCAAATGTTGTGTTGATCTAAATTTATAAAATTGTTGTCGATTGTTGGTTTAATAATATGATAAGTCGTATTTAGTAATGAACATATTTTGTTCCCGTACGACGTCTGCACGTCAAATTAAAGTGACGACACGTTTATGATTAGTTGTTTCTCTCATTGCATTCCTCGGTAATACGATTAATAAAACAACACACTACTTGTATCACAAAATCATATACATTGTTCATTTTTTATCGTTTCGTCAGTTATTGCGGTTTATGTTTTACTGTTCAGCGAACATAAACAGTTTGTGTGAATTGAGAACCCCCATGCTCTATCGATCACTTGTTCGCGTCTGACATCAACAATAAATCTTAAGTGTTATATCAAATAATGACATTACCAATATAAAATATGTGTTCGAAAAAATAATTAGTGTCCATTTAAAAATAATAAAGAAAACAGTTAGACTTCTCAATTTTATCTATCAGAAAAAAATAGAAAGCTTGCGACATTTTCAGCAACCTTTTTCAACGCATTAATATAGAACCATCACAAACCATGACGCATCTCGTGCACTCAAATGAGACGCAAAAACTGGAACATGTAAATATGTTGAAGCAATATAGGAACAAAAATGAAGAAATATTTGAACAGTTATGGTTTTTATTTGATAGTTTTTAATAACTATAAATCACCAGAAAAATATGTATCCCGTATACAAGTGAGACCATAGAATGGCTTAAAAACAGAAAAATCAGAAACCATTTAATAGTATTTATCAAGATTTTGCATAATAAAGGGCAAACTAATGAAAATTAATGCTATAACTAAAGTGTACGAGCAGAAAATGCACGTGTGTGCATCAGTTTTACATTACACAAATCATTTTTGTTCTGGTGGTATTTGTCAGGAACATAGTATGTTTTCATTTCTTCCTTGGTATCTTATTGTTTGTTATCAAAGTTATTTTGCTTGAACACATGGTGTATCTTGGTTATTTACAAAAAGAACAACGGTTAGTCTTTCCTAGAATTAACCCACTTCATGCAATGTAAATTGGAATAGATGAAGACAAAAACTCAGAGAAATAGTAAACAGAACGACCTGGCATTTCATTGATCCAGGTAGAAAGGATGTTGTTTCACAGCAAAGTTATTACGTAATTACGTGCTAATATGGTTAATAATTGCACATTGAACTGACATTAATCATATAACTTAACAACAATTGTTCTCCAGTGAAAAGAGGTATGTCATTCAATAGGAGACAAAAAATACTTCAAAATATAAATTGACTTATTACGAAACGCAAGTTCCAAGGCGGTAACTGATGTTTTTTGTGGGTTTTTTTTTTTTTTTGTTCTTTTTGTGTGTTATGTCTCGTCTCTGTGTTTTTTGTCACATTTACATTTACCTTGTCTGTCTTGGTCTGCGGGTAGATAAAATTTAAATATTTGTGAAAATTTTGATAGGACCTTTTCTTATTTACCTATTAAATATATTAAGAAGGATATAGCTATTTAGTACATCTGGAGTCCGGAAGTGGTCTCTAAAGCAATAATTATTTTGAACATATTTTAGTTTTGCAAAATGTTCGTGAAAAAAGAAAGAAAATGAAAGGACAGAAAAATCATCTCGGGTCTGGGTTTAAATGCAGAACCTTCCGATCCCGAGTCCTATATCTTTATCTTTTAAACAAAGAATGTTACAGGGATGTTATAAATGCTTTCTTCATGTGTTGGAGGTTTATTAATGATCATCCAAATCGAAAATAGATCTGTTTGAAAAGTTTACAGGTCCGGGGTTTCATATATGAACCCTCCGATTCCAATTCCATAGCCTGAGCCTCTTCCCCAAGAACACTTCAGTCATAATTCAAGCTATTTGTGGCTAGAGACGTTTTCGTTTTAATAGATCATCTCACTTTATAAACATGCAGTAGGACCATCGATGAACGTGCCGAGAAGCATTCCTAGCTGCTTACTCAATTTTGAATATGTAAGGGCGTACCGAGAATTATTGTACAATTACTTTCGAGGTTTAGGCAAACAACTCCAAACTCTGTCGTGTTCTGCCACGTTTGTGAGACAGTTACAGGCACACAAAAATACAAAATATACATACACATAAATAAAAAAGGACGTTTACCATATCAGGACATGCATTGTATCAGGGCGATAAAAACAGACTTCCCCCTGTGCAAATTTCAAAGAGCATTCCATATATACAGGCGTTGTGCTTCAGCGCCTCATCAAAGATCGGAAGTGTGAGTGGGTCCAACAGATTAAAATATATTACATGTTATATGGCTTTCCTATATGTAAAATACACTGTGCCGTTTTTAACTGTTTCCAAATAGACCTAATTCCATTTCATAAAGTTTCCGACTGTAACATAACGGGGGGTTTACGCAATATGTGCATGGATGTAAACACAAATTCAAAACCCACAGGCGAGTGAAGTCACATGTGTCATTTCCATGTCACTTGTCCAGTCTGAAACACTTTAGGCATAATGAGTCATTTCTCAGTCCTCATTTAGCGATCTTTATAAAAGAGTACACATACAGTGAGTGGGGTGGTATCATCGTGTATGTACACAACGTGAGAAGTGACAGGAAGCTGCGGGGGATCTTCAAGGACACCAACGGCCGGGAACTGTTCTCTTACATTAAACACATCGCCGTGAACGGCGACCGAGTCTTTGTGACTGACGTTTGGAGTTGATGAGGATCACTGACTGGATACTGCATTGGGTGTGACGGTCACGTGGTCGGTCTGATGTTGTCCGAGGAAGATGGGATCGAGTGAAGTCCATATTGTCTCAGTTTTGATGTGAGCAGGAGTCACTCGTATGTCGAAGGGTACAGTGACCAGCTTCTGATGGTGGAATGGAAGTAAAGTTTATAATATTTTATTGCTCGACATTTGCTTTTCATTCGTGTTTCTGCTTTTGTTGCTGATTGCGATAGACGATAGACGAGACCGTATTTAAGCACGTAAACTCGTGAAGAAACATGCTAAATATCGTCGGCGGAAACTGTTATGTTTTGTGTTACTTCGGACCGACACATTATCGACGATCGACGTATTTTTGTTGTTTAATTGACAATTATTTGCAGTTTGAAAAATGAAAATCAAGGCACATCTCAAAATCAAATGAAACACGTGGTTCATGTGGTACATCTGGTACGGATAAGGTTTGTAAAACAGTCAATATGAGAGTAGCTCTTGGATTTTTAAGAATACTGATACATTAATAGGGTGTACTTTTACCTGTCTTCTTACCATGTTGTAGAGCACAGGTCAAGACAAAGCATCCATGTCAAATTATCAACGACTAAACGTTATTATATTGTCAAGAAAGACCAAATATTGCAAATATTTAGCATGTCCTTGTGTTGCTCAGCTTATCGTTTGCATTATATCGACTTTTGTTCAAGGGCTTTACATCATTAAAGTGACTTCGTTAACTTATGTAAAGCCTATCCTGGTAAATCGAACTAAGTAGGGTCTCCAAAGTGTAGTGTATTTTTAAATAAGCACGACGTGGTCAGCGATGTAAGTAACTGCAACACCTTTAAAATGTCATCGTCAGTTTATATCTTACATAAAGAGAATACCTTTTTAAAAATATATTGATTGTTAGTAATGAGACAATGTCCACTGATTAACCACAGGTAATAGCAACAGACGGCGCGACCTTAAAACCGCCGAAGTGGGGGGACGCGACGCACTGTGCGACACGCCTACCGGATAGGCCAGGCAAAAAAACATGTTAACTTCACGGGTTGTACACAGTGATAGAAGTACATCTTGTACAACGGAATTACACATACGTTTTCGTACTCAAAATGAGGTTGGGCATAGGTGGCATTGGCAGTAAAGGTAAATAAGAACAGGTCATATCAACATTTTTTTTACAGATATTTAAATCTAATTTACCCCTAGACAAAGGCAAACAGGGTACATGTAAATGTGACAAGAACACAGAAACGAGACATAACACACAAAAAGAAAAACCATCAGTTACCGCCTTGGAACGGTCAGTCAGCGAATGGACCAACTTGAGTGCTTAAACCTGCTTTATGGAGCGCTCCAACCTCGCACTTTCTAAAGGTTTTTCTATCAAAGAAACAGTATAAAAAATATCCCGTCAAAGTGAAACAGCTAACAGTAAACACCTGCATCAGGAGTTAAAACAGATACAATGAATGCAACAGCCCAGCAAAGTTTACGTGGCTTGACGCAGGATCTGGCACGCATCCGTATTTAGGCTCGCAACTCGTCGCCTAACACCACGTGTGAATAAGCATCGTGGGTCGCCCGATTTAGACAGTAATTATGCTTGAGCATGGGACACAGGATGACGATGTGCTAGAACACGCCAACGTTTAGTTTCAAGCAAAGTGTAGACTTCCCCAGAGCGAGTTGCCCCGCAGTTGATAGCAAAGTGGAAAGTATTAGGAAGGCTAATATATGACTTGTGCTAGACGACAATTTTAAAGATTCAGCTGCTCTTTCCTTTATTCCATTGGAAACTGCTTTTATTTCTGTAGAGTGTGCGGTGTCACAGCTTTGTGTCATTCAGATCTTGTACTGGTTGTGTATCACTTCGACGTGATAGATATTGGATCAAATCCTTAAACACACCCGATTGGTCGATGCTGCCAACAAGGATTACCTCGATTACGTCGACACGTGAATGAACGACCGTAAGTTTCACTCCTATCACGGAAGTAACCGAAGAGCGTAAAGTCCAAACATTAGGTATAATCATTTGGAGGTGTAGAAATATTTCAGATGGATCAGAATACGCAAAAAGGGGCACAAGATGAACACGAAAGGCAAGCATTGAAATCTTCCACTTTAGAACAAACTCGTGCAAATCTTGAATAAGTTGTGATACGTAAATACCATAGGAGGTAGCACGAGCTGAATCACAGTCAAGGTATGGATAATTAACAATACTAAAGTTGAAATCATCTCCCTTGTTATAGATTTTAGTAGAGACGTTGTCATTGGAAATAGCGATCTCAATGTCTAGAAATGCTGCATTTGAATGTCAGTTGTTTGCTTTATTAAGGGTAAATTCTGGAGGGTAAATGAAATGCATCATTTTAGAAAAGAAAGGATTATCTATAGTCAGAATAGCGTCAAGATAGCGTGACGTTTAATTGAAAGCCTCTATAATGGGGCTTTGGTTAGAAGGGGATACAGTTAACATGAAATCACGTTCAAAGCAGTATAAAAACAAATCTGTCATTAATTGTGCACAGTAAGTTCCCATAGGAATACCAATTACTTGTCTAAATAAAGTGTCACCGCATTTTATGTAAATGTTGTCTAATAGGAAACGTAGAGCTTTGCAACCATCCGTGCAAGTCCGCATAGTAAACTTGTCTAAGAAAATGTTAGTAAAAATGCAGTACTTTCATGACATGCAATATAAAGACGTTGCTCTAGAGCAAATGTTTTCTCAATAAGAATCAATCAATTTGGTCTTAATTAAATCATGATACAACGAATTGTACAGCGTAGAGAAATCGTAAGTATTAACTGCAGAGCAATGAAAGTTTCAAGTACGAAACTTGTCTAAGACTTCTGAAGATTTTTAATAGACAAGAAATGTTAATTCATGAATTTTCATAAACTGTTCACAATATTTAACAACGTGATTGCGAACGGCTGTAAGGCGAGACGTAAGTAGTTTGGATATGTGAGTGGTGATGCTAGAGCTGGCATTAGCTATGAATCGTGACTTGTATGGAGGTTTGTGACCCTAAGGAATCTAGTACAGTGAAGGAAGTTTTCTTGCTTTGATTCTATTTTGTTTGTTTATTTATTGGGTTTATCGTCCGACCAACATGATTCTATTTTGATATTGAAAATATGCAATATCTGTTTATGTTTGTCAATGATTTTCTGAAAGTCAAGGTTGGTGCTAGAGTAAGAACTGGATAACACAGCAGTCAGTACACTTTTGTAATCAAGTCGTCAGACAAAAACTATGTTGTTTGAAATTTTGTTTGAAGCGACAAGTACAAATGTGTCGTGAATATTTTAAAAGAACAGTTGTAGATGTTTTACGTGATAAAACGGTTTATAGATAAACAATAAGGATGGGAGTGGTAGAATTTAACGCGATTTTTTATTATTAAAAATGGCTTTCTGTCAAGTATTGAATTCTACTGTGTCCTTGTTTTCTCTCTTACACCTGCGATCGACAAACAGATTAATTGCATCAGCAATTTCTTTGCAACAAACGTCAAAATCTATTTCATCTGGCAGGCGATATTTTGGACCCTTAAAGAGTAATTTTCTAAATTTATAGTCATCGATGATGTTTAAATCCCTTAGTAATGATATGGCCAGAAGGTAAATAACAGAAAGGTGAAGTTGAACAGTAACAATAATCTTCAAGAAGGGTCATTCAGGTTAAGGCCTGCTACTGTTTGGTTGTACTTAAAAATAAGACCTCTAATGGGATTTTGTACTTATAACAAACCATTGGGTTTTCTTTGTTTTCGAAGTAATTGGGGATTTTATTGATGATATTTTTGTCCCAAAACATACTAGGTTAGTCGTTAAAATCAATCCCTTAATTAATGTTTTTGATTTCCATGAAATGCCGTTTGTGTTGAGACTGTTAATCAATATGAGGTCTTAAAGCATGGGTAGTACACGTTTGAATGATGGAAGCCACTTCAAATAAAGGATGAGTATTTAAATATATTTTATCTGCCTCTTTGTCCAAAATAACTAGTGTTATTAGTCAAAAGTAGATTTGTAACTGTACAAAGTAAGGCGTGAAGACCAGACCGAATATAAAGTGTGTTCAGATCTTGAAACATTTTTTCCTAAATCTGCGTTTATATTATGATGTTTTTTTCTAATTCCATTAGATCGACGTTTGCGCTTGCGTAAAGATAGAATACCAAAGATGTCAATGTTCGGATTTTTAGAATTATTGCCCGCCTGATGAATATTGTCATTAAGGCCGAGTGGAAAAGGAGTCTTTTTAGTTTTTAATCCAATCAACTTCAGCACTGTGTCTGGATTGTAATTTGAATCCTTTAGAAACATCGTCATTGAAAACAATTGTTTGCAAAGGTTGTATGTTCACATATTTCAAAGCATGTTCAGTAGTTAGGTAATGACTATAAAGGTAGTTGTCCAACGTACTGCAGTTTTCAGTTAGGATGGTTTCATGTTATAACATAAATTATGTTGTTACTTTGTCAATCAACATCACAAAGTAAAGAAATGTTAAATGTACGGCCGTTTGCAGCAGACTTGACAGTAGAGTTACAGTAAAGGAATCGACATGTACTACATATTTTAAAATTACACTTGTAGATATTACAGCACACATTATGTCCACTCTGTATTTGTGCGGTGGAATTCTTTACATTACTACTAGAAAAGTTACGTAAAATACATGACTGTCGGAGAAATAAATTACTCGAAGACGGGTGTAGTTTTATTTGTGAAATATTGACAGTGACACTTCTTGAAAAATATATCATCAGCACCATTAGACAAATGCACAGTAGACACATTATGCAATTTTAAGGGTGAAATATTAATGTTTGGTTGTAGTAGCCTGTTCATGTTTGTTTTATTTCAAGTAAAAAAAAGGTATGATAATTCAAGGTATGTCAAAAGAAAATGAACAGGTAAATAAAAAAGAAACATACATCTGCATTTAATTGTGTGTACACATGCAAATTGTATAATTAATTGTGTTATGCACATATTTATTTCATTGATTGTATTTGTTATATAATGATGGTTATTTATTGCAACTTTAGTAGGTTTATCATTACTTTACGGGCTTTAGTTGACCTTTAAAAGGGGTGGTATCTTTCAAAAATGCTTTGGGGTAAATGGCAAAATCATATTATTTTGTTTATATACTTTTATATATACGTTTCTACCTTCACTGTATCAATGTGATCTTGAAACACTTCCTAAAGTGCTTGTAAAATATGCCTCGCCGTTTATCACTGCTTGTACTGAATTCATGATATGCCGTTTTATTCGTTGTCTGCTTGTTACTTTGTTTTATTTGCAAGAAGTTATGAATTATATTTTAACATAATTTGAGAAACAAAATAAATGTCGCACAGATAACGTTGTAAGGCATTAAATTATAAGAACATTTATGCATTTTAGGGACACTAAACTCATATTGATACTATCATAAATAAAGTGCATTCGACTTGATACAAATACAAATGCTCTGTTCTGCTGTCTCTTACAACTTGCCGTACAAGTAATTAGCATGTTCTGGTAATGCACATGCTGTTCAGATCGATGATTAAAGTAGTGTCGCCCTGTGTTCAGTGGTTTTAAGACACGAACACAAGATTTTAATTATAGTAATTTGGTAACTTTTGCACTGATATGTTTAGTAAGCACACACGTTTGCTTTTAAATTATCTATGAAAAGAATAGGCGACAAAAAGCTGCACAATTATTGGCATTCTTTATTTTGTTGGAGATGTAAAAACGAAGATGGATACACAATTATCGGAATAAATTAGCGATCTGTAAACAGTGTAGATTATTATTGGTGTCAAAAAACGTATATTATTTGCAAATATATTCGCGCAATATACTATTTGATTAAAACTGCAGGTGTTATTGCCACGTTTAACAACAAATGAGGATTGAAATGTTTTTTCACCGGACCTGGTAGCGCAATCGGTAAAGCGTCGGCTCCAGGTACGGGAGGCCCCAGGTTCGATCCCGGGCCGCGACATACTAAAGTCGTTAAAACTGGTAGTTATAGCTCCCTTGCTAGCGCTCAAGAAAATATAAGGGTATTTCCACGACTGGTTGGCCCGGTGTCAGGATAATGTGACTGGGTGTGGTATCATGCCAGGTGTACACAGTGAAGGCAGCACTTTATCTGCTTCAAGTGGACATCGTCTCCAGATAACTGAAATACAGTTAGTGGGACGATAAACCCAATAAACAAATAAACAAAAGTTTTTTCTAAGCGACTACTTCTACACTTTTCTTCCAATATTACTGAAAATTAAGAGGTATCTTTTTTCACTGGGGCAGCATGCACACTCAATTATTGACATTAATTGTAAGAGTTTTTGTCCATTGTCAACTATATTTTGGTCTGAAAATGATGGGCATCTGTGAAGACAGTTATGTCCTGCCTACCTCTACATTACGATCGGGACCTATGAGCAAGCCATCAATATTATATTGCTTTACTAGAGGCAGTGGGCAGATGCTTCGTATCTGCACGGGACATGAACGACCCCGCCATCCACGAGTTTCCTGCTACCTTGCAGGTCGACCTTGGCTGGTCAAAAGATATGGGAGTAAAACCAGATATAAAATCCGGTACGGAGACCCATAGGCAGTTGGTTGAGCTTTGCGATGCCTTCTATCACCTCCTGCAGCTGCGATGGCACCGGTCATATAGGCTTGCCTTTCCGCCGGACTCTGCCAGTAATGCCTAGAGGGGGATCCTGGCACTGGGCACTCTAGGATCTCCATATCACCCGCCTAGGCCTGCACCTGGATAGGTCACTCCAGCTTCGCCGTCTCAGCGAAGACTCAACAGATACCAGTTATAAGCCCAGGATTGGATGGCGTACAGCCGGGTGCTAGGGGTTGCTCTCGACGGTGGGAGGAGTCTTTTGACTCCAATGGGAAGTCACCGCCCGCCTCAACCCGGGCAGCCACCGAGTAATAAGGTACTACCCCGCCACAATTTGCTTGCTTCATCGGGTGCGTGAAGCTTAGACAAAATCGACAGGCTTGTTGTAAAATTGAGCACCAGGCGGCAGACAATCGCTCTAGCTGGCATACAAATGTCAAAACCGCCATCAAGCAGGCCGAGGAGGAGAGAAAGATCCAGCGTGAGAAAAGAAAGAGCCGCAAACAGCAGAACCCAGCCTACCACCGCTGCCCCGATAATAACCAACAAGGACCATACTTGCAGCAAGTGCGGCAGAAGCTGCAGCTCCCGCATTGGCTTATTCAGCCACAGTCGCCGCTGCTGCCCCACAACGAAATAATCAATCCATTATCTCTAGATACAGAAGGACGCCAAAAACTACACAGCGAACTTGAACATTTAATTTAAATTGAGAAAATCCATCCACTATATACCACTTGTTCACGACTGACAAGATATCATTTGTGTTATATAAAATAATAAATTCACTTTGAATAATATTAAAGGAAAACATTAGACTACACAACTTTGTATATAAGAAAACACAGACTGCAAGACACATTTACAGCAACTTTTCTCTATATAAACATCACACACAATGACGCTATCTTTTCGCGCACTTTATAACGTCAAACATCAAAGTTATGAGGGTCCAATTGTCGTACCGCGAACCATATAAGAAAAGTCATTGATGCGAAGCATCAAAAGCGACGCAAAAACTGGAACATGTAAATATTTTTAAGCAATATGGGAGCAAATAAGAAGACATGATAGAAAATCCTGATACCATAGATTGGCTTAAAACTATAAAGAAAATCCCGACATAATTTAAAAGCTTTATCAAGATGTAACTCATGTGGAAGAAAAAAAAAGAAGCAAACATGATTTAAATTAACTATAAAAATCATTATTGTTCAGATGGTATTTGTCAGGAAATCAGTGTTTTGTTTTCTTTCTCGGTATCTTATTGTTTGTTATAAAAGATGTTTTGCCTGGAAGCATTTTTGTATCTGAGTTACACAGAGATCAAGGTTTAGTTTTTTTCTAAAATGCATCCAGTTCATGCATCTCAAATTGGAATAGATGAAGACAAAATCTCAGAAAAATAGAAAACAGAGCACAGCAAAGTTATTACGTAATTATAACCTAATATGGCAAATAATTGCACATTGAACTGATGTTAAAACATAACAATTTAAGTTAATTTAAAAGTTGTATGTCATTCAATATAAGTCCGAAATATTACACAATATCTTTAGGAACGTAATCGGAATGAAACATTACAAATTATAGATCAATATAGTACTTTAAACATACAAAACTACGGTTTGAAAGAGGAAAATCAAGTGCGCATATCAGCATTAAAAGAAACATTTGGCACATGTAAGGATTGTAAAATTAGTCAATACGAGAGTAGCCCAGGGATTTTCAAGAATACTGATACATTAATAGGCTGTATCTCTACCCGTCTACTTAGCATGTTGAAGAGCCCAGGAAAAGACAGAGCATCAATGTCAAATTATTATGTGCATCCACACATCGATAACTTTCAAAACCAGTCATTTTAGAAATGTGGCAAATGATAAAAATACTGCGATCCTATGATATCTAATTATATAATATAGAATATAGAAATTTAAAAAAAATGCAATGGCCTATATATTATATTTAAACCTTTGTCAATGACTATACGAAACACGAATACAAATTATTCATACTGTGTATGATAGTCGTTGACGACATTTGGCACAGACTCGTCAAATGTTATATAAAGTTCGTGCATGATAGCATTATAAACAGACTTTGCAAATGGTAATGATTACACGTGTTGTTCCATAATTGAGCGTGTAGCAATAATTATGTTGCCATTACAATTTTAGTTTTTTATCTTTTCGTCTTGATTTTGAGTTGTGGGTATGTTAACTGCAAATCAAGACTTATTATTAGTATACTAGAACATTGCCACACGCACACGCGCGCGCACACCCCCCCCCCCTCCCCTACACACACAGATAGACGGGACGCGACGTTGTCCATCTGCCGTCCCACTTTCCTCTATATTTTATCAAGTCCAGCAGTCTAGATCTAGTTTTCTGTACGTGAAGTTTTCCGTGTGCCACAAAATTGTAATAACCAACTTTGGGAACAATGTCAGGTGCTTGGATTATGTTGTGATTTCGTTGTGAGGACACACGCATCCTTTCACTCTTCTCTTAATGTAACGTATAGTATATAAGTAGCCCTTAAAAACCACCATATTAATTCTAAAAACTGAAGTACCGCTAAACAAAGGGAGACGCACAAGAAACAAAAGTACAAGTAACAGCATGTTGTAAGAACTACCAGAAAAATCCCTGGAAGTATGTAAACATTGTTTAAATTGACGTCGTTCTCGTGTCATAATAAGATATATATGTTGCAAGGTAAATAAATGGTGTATTTTGAAACGTTGATCACGAGGTTCATCAATTGAATAAGGTGATCGAATGCTGTTTTGATCTTCAGATATGGAATTGTTGTAAATTGTTGGTTTTATAAAATGTTATGTCGTATGCTGTAATGAAGATTCTTGTTCCCGCACGACGTCTGCACGTCAAATAAAAGTGACGCCAAGTTGATGATTAGTTGATTTCGTCATTGCTTTCCTCGGCGAAAACATTAAGAAAACAACACACTACCTGCATCACCAAATAATATTCATTTTGCTAATGAGGATACCCACAACTAGGAGTAAATGAACAATCACAAAATTCACTCTTTGTGCAATTTTCACCACAAAGTGGCCTGTGCCCTGCTAATATTTTGTTAATAGTTTCAGTTTCTTATACGTTTGCTTCCAAATCCCATAGGAAGATATTTAAACTCGGCATGTGAAGGTTGTCCTTTTGACATTGTCTTCCATCTTGAAACGACGTTACGCAACATAATGTACATATACCAAACGAATGAATATTAATTTTCAAGACCTATTATTGATTGATATATATATTACAACATGCGGTTTAGCTAATGTTTACATTATCATCGACGTTTATTCAAGGTTTTTTTTTTTTTTTACACTAGGACATCTTCTTTATATTTGAGATTTGTTTTTGGTAAATTGAACTTAGTAGTGTCCCCGAATTGTCGTATTTTTCTTTAACACGTACGGCGTTGTCAGCGTTGTTAGTAAGTGTAATACTTTCAAAATTATCAATTTATATTTTATATTTTACATTACAGGCTCCAGAGGACATTAGCCTATGTGAAGTAAGTTATACTTTTCGTTGTCCCCCAGGAAATGGTGATGAGCTTACTTATAGTCAATTTATCGACTTTCTTTTAAATGTTTTCTTAAATAGAAAACTATTCATTTTCTTAAAACATTATAGCGAACAACAATTATATTGAGAGTCCGGTACTTGTTAGGCAATAATGTATTGCTATTTTAAATGCCAATTGAATACCCATAATGGGCAAAACTCCCATTTTTGCTACATGCATATCGCAAAATGGAGAAAAATATGCAAAAATAATTCCTGATTGCAACAATACATTGCTGACTTATGTCAAAACTTGTGGCCGAATTGTAATTAAAATTGATGACCGTTCTTAAAATACGGTTATGGCATAAAATGTAAAATATTAGTATCCTTTATCTTATAACATTTCTAACTTGTATAAGGCAGCACATGGGTTATATGTTAAATAGTTTATACAATTGCTATTTTCATACTGTATATGAGATTCCGGTATTTTTTGGCAATTATGTCCGCTATTTCTTTTTTAAATGCAATTGAATACTCATAATGAACAAAACTCCCATTTTTGCTACATGCATATCGCAATATTGAGAAACATATATAAAACTATTTTCTGATTGCAACACTTTATTGCTGACTTATGTCAAAACCTTTTGGCCGAAATGTAATTAAAATTGATGACACTTCTTAAAATGTCTTTAAGGCATAAAATGTAAAATACTAGTATCCTTTATCTTATTACATTTCTAAATTGTATTAAGCAACACATGAGTAGCATGTTAAATAGTTGATAAAATTACTATGTTCATACTGTATATGTGTAAAACTGTTGGAGATAGTACGGATAGTAGGGCATTGCACAAAATTAAAGCAAAACTCTTGCCTTTTGTCCGACCACTGGTACTATCTGCATGTTAGTGGAATACTAATATATTAACGGTTGGTCATAATGTGTATTATGGAGAATACCATGCAGTTATGAAAATAATTTAGTTTTTGTTTTGCTTACATTTGGTCGAATATGTTGTCAACCTTCAGAAGTCTTCAAACTCTTGGTTTTGTCGCTGTTGTATTTTCAGACTTTGATCATACAGTTAATCGATATAGTAAATTTATCAAATGTTCATTTGATATACCCAAATGGACTTGTTTTCAATTGTTTGTTGCATAATATGATAAGTTATACTTTTTATTAGAAATTCCGTTTCATGTAGGACGTCTGCAGGTCAAATTAAAATGACGTCAGGTTTATGATTAGTTGTTTTACTAAATGCTTTCCTCGGAGATTCAGTTAATGAAACAACACAATTTCACCAAATAATATGCATTTTGGCACAGTGGATGCATCCAATTAGGAGTATATGAAAAATCACACATTACTCTCTTTGTGCAATGCTCTCCACTTAATGGGTTTTTTGTCATTTCTCTTATATTTTACTAGTTTAATTCCTGTTGGCTATACCAATTTGTTTCAACACGGCATACGCAGTTTGTCTTGTTGTCACTGTCAACTAACACGAAACTTCGTTACTCAACATTATTAAGATATACCATACTAAGATTGTTGTATTTTCAAGGTAGGTTGTAGATTAGAAAATGTATTGGAAATATTTTGGCCACAGTCGACATCTGGCCTAACTTTATTGCGTTTTATCACCTCATCTATCAATTGTGTAATTTATACAATTATATGTATTGTATTTCATTTATGTATAAATATGTAACACATTTAAGTTCATTCTTATCGTTTCGTCAGTTATTCCTCTTTATGTTTTACTATACAGCGAACATAAATATTTTATGTTAATTAAGAACCTCCATCCTCTATAGACCACTTGTTCGCTATCTTCTCTTGCACTTTATAACTTGATATCGGACTTATTGACTGTAGATTCTATTTGTCATTATGCGGACTATATAAATAATGATCGAATGCGTAAGTGAATTCCGTTCATTAAAAAAAGTATCTTCAGTTTATAACATGTTCTGCGGCTTACGTATGTGTAAAATTGGCTGAATGAGTCAATGCGGGAGCTGTAGCTTCTGTCGTTGCAAGTATGGTCCGCGGTGTGTGCTATGGGGGAGCCTCGGTAGGATGTGTTCTCTTCTGTGTGTGGCTCTTCCATTTCTCGCGCTGGATCTCTCTCTTTTCGTCAGCCTGCTTGATACTGGATTTGACATTTGCACGCCAGCTAGAGCGACCGGAGGTTGCTGTTTCGAGATCTGCTGGATTGATGCTGCATTACTTCAGTTTCCTCTTGCAGACATGCCTGTAGCGCAGGACGGGTAGTCCGGTTGGCCGTGTTCTGGTGGTGAGCTCGAACGGAGTCGAGGTTCCAAGAGTGAAAGACGTGTAGTCTTTGTTCTTGGTGCGTGTGCAAGGTCCAAATTTGACTGCCGTACAAAAGGGTGCTCAGCACGCACGCTTGGTACACCTTAATCTTTGTGTTAAGGGTCAGCATGATATTGTCCCACACACGTTTCGCTAGGCGGTGCCTGGCAGTTGTTGCTCTGCCTTTCCTCATGTTCAGCTCAGCATCCACGGATAGGTTGCTGGAGATTGTGAAACCGATGTATGTGAACTTGTCCACCACCTCCAGGGTGTGATCGCCGATGATAATTGTGGAAGTGGTGCTGACATCCTGACCTATGATGTTGGTCTTCTTGAGATTTATGGTGAAGCCAAATTCTGTGCATTCCTCCGCGAAGAGTGTGATCAGTCGCTGAAGGGTGGCTACTGTGTGGGCAGTGAGGGCGGTGTTATCATCAAAGAGCATCACCCGGATGCGGACCTTGCGCATCTTCAGCACCTTGGTCTTTGCTCAGAGGCGGGCAAGGTTGAATAGGTTTCCGTCGCTCCGTGCGTAGAGACAGGTGCCATATTCGGACTCATTGAATGCGTAGCGCAGGAGCAGGGAGAAGAATATTCCGAAAAGTGTCGGGGCCAGGAAACACCCTTGCTTCGCTCCGCTCGTGATTGGGACGAGGTCTGATGACGCTCAGTCGTACAGTACCAGACATGTTGTCGTTGAATGACTCAACCATCTTCAGAAGCTTGGCGACATCCAATCTTCTGGAGGGGCGAAGAGGCATGACAACCTGAACAAGTCAAATGCCTTGTTCAGGTCGATGAAGGCGAGTTGCAGCGAACATCGCTGTTCGTGGCACTTTTCTGCCTGAGAGAGAACGCCACGTCGATGGTTGACCGCTTGGTCCGAAACCCACTTTGTGACTCAGGATACAAGCAGTCTGCATGTCATACGATGCTAAAGAGAGAAATCACTCGAAAGATGTTGCAGACTCTGCGGTCGCCCTTGTTCTTATAAAGAGTTACGATCTAAGCATTCGGTCTTTGATGATGTCGCCGGAGTTGGACTTAATAGTCGCGGTCTTGATGACACTAGTTCCAAATGCTTTCTTCATCCCGTCATACATGGCACTGGTGATTCCGCAGTCTGAAGACGTCTGGATGACATTGTAAAGCTTCAGCCAGTAGTTGTTGGCGCACCCAAAGGCGACCCCCTTGGCGTTATTGCGGGGTTCTCTGTAGTCGACCAGTGTTTCTCGCAGGGCTTCCTCTTGTCCTTGAGAAGCGCAGCATCCTTGGCGGCTAAGGCGGGCTCTATCACTTCGATCCCGGCCTCGAACAAGTCCTCGTCCTGCCTGGCTCTCTATTGCGCTGTCTGTGTGGCAGTCTTCCAGGATATTGTCAATGGTATCGGAAAAGCGTTTGCCAAGCTGAGGCTTTCGGGTTCTGACCGTGTCGATGCAATGCCGGTTCTTCTGCTTGGAGCTGTAGGTCCGTCTGTGTCGGAGACGCACCATGCCGACGACCAGGGAGTGATCAGTGTCACAGTCGGCAGTATGGTAACCTGAGGAGCATGCGGTTCAGCATGAGACTGCTAGTTATGACGACGTCCTGCTGGTGCCAATGATATGACCTGGGATGCCTCCAAGACACTCTGTGGTGGGGCTTGGTTGAGTAGCAGGTGTTGGTGATGGCGTGGTCATTGAAGGAGCAGAGCTCAAGTAGATTACTGGTCTTACCGGTAATTGCTCCAAGTGTCCCGTGGTTGCAAGCACACACACACACACACACACACACACACACACACACACATACACACACACACACACACACACACACACACACACACACACAAACACACACACACAACATGGACATCGACGTTGTCTAACGACCGTCCCTCTGTTCTCTATATTTCCTCTAGTCCACCAGTTCTGAAGTAGCTTTCGGAAAGGGATTTTTTCCTTGGGTCACAAAAAGGTAACCAATTTTGGGAATAATGCTTTGGAAGTTCATTTATTTTCAAGGTATATCATAACATTTTATACTGTAGCATAACATATTAGTGAAGGCATACGTCGAGTGTATAACTGCAGAAACGCATTCAAGCATTAACGCATTGTAAATGTTCGTAACACATGTAATATATTATTGTTACTTTTTTATACATTTTGGGTTAGATTTTGCTGTGAATAAATGGCAAAAAGAAACGCATTTATCTTTTTTTAAATAATTTTCTTAATATATAAGTTTTCAATGCCTTTTTATCAATGTATTCTGTCTTGAAACAGTTCCTATGATGCTTGTAAAATATGCCTCGCCGTATATCACTTATTGCATTGAAACGATGATATACAAGTTCAATCTGTGTCTGCTTGTAATTTTGCGTTATCTGCAAGAAGTATATAAAAGCTTGTACCATAATTATAGAAATAAAAAAGTGCGCACAGCGTATGTTGACAGGTGTATGTGAATATTTATGTATTTTAATTGACACTAAACAAGAGCAGTTGCGCAATGTCATTCATTATACGACCAAAATACTACAAAATATAAATTTATGAAAAGCAAATTTTCAATATTTTCTAAGAAGGATACACCTATTCAGTTCATCTGGTGTCTGGAGGTGGTAACTAAAGTAATCATAATTTTGAACATATTTTGGATTTGAAAAAAATGTTCTTGAAAAGACAAGAATATGGATGGACTAAAATCTCATGTCGGGTCATGGGTTTAAACGCAAAACCCTCCGATCCCGAGGCCAATGCTTTAACCTTTGAACAAATAATGTTACAAATATTTTATAAATTATTTCTTCGTGTGTTGGAGGTTTATTAATGATCATCCAAATCGAATACGATCTGTTTAAAAAAGGGTTACGGGTCTGGGGTTTCATATTTGAAACCTCCGATTCCAAATCCATACCCTGAACCTCTTTCCAAAGAACACATCAGGCATAATCCAAGCTGTCTTAAGCTGGAGACTGTTTCGTTGTAATAGATCATCCCTCTTTGTTAACATGCAGTCCGAACATCGAAGAACTCACGTAAGTTTGAATATGTAAGGGTGTACTGAGGTTGCATGTAGAATTACGTTCGAGGTTTAGACTAACACTACCAAAATATCTTGTTTTCTGCCATGTTTTTGTGACAGTTACAGACACACAACAAATACAAAACAAACATAGAAATAAATAAAAAATGAGGACGTTTACCGAATCAGGACATGCAATTTATCGGGGCTATAAACGTCCGAAAACAAACTTTCCCCGTGTGCAATTTTCAATGGACACTCCTTATATATATAGGCGTCAATATACGTCACCGTTTGTAACTGTTTCGAAAAAGGCGTGCTTGGTTTCATACAGTAATATGTGGGTTTACGCTATAAGTGCATGGATTTGAACTTCAATTAAAAACCATCAGGCGCGTGCACTGACAAAGAAATTACGTGAACGTGAAGTCACATGTGTCAATTCCATGTCACATTTCCAGTCTGAACCACGTTAGACATTACGAGTCATTTCTCAGTCCTCGTTAAGTAGATCTGAATGAAAGGTTACGCAGATATAATCTTTATGCGAGACCATTTTTAAGCTCGTTAACTTGTAAGGAGACATGGTAAATATCGTCGTCGGAACTGTTTTGTTTTGTGATACTTCGGACGGACACATAAACGACGTATTTTCTATTTAAGTAAGCAATGGTTCTGACGGCATTGTACAGCGTACAATAGGAAATCGTTGTTGTTGTTGTTTCAGTACTTTATCAACTTATCGGAATTACACATTACACAATCATAGATCAACACAGTACAATTAACATACAAAATTACATTTTGAAAGAGGAAAATCAAGGTCACATCTCAAAATCAAAGAAACATGTGTTACAGTCAATATGTTGGATGTTCAAGAATACTGATCCATTAATAGATTTACATTTTCCTGTGAAATCACCATATTGTAGAGGTCTGACCAAGAAAGAGTATTAATGTCAAATTATCAACAACTCAAATTGATACTATTGCCAAGAAAGAATATCAATGTCACATTATCACGAACTCTAGTGATACTTTTGTCTTGAAAGAGCATTCGGATAATGTCAAAATATTAAGCATTTTCTTTTGTCTCCTACAACATGTTGTTCAGCTCAATGTTTAAATTATTGTTCAAGCTTTGTACGACACTACCACAGCTTCTTTACAATAAAAATATTTCCTGGTAAATTGCACTAAGTTGTGTCCCCGAATTGTAGTTTATTTATCAAACATGCACGACGTTGTCTATGGTGTTAGTGAATAAAATACATACAAAATGTCATCGTCAGTTTATATCTTATATAAATACAAAACTTTCTTTAGCCGTATAGGTTTTGTTAGTACTTAGACAATGACCTCTGATTAACCACGGGTACCAGCAGCAGCAAATCGTAATGCCCTCCGAGGAGAGGGGCTGGGACGCATTGGGCGATAAGCAAGACCAAAACATAATAACTTCATAGTTAAACACAGTGATAGAAGTACATCTTTTATCACAGATGTACACTTTAATATTCGTACACAAAATAAGAAAATGTATAGGTGGCATTGCCTGAACATGAGCTCAACAGAGTTCAGCAGTAAAATGTATATAGTCCAGCAAAGTTCATCTGGCTTGCCTCAGGATCTGGCACGCATCCGTCTTTGCGTTGGGGACTCGTCGCCTATAATTTAGAGAAGATGCACGCAATATATACACCTACTGAAAACAGGGTACACAAAATAACGGCTAGAAATATGAAGACCATCAAGTATGAGTTTGAAGCTTATCTTCATGCAAAGCAAGTAACCGTAACCGTTTACCTTAAGGATACTCAAAACCTCTAAACAGCTGCGGTAGAATTCCACCAATTCAAAGGAATTTGGACAAGTACCTATCGACATTTCTGGGGTGCCTGAGTACGCACACCTGGGAGCGTTTCGAGAAGTGTCTTAGCCTTCAATCCGGTATAGCTTGCGACAAATAAACAGGCCCTCAACGTCATTAAGTTATAATTCGCACTCAAAATACAGCTGAGCAGTCACAGCAGGACGGTGTCTAGGAGTATACAAACCCTCGCCCCAAACAGAAGGCGGTTCTACATTTTGATGGGGACTTTGATAAATCTATTAATCAAATGCTAGAATGGCTAGAGAAATAGACGTAAAGAGGCTTTGGCTTGGTGGTTGTTTGACCAATGCTTTACATATCGCGGTAACAGTTCAAATGTGGGGGGATCAAACATTCATCTTTCTAGCAGACCTGAAAAGCAAGAAAGCATTCGTCAACACTAAGAACGTTGACGACAATTGCCGTCAAGGCCCATTAGCATCCTTACCAACCAGAGAGGATGGCGTGGTCTTGACATCGAGGCCTTCTTCAGGTTGCCCATAAATGACGTCCTCTTGCTAATGATGGCACTATCAAAAGTTGATGATTCCGAGAAGGCTTTGATAAATGTCTTCTACTTTAACTCTAATAACCTGTGCTGCTTCTCAATGAGGATTTCCAGTGGATGGGTAACTGCAAGGTTGTCAACGATGCCAACGTAAAGGAAGCAAGTCCTGATGACGTCATGATACCAAACGTAGATATCGATAATCCGAAAGAGCTGTGGAACACGCGTACTAGGTATCCGTTGGCGCCAGAGCACTTCGTCCAGAGGTGTATAAATGTCATCATGATCCCCTGTTTTGGGGTATAAGCCTACCGAGGTTCATAACTCGGTGCTAAACCTCCCCGATCAGGACCGATATATATGCTACAATAAGAACAGCAGCTGTTCAATTCGCTCAATATTATGTTTGCAAAAATCCACAAAAGCCTCCGATTCCGGTGGAGCAACTGTTTGAAGCAATATATATGAACACCGAAAACGGTACTAGCGGAAATGAGCTGTATAAGCTGACGAACAAAGGCCTTCTCGAATATATATGAATGGATATGAAACAATGCTAAATTGCCTGATAGCCAGCCCGTTGTATGCGTGGGTCAACATTTTCGACGACGACCTTGCGGCCAGGCAGGTGCACAAGAGTCTCCTTGTCCAGAACCACTCATGTGACGTGTGCATGAGGATCGTGGCTCTCCCGATTTAGATAGTGAGTATGCTTGAGCATTGGACACAGGATGATGATGTGCTCGAACACGCCGACGTTTAGTCTCAAGCAAAGTATATACTGGTTTACCAGATCGAGTTGCCCAGCAGATAATATCACAGTGGATAGTATAAGGCAGCCTAATATATGACATGTGCTAGACGGCCATCCTCTAGATTCAGCTGCTCATCCGACGAAAAAGAGAAATATTCACAAGGTCATATCGGTACTTCGAACAGCATCAGGCTTTCCTTTATGATCGGCGACGGTATGTTCAGGTTGATGTTCCTTTGGCTGATGCTTTTATTTCTGAAGATTGTGCGGTGTTGCAGCACTGTGTATTTCAAATTGTATACTAGTTGTGTATCACTTGGATCAATACCTTAAGCTCCCCCAACAGTTGGTTACACATTATGCCTGTTTAAAAAATACAAGATTAAGAGAACTATGTCAAAATATGTACATCTATTAACTTACATTTTACATCGTTATCAGCAATTTATATTAACTTGGCCCGAAACTTAAAGAAGAAGAAGAAGTAGAAGAAGCCGTTTATAACTTTTAAGACATAAGAGTGCATGTGAAAAAAAACAGGTGCGTAGAATGAAAACGAATTTATGTGAACGTGCAACCACATGTGTTTATTTCATGCCACATATCAAATTTGAAACATTTTATGAATTAAAATTCAGTTCTTAGTCCTAATGTAGTAGATCTTTATGAATAGTAACAGATATAGATCGCAAGACAAAACACAAAATCGTATTTAAGCACTTTAACTCGTGAAGAGACGAGATAAATATCGTCTTCGAATTATTATTCTTCTTTCTCTCTCTCTCTCTCTCTCTCTCTCTCTCTCTCTCTCTCTCTCTCTTTCTCTCTCTCTCTCTCTCTACTGAGAGATAGATAAATAGATAGATAGATAGATAGATAGATAGATAGATAAATAGATAGATAGATAGATAGATAGATAGATAGATAGATAGATAGATAGATAGATAGATAGATAGATAGACATACAGGCATACAAACAGATAGATAGATAGATAGATAGATAGATAGATAGATAGATAGATAGATAGATAGATAGATAGATAGATAGATAGATAGATAGATAGATAGATAGATAGATAGATAGATAGATATGTAGATAAATAGATAAATAGATAGATAGATAGATAGATAGATAGATAGATAGATAGATAGATAGATAGATAGATAGATAGATAGATAGATATATAGATAGATAGATAGATAGATAGATAGATAGATAGATAGATAGATAGATAGACAGACAGGCATACAAACAGATAGATAGATAGATAGATAGATAGATAGATAGATAGATATGCCTTAATTTTGATTTATTGAAACTGACTATTCGTTCTCTCATTGCATGCAAGGTGGAATATATATTTCGCATGTGTCAGATGCAATATATGTTTAATAATTGGAAGACCACAATTAAAAAACTTGGAACAATAAACACATGTTTAAATACGTGTATGTTATTAATTTTGTTTGAAAACATGTGTAAACACATGTTTAAAACCTGTTTATTCCAACACAGTATGTTAAACACGTTAAACATGCGTTGAAAGCATGTGACTCAAAACATGAATACCACATAGCGCATATTTTTTATGTGTAAACAACGTTTAATGTCAAGTACGCTTGTGCAGAGAAGTTGAAATATGAGATATGTCAAACACTTTCGCTTTGCGATTTGAGTTTCTCAGATTTCTTCATTCAGCTATGTACGATGCCTGCAACGAAAATATATGTGCAGAGCAGTTTGATTCGTTTTTCATTACTATTTTACCTTTGAAAATTGACCATTGCACATATACACTCTAAAACATGTATTAGTTCC
The DNA here is from genome assembly GCA_007844125.1 of Sinonovacula constricta. Classification (NCBI taxonomy): domain Eukaryota; kingdom Metazoa; phylum Mollusca; class Bivalvia; order Cardiida; family Solecurtidae; genus Sinonovacula; species Sinonovacula constricta. The sequence continues at coordinate 49,156,316 of CM017570.1, forward strand.
CGAAGCTTTGCTCGCATTACGAAAATTCCACTAGCATGTTGCGAGTTCCACAGAACGAACTTCGACTCATGAATTCCACGAACGCGCTATGTTTGGCCAGGAAGAGTCTTAATCATAGACACCTATCAAAATATTTATAACGCCATGAATGTTAACAAGCATATTACTTTAAATGTCGATTGAACTAGTTTAACAACTATACAAGATTCGCATTTGATCTGCACTTACTTGTTGGAAAACAGAAAAACACACACACTTTTTTTCTGACAGCTCTTTGATGCAATTGTCTTATCTTGGTTTGCTCCGCTTGCTTACAATGTTTGAGACGCTTCTATGAGAAAATGGTTGACTGACCGCAGACATTTGACTTAAATACATGCACGGTCTTAAAAAGGTAAATTCATTCTTACAATTGCTAACATAGATTAAAACACATACACATCAAATCATTTCAACATAATTTTATTGCTTCTTATGTTTTGTAAGATTTTATAAATGTACAAAACAGCATTTAGCTACATTTTTTATCATTTCGTACACATTCAATTAACAAGTACATAGCCAAGCATTTATAAATCCACATTAAACTGTTATCACAAGTGCTCCATTGAATAGTTCTTAACATATGGGGCTGTCATGGCTATATGGGTATTGTTATCTTTACAAATTTTCATTACCCAAAATGTGTAAATAACCACATAAAAATACATCACAGATGTCGGTGAAGTAAACTATGTTACACCAGAGTTACCGCACTTCATTGTCAGAGGGCTTCCAGTTGAAAAAAATGCTTAAATTGTCGGGGAAGGACCATAGAAGGCGTATATGATTTTTAAACCTTAGCTGGTTGTTATTTAATCATGAACCCCGAAAATAAAATTTTGCCAACTTGGATATTTGTCTAAAACGACTAGATTTCACTGTTTTCTTATGCTTTCATTTATCTATCTTTGTGTGCTAATCTCAGGCTGTATTTTTGCATAAAAGGTATTTACTCGTAACTGAGGAGGCTGTATTTGCGCAAGAAACTTATACGTACGTTAAAAGTTTAGAAAACATAACAGTTCCTGGTGTTTCTTTATGGTATTAACTACTTTGCTATATTAGTATTTAATGAATGCAAATATATATTTACCTTGTGCAAGTGCTTAAGTTATATGTTTTGCTTATTTCCAAGAAATATGTTGTTCGTATCATTTTCATACGTACTTGGACATTTCATAGGGGTAGGCGAGATCTGATATATTGTTTCTACAACATTTCTGTTGTTTTTTTCTGGATTGCTGTGTTTTACATATTTTTTGTAATTATGACTAAATCGAGTGTCTACAAATAGATTCACTGGAATGTATGTGAAGTGAGTAAGTTGATTTTTTTCGGTTCAATTACAATAGTTTCAAAATAATTAGCATTGTTTCCGTGTTGACAACAAGTGGGATGCAGATATTTATATATATGTAAAGACATCGACGTCAGAGCTAACTGTGCATCGCGGCTCAGATAGGAAATACATGTTTTAATGACGATTTTGGCGTCATGGTTCACTTTTCACGCAGGTTTGTGACATCAATAAACAACATTTTTGAAATCTGTTCAGGTATCAATGATTTATTTTGTTTTTAAGTGAAAATATTTGTGTTCTAAGCTGTCGGATACCACCTTTAAACGGGTAAATTAACTACGTACTACGTACCCACTAAGGACCCAATGTAGAGCATGCTTCAGGCAAATACCTTTTAAGCCATGCTTGGTCAACATGGTGAGGTCATGAAAAAATCAGAAAGGATGTCCTGACCCTCATTAAACTAGTCCCAACTTACTGACAGACGTGTTGTTGTTGCTGCTTTTAGGTTGTTCAAAGTAGTCATGTTCATCAGTAATGTGCTAAATGCTATTTTTAAGGTTCGGAACTGTTCTTATCATATGCTGATGATGATTTTAGAAAATTCGCTCGGCGCCAAAAGTTGCGATTTTAGTGTTTTATTTGCTTATTTAGAAGAATAGACTCCATGGATTCGGAGTATGCATTTTTACCCATATTTTTACGTTTAACTATATTGAAATCAGGAACTAAGATTTACACGGTAGCATCGCTTTAAAGTAGTTGTCAATTGTATTTCCCGCCAAATTTGAAATCAGCCAGTTTGGACGCGCCATTGTATTATTTAAAGTCGTACTAGTTACGCTGATGTTTTAGAGTAAAAAGAAAGGGAAACGTGTTTAAGAAGGTAAGCATGGGTTGGTATTTGAATTAGTTTAGTATATTGTATATAATATTTTCGTAGAGAATTAAATGTGTTCAATGTATTTAATATCTTCTAGGTATTTAGGTGATGTATTTTTATTACATCTGCCTTTTCCGCTGGCACAGAAAACAAAGACATTGTATTTACCGAAATGAGTCGTGTGTAAATAATAGATTTCTTTGTAGCTAATCTCTTGCTATTTTACTGCCTTAACCAAACCAGCACGGGGTTGAAGGATATCTCTAGGTTACAAGAAAAGAGTTGTTAGAGGTGAAGGCGACTTGCTCCTAGTCTTAATTGCGTGCAAAAACTATCCTAAACTAACTATGTTGTGGCAGTAAGTTTTGACCTTAGAGTCCTACCGCCATCTCTGAATGTATGCGTTAATTTGTACTCCGTAAATTTTTTACTACCCCAGCTGACCGTTCCAAGGCGGTAACTGTCGGGTTTGCACTTTTCGTTAAATGACACATCACAAATTTGTTCTTACTTTTTGCTTGGCTTGCATGTGAAATACCTTTGTTCTGTGCCTTTTCGGAGATTAGTATATGTTGCAATGCTCATAGGACTTTGTCATATATTCTTATTCATGATACACAACAATGTTACTTGTGCAGTGTGGCGTTCGTAAAAAATCTCCCCGTGCATGTAATATATGTTGTCATTTAATTAATTCTATAAGGATTGTTACGTGTATTTACTTTTATAGACATTGGACTTTGGTTCTTCAACCACATTTTCACATGAACAGGATGCTACAACCATTTATTCGTCTCTGGTCACGTTTTTTTTCATGATTCATAAAGTTATATTTATTTAAAGTCAACCATTTTTGTATAGTTTCTCAAATCGAAATAAGACCATATTATTTTCTAAACACTATGTGAACATTATTTTTTAATGACGTCACTACTTTCGTCATGACTTATAGAAAGTATCAGCGCTTGGACAGTTTGTATTCAAATAAATCGAGTTTTCCTTTCATTGATTGCATTTGAGAAATTCGTCCGGAAATGCGAGGTTAGATCTCTGTAAAATCGATTTAAGCACACCAGTCGGTCCATATTCCCGACTGACCGTTCCAAGGCGGTAACTGTCGGGTTTGCACTTTTCGTTAAATGACTAATCACAAATTTGTTGTTACTTTTTGTTTGGCTTGCATGTGAAATACCTTTGTTCTGTGCCTTTTCGGAGATTGGTGTATGTTGCAATGCTCAAAGGACTTTGTCATATATTCTTATTCATGATCACGACAATGTTACTTGTGCAGTGTGGCGGTCGTAACAATCTCCCCGTGCATGTAATCTATGTTCTCATTTAATACATCCTAAAAGGATTGTTACGTGTATTTACTTTGATTGACATTGGACTTTGGTTCTTCAATTCCATCTTCACATAAACAGGATGCTACAACCTTTTATTCGTCTCTAGTCACGTTTATTTCATGATTCAGAAACTTATATTTATTTATAGTCAACCATTTTTGTGTAGTTTTTCAAATCGAAATAATACCATTTTATTTTCTAAACACTTTGAAGACAGTATTTTTCAATGACGTCACTACTTTTGTAATGACTTATAGAAAGTAACAGCGCTTGGACATTTTGTATTCAAATAGATCGTATTCATTGCTTGCATTTGAGAAATTCGTCAGGAAGTGCGAGGTTAGAGCTCTGTAAAACCGGTTTAAGCACCCCAGTCGGTCCATATTGCCGTCTGACCGTTCCAAGGCGGTAACTGTCGGGTTTGCACTTTTCGTTAAATGACTCAACACAAATTTGTTCTTACTTTTTGCTTGGCTTGCATGTGAAATACCTTTGTTCTGTGCCTTTTTGGAGTTTGGTATATGTTGCAATGCTCTTAAGACTTTGTCATATATTCTTATTGATGAAATTATTGCTCTTTCTACATGGCTTGATATCTACACCAGTTTTATAATGGTATTGAGTATGTTTTGATAGTTGTATTTAAACTGTGCAGTTCCTGGATTAGCTCTATTGATAGACAATATAGATTGTAAGGCATTCAAAAAGTACGCTTTTAGTATATTTATGACAAATTTCTTTTTTCTTACCCATCATTAAGCAATGTTCATAGGGTAGATTTCTCATGCGCAGATAGAGTGTATGCTAACTTGCTCGATTTTGCAATGATTAAATATTATATCATTTACTATTGTTGCCCCAGGGGTATTTTTCCAGTATCTATACTGCCGGCAAGGTACATGCTGATGTGCGCTAGTGATTAATTTGTGTAATTTAAGGAGAGTATGTAAATGAATTCGTTATCCTAAAAATACATACTATGGACCATTTCGTTGTTAGAGTAAATCGACTTAAGAACAGAATAATGAACATCTCCGGTCAACACGCTTTACGTAGGGATCACAACAATCAACATAACAACTGGTAAAACAATACTTCCTTTAAGATAAGTGCTGTCATAAAAGTGTCACCAATTTATTGGAATTACCACACGTGCACGTGATTGGCGGGAAAATGTACGGAAGTTGCGAGATCATGATGTTCATTGTTTTTGATACAAGCACATTCTTTTGACAAACACATTCACGCCCTAAACGTTTGATCACATCACTGGTAGAAGAATAGTGGCTTAGTATTAGTTTGTTTTCTACACTTGTGAAATTACTTTTTATTAAATTTCCGTCGAGCACAAAAATGATTTTTAACCTTATTTAAATTTACATAAATGTGAATAAAATGTACGCGTTTAAAATAATTGAAAGAAAAAACTAAATCAGTGTTTATTGTACCCAGTGATGACATAGATAAGATAGCTTTAGAATTAATTTATCTGTCGGAATATTAAATATGATTTCACACGGACCAATATTTATTAACAATGTTTTGTGTATATGAACCGTATCATTCGAATCCCATATCTGAGACAAACCTCTTTTCCATAATATGACAGCGCTAGATTGTGTTATAGCTATTTTTTTTCCAGCTGTATGTTTATTCCAATTACGTATAACTGCTCTTAATGTTCCATAAAGGCGTGGGTAAATAACCATAATCACTTCCCTAGTTTTCATGATTATTTTCCAAAACGACCATTTATATCCAATTTAGGTTTCTTGTCATTGAAGTAATAAGTACGAACACTGTAAAAATATGCTCAGAGATAGTATGCATGTACCAGAAATGTAATATATAGTTTAGTTTCTGTTTACAACCATAAACTGCTTTTGTATTTGTATATCATTTATTATGGCATTTAGATTTCCGATGGACTATTGTGTAAGCATGATAATGATATTAGAAAAATGTTACAATTATATGAATATACGTATCAAAGAATTATGTGACGGCACAGTACAATTCTCCTTGTGTTGCGTTACCACACTATACGTTCCGTTGCGCTACAACGGTATAGTCATAAGCCTTACGATCCGTTACGGTTCGATGTACCATTTACGATGGGGCTTGTTACGTAATCTCACGCTAGGCCTTTTACGTTACACGATACGATACGTTAACATACGATACCTTTCCGATAAAAATAAGATGTTTTTGACAACTAGTACGGTTCCATGACTGTATATATAATATATAATAATATATATAAGCTTATATATATACGCGCCGCGCGTCAGAGCGACATCAATGATCAAATGTGTGACTTAGTTCAATTGATTCAAATATTTTCTTTAGTTTATCACTTGTTATAAACCTTTCCTATGTGTAAAATATACTTCGCCGTTTATAACTTTTTCGAAATAAGAGTGCGTCCTTTTTATAAAGTTTTGCTTATAACATAAGGCTGGGTTTACACTATATTTGCATGGATTTGAACACAAATTCTTAACGAACAAGCACTGCCATTGAAATTACTTGAACTTGTAGTCACATGTGTCACATGCCCAGTCGGAAACACGTTAGGCTTTATGATAAATCCATTAGCTCTCATTTAGTATAATCTTCATGAAATTAAACACAGACATACATTAATAAACGAGGCTATAATTAAGCACGCTAACTCGTAAAGAGACGGGGTAAATATCCTCGAACGCTCACGGCAATTTCACAGGTGTCTAAGAGGGCAGCCTGAACTGACCACGGTCTCAAACCAAGGAAATGTATTTCCTGACGCCGGTATGTCAAGTATTCAAAGTCGAGACGCTTAAAGACTCAGAGATCACCATGTTTGGTTGGAACAAGAGGCTTAACATCCCTAGACACCAGCCGGCTGTCATGCCACGCAAGAACGGCAGAACAAACAACGTGTCAGTAAAGAGCCTTCTCGGACAAAGAAGCATATGCGTAAGAAACCCTTCTGCGAGGGGTGCATCTATGGCTACACCAGGGAAAACCTGCTGCAGGTCCACACACCTAATTGCAGCAAGGTCGGTCAATTATCTTGTGGAGATACCTTCCAGAATCACCAACAACCGCTCCCATCCCCTACATTATCCACGCTGATTCGAGGCTTTCACCACTAAAATCCACGGAACACCCAGAGACATGAGACTCTCAGCTTCTTCTACTTGGTCGTTCCGAGCGACGAACACACCGAGCCCCGCAAGACAAGTTTGCACATAAAGTCTACATTAAATAACAAGACTCAAAAGTTAAATCTGGATAGCCTTTTATCTATTTGTAAACATACATACTTAGGTTGGAAGGGAATGTTGCCCTTACGAAGCTCTATACATGCATGCTGCAAATATGCGACCTTTACATAGGTCACGATCTGCATTTCTTTCTTAACATTGATTCGATATTTACTTAGCCCTATGCAGGATTCCAGTGAGACGCTGACGCTGTTCTTCGACCACGCCGTCTATATGCATTGGGGTTATTTTCTGTAAACGGCAAATAGTTCGCCCCTCATTAAATGATTGCTCCACCGACATTTGCATTAATAAAGGACAGTCCAGCGTGTCTGTTCCCTCGGTTTCTTGAGAACTGAATCCTTTTTTTCAGAGACGACCTAGACCGAGAAACTAGCATGTCTGCCGTTAAATGTCCGCCAATTCAACATTCTGGCTCTGAGAAATAGCATCGGCTTGTCGTCAAAAGGTTATAGAAGGAACGCAGCACATTGTGCAACCAGTTATCGGGGTATATGAGCGTGGTTCATATCAGGACGATATGCTCGAGCATTTTAACATTTTCAGTCTCTATGAAATCCAACACAGATATTGTTTTCCCACAACCCGCTGCCCTACAGATGATAGGAGAGTCTAAGCTCTTAGGCAAACTAATAGATGACCTGGGCGAGCCGGACATTGTCCAGCTCCAGCGGCGCATCAACAACGACGAGGATATCAATATTCAACAGTCCAACCTCTGCACATTCCCTGGTCAGCTGAATCGTATGACATTTCGTCCATTCACAAAACGCCGCCTATTGCCATAAAGCCCGTCATCGATAGTTGTCCGCAGGTCAAACTATGCAGATTAACCGGGTAGACGATAACAATTACTTTGCTAGGTTGACAGTAATCTACGATAATTACTTAATGACGCTATCTTCTCGCGCGCTTTATAACGTGACATCAAAGTAATTAGGGCCCGAGGCAACAACTGGAACATGTAAATGTGTTAAAGCAGTATGGGAGCAAATAAGAAGACATGGTAGACAATCTTGAGACCATAGATTGGCTTAAGAATATACATAAAAAACAGGCATAATTTAATAGGTGTTTCAAGATGTTGCATATGTGGAAAAAAGTGGCCAATTAATTTAAATTAACTATAAAACAGTGTACCAACCGAAAATGCAAGTGTGCATTAGCTTGAATGACACAAATCATTATTGTTCTGGTGGTATTTCTCAGGAAAATAGTATTTCTTTTTCTTTCTCCGTATCTTATTGTTTGCTATAAAAGTGTTTTTTTTTTTTTTTTTTTTTTGTTTTTTTTTGCATTGAAGCATTTTTGTATCTGAGTTACACAGAGAAGGAAGTTTAGTTTTTCCTAACATTCATCCACTTCATGCATCTCAAATTGGAGTAGATGACACAATCTCAGAGAAATAGTTAACAGAACGATCTGGCATCTTATTGATCCCGGTGGAAATGATGTTGTTTCACCGCAAAGTTATTACTCAATTAAATCCTAATATGGCTAATAATTGCATATTGAACTGATTTTAAAAAAACTTAACAATAATTAATGTCAATTTAAAGTAGAATGTCATTCAATATAAGTCCGAAATACTACTTTAGGAACGTATCGAAATGAAACATTACAAATCATAGATCAAAATAGTACTTAAAGCATACAAAGCAACATTTTTAAAGAGGTAAATCAAGGGCACATCTCAAAATCAAATGCAACAAGTTGCACATGTAAGGTTCGTAAAATCAGTCACTACGAGAGTAGCCCATGGATAGACAGAGCATCAATGTCAAATTATCAACGACACAACGTGATACTGTTGTCAAGAAAGAGCATTTGGCTAACAGCAAATATTTAGCATTTTCTTTTGTCTATTACAACATGCTGTTCATCTCAATGTTTACAATTGATGTACACTCAAATATTTGTACATATAATGAGGAAGGATATAGTTGCCATTGGCTGAACCTGAGCTCAACAGAGCTCAGCAGTAACAGGTGTATGAATCATTTCAGATGCACGCAATATATGCACCTACTAAAAATGATACAAAGACTAGGAAAAGGATAGAAAGAGAAAGACTATCCACTATGACTATAATGCTTACATTCAAGCACAGCATGCGACAAGAACCGTTTATCTTAAGGATATTCAATACCTCGAAACAGCTATGTTAAATTTTCACCAAACCCTAGGACTTTCGACAAATACCTACTGAATACCTACAGATTTTCCCAGAGCGAGTTGCTTCGCAGATGATAGAGTGGAGAATATTAGGCAATCTAATATATATGACTTGTGGTCATTCTCCAGATTCAGCTGCATATTCAACGAAAAATAGATAATTATTCAACACGTCAGGTCGGTACTTCGAACAGCATAAGGATTATTTTTATGCTGCGCGATGGTACGCTGATGTCCCATTGGGTAATGGTTTTATTTGTTAAACAGTGCTTTGTCATTGATCTTTTTCACTGGCTGTGTATCCCTTGGACTTGATAGATATCTGATCAGAAACATAAGCAACCCAAACAGATCGGTCAATGCTGCCAAAATGGATTCACATGATTGCACGACCGTCACTTCCCTCCTAGGCGTGACGTAAGAACGTAAAGCTCTAACAGGACGTAGATTATAAATGATATATACATTTCTGATAGTTCAGATTACGCCAAGAAGGACACAAGATGACAACGGAAGAAACACAATACTTTGTCAATATCAGCCGCCCAATCAGCTATCGGAAAACAAAAGTATGACTTGGAATTTGCACCGGGAAACAACACTACCAGCGCAGCAGTAGATGTTAACCTAATTCACATAGAAGTATACTTTTTATACACCATAAAAGAAACATTCGCGCACTTATTGTAACATCCCTTTCTGCCGGTCACCGTAGAACAACAGGCTCCGATAGTTTGTTTAGTATTTTACTGCAAACACAGTTTTTTTATAAGATCGATTTCATAAAATGTGGTTTTATCAAACGTGTCTTTGTTTTAAATTAAAAAGGAAATATCCGTATATTGTAGATATTTATATGTGTGTCTTTAGATACCAGTTATGTGAATTATTTTTTCTTCCTTTACTTTCTGGTGTCAGGTTTAATGTATCTTGTAAAGGTAATGTTCCATAGCATTTAACATTTTTTTCATTTTAGATGTATCATGTCTTTAGCTTTGCATTATGTGCATCCACACTTTGATCACGTTCAGAATGATTAACTTTATGATGAATGATAAAATACTGCGACTCTATATTATCTAATTATATGATGTAGAATACCCTGGCATTTTAAGAATTGTACTTTTGTAATTGCCTTTTTATTATATTTAGAACTTTGTCACTGACTTAACGGAAAACAAATATTAATTTGAATGTATTCATACTTAGTCTGCTTCTAATATATGAGCACCTGTATGTTAGCCATTGATGTCACTGACTTAACAGAAAACAAGTATTCATTTGTGCGTGAATTTTAACATCAATCCCAAACCATCAGGCGCGTGCACTGACAAAGAAATTACGTAAACGTGAAGTCGCATGCGTCATTTCCATGTCACATTTCCAGTCTGAAACACGTTAGACATTATGAGTCATTTCTCAGTCCTCGTTAAGTTGATCTGAATGAAAGGTTACGCAGACATTAACTTTATACGAGACCATTTTAAGCCCGTTAACTTGTAATGAGACATGGTAAATATCATCGTCGGAACTATTTAGTTTTGTGATACTGCGGACGGACACATAATCGCCGTCTTTTCTATTTTAGTAAACAATGTTTCTGACGGCATTTCACAGCGTTGTGACACAATATAGGAAATGCTTGTTGTTTCAGTACTTACTTTATCAACGTATCGGAATGACACATTACACAATCAGAGACCAACACAGTACATTAAATGTACAAAATTACGTTTTGAAAGAGGAAAATCAAGGTCGCATCTCAAAATCAAATTAAACATGTGTTGCATGCTAGGTTCGTAACATCAGTCAATATGAGAATAGCCCATGGATTTTCAAGAATACTGATACATTGATAGATTTACATTTTCATGTGAAGTCACCATGTTGTAGAGGTCAGGCCAAGAAAGAGTATCAATCTCGAATTATCAACAATTCAAATTGATACTATTGTCAGGAAAGAACATCAATGTCACATTATCACCAACTCTAGTAATGCTTTTGTCCAAAACGAGCATGCAGAAAATGTCAAATATTAAGAATTTTCTTTTTTCTCTTACAAGATGTTGTTCAGCTCAATGTTTAAATTATTATCACCCTATGTTCAAGGATTGTACGACACTAGCACATCTTCTTTATAATTAAAATATGTCCTGGTCAATTGGACTTAGTTGTGTCCCCGAATTGTAGTATATTTATTAAACACGTAAGGCGTTGTCTATGGTGTTAGTGGATAAAATATATTCAATATGTCATCATCAGTTCATATCTTATATAAATATACACCCATATTTAGACGTATAGGTATTGTTAGTACTGAGACAATGACCACTGATTAACCACGGGTAACAGAAGCAGCAGACAGTGCGATCGTAAGGCCCTTCGAGGAGAGGAATAAATAAATAAATAATAACTTCATTGTTATACACAATGATAGAAGTACATCTTTTATGACAGATGTACGCTTAAATACTCGTACACAAAATAAGAAAATGTGTAGGTGGCATTGGCTGAACATGAGTTCAACAGAGCTCAGCAGTTAAAAGTGTATGAATCAGTCCAGGAAAGTTCACCTGGCTTGCCTCAGGATCTGGCACATATCCATGTTTGGCTTGGGGACTCGTCACCTATAATAAGTACTCTCTGTGTAGTTCGTCTGAAAACAACAATGAGCAACGTCGTGCTTTGAGGGCGATAGGGAGGTTGCTCGACTTTTTACAAATGAGGCTTTTATTTAGAGAAGATGCACACAATATAAAGACCTACGGAAACAAATGGAACACAAAATAACGGTTAGAAAGATGAAGACTACCCATAATGAGCTTGATGCTTATCTCCATGCAAAGCAAGCAACCGGAACCGTTTTTCTTAACTCATTGCACCCGAATGACGCATTAAAAACAGCGGCACGAAAAACAGCCTACTCATGCCGGGAGACGACTTATCACGTCGCATTCTACCTGTGTCTGGCGACGAGAGCCGCATTAAGGCGGCCCTAAAAATGTCTCGGCTACTGCCGAACGCCGCGTTAATGCGTCCATCATATATGCTGGTTAAAACTCGTGTTTTCAATCACTTACGAGTCTCGGCCAATCCAGTACATCACAGTCTCGTAAATGCTAATGTCATCTTAATCTAAATCTACCGGCTTAAATCCTTTTTTTGTTATTTCATTTATTGTAGCGAGCAACAGGAAAATCGGCGACATTTTCTCTGATTCAAATCTAATTTGAAACATTTTTCGGCTGAAATACGATCGTAAAAACAGTTTTCAAATGATTAATTTATACCTCGATCTCAGCCAATCAGAAACTTTGTTACATAATATATTGGAATTTCATGTAACCCGGATGTAAACACAATAAATTAATTATGTCGAGACAAAGAAAAACGGCGATGTGCCTTACTGTTAGCTTTAAGATTTCTACTTATACGCATATGTATCGGCGGATATGTGGAAATACCTACGTCAGATCCAATAATTATATGATAATTGCAGATATCAATAGATAAAAGACACAATCTAACTCTTGGAAATCGCCGAAATATTTCTATCAAGTATGAAGGTTAAGAGCGTTTTTTTCTCAAACTATCGGTAAATCGCAACTTTAAATCAAAGATGGCCGACTGTTTTAAAGTTACTTATTATATATAATATTATACAAAGCATTGTTATTTACGTTATTAAAATAACAAATTTGATGAGGTCAATATTATTTCACTTTAATAATTTGAAATGTGTTCATTTTGATATTATCAATCTTACGTGGTCTTCAGATTTCACTCTTTTCTGAAGTATTTTTTCTCATACCGTGTTAAAAATTACATGGTTGTGTAAAGCACTTTGTGAAAATATCCCTTTAGAGTATTTCCAAAATGACATGTTTATTGTGTTGTGTATACAACCATCCCCGTCATCTTCCACTGACCGGTTATCCACACCAGATGTGTCTCGGCATGAGGGGCAGATAATACCTCCACCAGGTGTAGGGGATGACTGGAGAAATGCCTCTAGGGTAAGACTGGTCAATTAGCTGTAGGGCTCAATGAGTTAAGGATATTCAATACCTCTAAACAGCTGGCGCAGAATGCCAGCAATTCAAAGGAATTTGGACAAGTACCTATTTACATTTCTGGGCCGCCTGAGTACGCGCCCCTGGGAGCGTTTCGTGAAGTGTCCCAGCCTATAATCCGGGATAAGCTTGCGACAAATAATCAGGCCCTCAACGTCATTAAGTTACAATTCGCCCTCAAAATACATCTGAGCAGGTCACAGCAGGACGGTGTGTATGAGTATACAAACCCTCGCCCCAAAGAAGAAGGCGGTTCTGCATGTCGATGGGGACTAAATCTATTAATTAAATGCTAGAATGTCTTGAGAAATGGACGTAAAGAGGCTTTCGATTGGTGGTCGGTTGACCAATGTGGTACATATCGCTGTACCAGTTTAAATGATGCGGGATCAAACATTCATCTTCTAGCAGAACTAAAAAATAAGGAAGCCTTCGTCAACACTAAGAACGTTTACGAAAATTGCCGTCAAGGCCTATTAGCATCCTTACCAACCAGAGAGGATGGCGTGGTACCCAACTAATTAAGGGCCTTGACATCAAGGTCTTCCACAACTTGCCCAGATATGACGTGACACTTGCTAATTGTGGCAATATCAACATTTGATGATTCCGAGAAGGCTAAAATAAATGTATTCTACTTTAACTATCATAACCAGTGCTGCTTCTTAACAAGGATTTACAGTGGATGGGTAGCTGAGAGGTTGTCAATGATACCAACTAAAACGAAGCAAATGCTGATGACGTCATGATACTAAACGCAGACATCGATAATCCGAAATAGCTGTGGCACACGCATACTAGGTATCCGTTGGGGCCAAAGCGCTTCGTACAGAGGTAATAGCGTCATCATGATCCCATGTTTTCGGGAGACGCTTACCGAGGTTCTTAACCCGGTGCCAAAAGTCTCCGATCAGGACCGATATATATGATACAATATAAGAACAGCAGCTGTTCAATTCACTCAATACTATGCTTGAAAAAATCCACAGAGGTTTCCGTTTCCGGTGGAGCAACTGTTTGGGCAATATGTATATGAACACCGAAAACGGTACTAGCGGAAATGAGCTTTATAAGCTGACGAACAGAGGCCTTTCTCGGATATGGATATGGAACAATGCTAAATTGCCTGATAGCCAGCCCGTTGTACGCGTAGGTCAACATCTTCTACGACGACCTTGCGGCCAGGCAGGTGCAGATGAGCCCCCTTGTCCAGAACCACTCATGTGACGTGTGCATGAGGATCGTGGCTCTCCCGATTTAGATCGTGGGTATGCTTGAGCGTTGGAACCAGGATGACGATGTGCTCGAACACGCCGACGTTTAGTCTCAAACAAAGTATATACTGCTTTACCAGATCAGGTTGCCAATCAGATAATATCACAGTGGAGAGAATTAGGCAGCCTAATATGTGACGTGTGCTATACCGCCATTCTCTAGATTCAGCTGCTCATCCAACAAAAAGGAGATAAAACTATTCACAAGGTCATATTGGTACTTCGAACAGCATCAGGTTTTTCTTGATGATCGGCGACGGTATTGTCATGTTGATGTTCCTTTGGCTGATGCTTTTATTTCTGAAGATTGTGTGGTGTCGCAGCACTGTGAAAATTCTATACTGGTTGTGTATCACTTTGACTTGGTGGATATTGGGTCAATACCTTAAGCACCCCCAACAGTTGGTTAAAATTATCCTGTTTAAAATTACAAGATTAAGAGAAATTTGTCAAAATATGTACATCTATTAGCTTACATTTTACATCGTTATAAGTAAATGTATGTTATCTTGGCCCGAACCTAGAAGAAGAAAAAGAAGTAGCCGTTTATAACTGTTAAGTCATAAGAGTGCATGTAGAAAGAAAACAGGCGCCTGCAATGATAACGAATTTATGTGATCGTGCAACCACATGTATCTATTTTATGCTACATTTCCAATTTGAAACACTTTAGACTTTATAAGTCAGTTCTTTGTCCTCGTGTAGTAGATCTTTATGAAAGGTAACCGACATAGATATATAGATAGATAGATAGATAGATATAGATAGATAGATAGATAGATAGATAGATAGATAGATAGATAGATAGATAGATAGATAGATAGATAGATAGATAGATAAATAGATAGATAGATAGATAGATAGATAGATAGATAGATAGATAGATAGATAGATAGATAGATAGATAGATAGATAGATAGATAGATGGATAGATAGATAGATCGATAGATCGGTCGATAGATCGGTCGATAGATAGATGTATGTTAAACATCTGGAAGACCATACTTAAAACACATGGTTTAATAAACACATATGTATAAAAGTATAAAACATTACTTAAAACAAGTTTAACACATTGTGCACATTTTCCTGTGTAACCAACATTTAATGTCAAGGACGCTTGTGCAGAGATGTTCAAAGATGACATATGTCACCCACTTTTGCTTTGCGATTTGAGTTTCTCAGATTTATTCATTTAGCTATGTACGATGCCTGCAACGAGAATATATGTGCAGAGCAGTTTGATTCGTTTTTCATTACTCTTTTAATTTTTAAAATTGAACATTGCATATATGCACCCTAAACATGTATTAGTTACCGAAGCTTTGCTCCCATCCCGAAAACTCCACTCATATGTTGCGAGTTCTACAGAACGAACTTCGGCCTATTACTTCCAGGAACGCGCATAGTATGCCCAGGAAGAGTCATAACCAAAGACAACTATCAAAATATTTATATAAAACTAGTTTAACAACTATACAAGTTTCACATTTGAGCTGCACTTACTTGTTGGCAAACAGAAAAAAAAACATCAATTTTATCTGACAGCTCTTTAATACAACTTATTTGGGCTTGCTCCGCTTGCTTACAATATTTGAGATGCTTCTATACGAATGATCTCGGCTTAGTTTAATAATGCAATTTGAAAATTATTGTGTTGCCATAACGTGTAGTGCGTTAAGTTTTTTTTTTCAATATATATTCGTCAGTATAATATGTTTTTTATATATTTTATGTACCGAGCCTCGTAAATAATTTTGTCCTTAACATAATATTTTAATAAATGAGTAGAGCATCAATTACATTTCTAAACACTTTACTTAATCTGTATCGCGACCATATCGATACTGATAAGAAGTGTTGTCCGAAATATAATATAACGACAACCAATAGTCTAAAATTTATGTTCTTAACCTGAAAGCTTACAATGTTAGCAGTTTTTGTCTTTTGCAAACTGGAGAAAAGTAGAAACAAAAACAAATGCAACTTGGTCAATTATCAATTAAATCCACTCACTTTGTAAAGTAAATTAACAACACCCAATCCCTCCTATAAATACATACAGTAGAACGTATCTCTTAAAATAAACGTACATTTAGATCAAGATATTTATTGAAAGTCTGCTTTTCTGGACGAAACACCAAACTCCCTTGTTATGGGCCATATAATTACACCTCATAAATTTAGAGATAGCAGCAACACTGGTAAAGTTTAAAGTTAAAGCAAGTTAATATATACACCAACGTCAAATGCAGATAAAGTTATATTAATTTGCATTAAATTAATCTAGAATACATTAAATTTAAACAAAAGTTCATACCTATTTTCAACTTACATTGGACGCCATGTTTGTTGTCAATTTGAATGCGCGTGCGCAAGTGTGAAAACCGAAATGACAAAAAAGGGCGAAAATTAAAATAAAAACTATACACTCCCACACACTTGCTAGGTTTTCAACGGCAAGTGAACACGCACAATATATATCCGTTGGCGCCAGAGCGCTTCGTCCAGATGTGATAAATATCTACGTATCAGCATGATCCCATCAGCTGGGATGACGCCCACCGATTTTTATAACTTGGTGCCGATCTTCCTCGATAAGGACCGATATATTCTACACAACAAAATCTTCCAGCTGTTCAATTCGCTCTGGATGGAGCTGACACAGATGCACAGACGCCCCCGACTCTGGTAAATCCCCTGTTTATATACACATGAACACCGATTAATGCTGCTATCCAAAAAAGAGCTGTCTAAGCTGACGAAGAAAATGTCTACTCGGTAAGACTATGGAGAATTTGCGCCTAGTCGTCGTCGTGAAGCTTGTACGCGCATCATCTGAAGATAGTTGCTTGATAGCCATCCCGTCATAGAAGTGGGTCAACAACGTCGACAACAACCTTGCGGCCAGGCAGGTGCACAAAAGCCGCCTTGTCAAGAACCAATCAGATCACGTGTGCATGATCATCGTGGGTCAACCGATTAAGACAGTGATTATGATTGACCATGGGACACAGGATGTCGTTTGGCTCGAACATGCCGGCGTTTAGTCTCAAGCAAAGTATGAACTAGTTTCCCAGAGTGAGTTGCCCCGCAGATGACAGCAGAGTGGAAACTATAAGGCAGGCTAATATATATGACGTGTGCTAGACGCCCATTCTCTAGATTCAGCTGCTTATGTAACAAAAAAAAAAAACAATATTCAAAAAGTCAGATCGGTATTTCGAAAAGGATATTAATGCTCCGTGATATTACGTTCAGGTTGATGTTCCAATAGGTAATGCTTTTATTTCTGAAGATTGTGGGGTGTATCAGCGCTGTGCCATTCGGATTTTGTAATGGTTGTGTATCACATGGACTTGATGAATATTGCATCAAAACCTTAAGCACCCCAAACAGATCGGCCGATGTCGCTTACTTCGATTAAGTCGATTGAACGACCCTCATTTCCCTTTAATCACGTGCGTGACGGAAGAACATAAAGCCCCAACATGAGGTAGATTGTTTATGGGGCTGTAGATATATTTCCGATGATTTAGACAACGCCAACAAGGACACAAGGTGACCAAGGAAGAACCGGGAAAAAGTCTGTAATGTAAAGACTCTAATACGCACTAGTACAGCAGAATAGCGACATTATCCATTGTATTACTCGTGATAATGCACACAATACCAGCTTAGCAGTAGGTGTTAACGTTTTATTTAACCGATTTCATAGATGAGTTGTATTCAAAGCGTCTTTGGTTTAAGTTCGAAAGGAAATATCATTAGGTCTATAATACATCTTCAGATGGGTTCTTCCCTCATTGGACGTTTCGGCGTTACACACATCATCTTTCAGATGTCCGCCTACTTGTATGATCGGTTCCAGCTAGAAGCAGACATTGTCGAAGTGTCATCATCCTTGTAAGTAGCTGCTTCAGCTTATTTTGAGACATCTGCTATATATTTCTTCAGAGTCAACCCCTGATTCCAAGTGGCGTGTAAGCTCGCCACGTGACTGTGCAGGGAAGCAGCGGCATCCAAACTCAAATGGGAAACACCAAGTCTTTCATCCACTATGTTTGCACTCGTCCATCGAAGGCTGGTATCTGGACAGTTTCCTTTTAAAAGTCTCCATTGCTTTCTCCTCCCATGGCACACTGAGTTCGATGAACCTAATATTTCGACTGTTGTCTTACCACATCCCAATGTCTGGCCTTTTTGTAGTGACTTTAATGTGTTGGGCAAATTTCAGCTTCTTGTGCAGATCTGCTTCCATTGACCAGTCTGAGGCTGTTGAACGTAGACTTTATTGACCTGTTTCACAGCTTTGCTTTTCCCGGTTCTGTTGAAGTCGATAAACATTGCCATTTTCTCGCCTCTCTATTCTCTCTGCGGACCTTGTCTATTGTTGAAGCAATCTCTGCAAGTACCCTGTCATGGCGCCATCGATTTCGTCCATATGTCAGGCAGTTTTGAATGACGATAACACATGCTTCACTTTGCCAGGTTTTTCGCATAGTTTACACGATGCGTCGTGTTGCCTGCCACAGTTGTGATGATTTGTAGGCGATGGAAGGACATCGTACACAGATCTTAGAAATTCTTTTTTTTTGGCTGTGTATTGTCCAGATGTTGCTGGATTCCGTCCCAGTACATCCATCTAGATTGTTTGATTAGTTCTACGGCTCTTGTCTGTCGACTTTCTTCCTCCATCTGCCTGATCTCTTCTTGCACAAGACCTCTGAACTATTTTGCTGAAGCAACTTTCCATTTAGCTCGTGTCATGCATCTAAGCCCTAACCGTCCTGACGTTACAGCTCCAACCATGCCACTTTGACGTATCCTAGACTCTGCCTCATCTACAACTTCTATTGGTTTCCGTTTCTTTCCGTTTCCTTCCGTGCTTACTTATATATATATGGCGATATCTGTTGTTTTATTCCGGTCTGAAAAACGTGTCATCACAATTGTGTTGAAATATATTGTTGTTATCGGCTTTTAAGCATAGAACGACAAGATCGTGTTCTAACTAATGTTTATTCAGTTACATTAACAACACACATATATAAGAATATATATATATATATATATAGAGCGAGAGTACCTACCTTGTATGTATACTACACACATCATGCGGTATGAAATAATTTGGCTACAATAACACAGTTATAACATAACTTCTTCCTCTGTTAAAATTGATTGATTTTATTAAAACACTAAGAAACTGTCCCTTTGATATAAGTCTGTTCATTCATTACCAATTTCACACCAACAATAATTTATTTCCAGATAAACTCAAGTATAAAACATAAAGTAGACACCACTGTTGATTACAAATGTCAACTAGTGTTAATGTTCCCCAATTAACATCGCCTTTGATCTGTCTGTGCTAATATTCACATTGACATGCGTGAAAAAGGGATACCCTTAGCCCAATTAATGACTTCAGACGGATAGATTAACTAATTCATATGATTTCCTACCAGAAAATTGTCTTTTGATGCCACCACTTTTTATAGGGAGATTTAGGCATGTCTAATTAACTTGGAGCAATATCCTCGTTCTGGTAACCGTTAACAAACTTCATAGAAAAAAATAAAATAAAATAAATCATTATTACAAAGTTAAGCCAATATTTATAATGTTTTTTTCTGTTTTTTTTTTCTTTTTATGTTACCTTATTTGTCTTTTTAGTAGTAGTGGTAGGAGAAGGAGGAGGAGGAGAAGGAGTAGTAGTAGTAGTAGTAGTAGTAGAAGTGGTGGTAGTAGTAGTAGTAGTAGTAGTAGTAGTAGTAGTAGTAGTAGTAGTAGTAGTAGTAGTAGTAGTAGTAGTAGTAATAGTAATAGTAGTAGTAGTAGTAGTAGTAGAAGAAAAGGTAGTAATAGTAGCAGTAGTAGTTCAACGATCTAAGAGTAGTTCAACTACTTCACTGTGATAAATTGTCAATCTCAAAACTTATATATTTAATATGTTGATGTGAAAAGCAAACTGAAACTGTTGAATATATAAACATTAAGAAGAACGTGTTTCTTTTTGTGATACTGTGTGTAACCATGTGCCGTATATGTGAACAGAAAATTCAATAGAAGAAACGTTAAAAAGCAACGAGGCAACGTTCATTGAAGGTAACTCAATTGAAACACAACGAAGAACTGTTTCAGTCAGTCAATAAAAATGCACTGGCATGTTTTTTATAGTCTTTTTTATCTCGATTAACTGCAAACATATACACTATAACGCACATAATCAGTCAAGCAAACACATAATGAATAAATCAGTCATTTCTAAAGAAAAAATCCATACATTTAATCTATACACAGTTTTATACATATAACGTTTGATGACAATGAACTTGAATGTTTTTTTATAATGTCATTGGAACTGGTAAAACACATTTGGACTAATTACTAGTAAGTGTTTAAGTTTAATTCCTAAAAGAGTAATAACTGGGCAACTAATATAAGTATAGAGACAATAACGAGCTTCTGATATGTTCAAGAAATAACAGAATTAAATGTATTGGCATACATACTTACCAAAATTTCCTGAATCTGGTGATACAGTTCTATTACAATTGTTCCAGTCCATACGGCGGTTTTAATTTACCCTGACAAAACAATCATACCGTCGTAATGGGCGTACAGACGAACACTGACTAGTGACGTTCCTGATCACGTCAATGTGTATCAACGTCCAAAAGCAAACGCGTCCAAAAATAGCGTAAAAAGTGCATGTATAACCAATATGTTTTATCGTGATAGTATCATTAATCATGATATAATTTAGAATTATGTCTAGAATCTTACACACAATTTACATTTGAAATACAATAACGGAATGCACCATTTGGTCCCTTGTGTAGATGTGTAAAACTATTTGAATTTAAATAAATAGATCATTATTTAAAGCAGAACATAAACATTATTGCATTACTTCTTTAAAAAATGCAGACTTCTGTAAAATGTGTGGCCAAAATGTGACTGAAATTGATAGCATTTCCTAAAATGCCTTTCAGGCAGGAAATATAAAATTATAATATTCTTTATCGTATTGCATTTCTAATTTATATACAGCAGCACATAAATTACATGTTAACTAGTTTATAACAATTATTATGTTCATACTTTATGAGTGATAGTAACATATTTCAGTTAAGCATGGTATTGAACAGCATTAATACAAAACGTTTAACTATTGTCCGACCACTGGTTCTATCTGGATGTTAGTGGGATACATGTTTGGGCGAATTAACTGTTGGCAATAACGTTTATGAATATGAATACCATATTGTAATAGAAATATTTCAGATAAATGTTTACATTTGTTTAAACATGTAAATGTGGTCAGTCTTCAAAAGTCTTTAACTCTTTTTTACACTCCATGAATGAACACGTGTAAGCACTAAGAGATATATGTTGCAAGGTAAATAAATGGTATATATTGAAACGCTGATCATGATAAACCTTATAAATTGAATATGTTGATCAAATGCTGTTTTGATTTATATATATGCAATTGTTGTCAAGTGTATCATAATTAAAGGTATATTTGGCACTGGAAATTCTTATCTAAGGCATAAACAGGCGATATCACTTGGGTTTATTTTGTTCTAAGATATGTGTCATCACAGTTGTGTTGTAACCTTCTCAAATACCTGGCATTGAACCTTTGTACTTTGCATTGTTTAATTTTAATATATGTTGAAATATGAACAGGATTTAGGTCAAGTGGTAGAATTTGAAATATTCATATGTTCTATTGTGTTCATGTAAAACACATACTGATTGTTAACTGTATTTTTGTTTTGCCATTTACCACTTTCTAAATAACAAAAATTCAATCTAATGTATACATGTTTGTAAATTTAGATTTTCAGTATAACGTATTCTTATTGCATGAGCATATATATATATATATATATATATATATATATATATATATATATATATATATATATATATATATATATATATATATAAATATAAATATAACTTATGACTTTGTAAGTTCAATAATTTATACGAGAAAAGGTGTAACATAACAAAACAAAGACATATATAGCGTGTATAAATGGAAAAATTCATTCTGTAGTGTTAATGTACGTAAGCCAATAAATATTCTATTGTTTGTTATATGTCAATTTTTGGTTAGACCTGGCCTTTTAGATTTTCACTTGGCAAGATAAGACATTGTCCTTTATAACATATTGTTCAGTTTAATAACTAGTGTGTTTACTGTTTATTTGTTGTTGTTTTTTTTGTCAAGTATTTTAACACCTTGTGTCTCCTTCTTTATCTTTAAACTCTTTATATGGCAAATATATTTACTTTTTTTAATTGAAACATACACTTGCATTTATTTTGGCTCATACATGCAAATTAAATGATTATATGTGTTATTTACAAAAATAATTTTAGCTAGTTTTCCATTACTTTAAGGCTTTAAGTTAAGTGTTTTTTTTAAATATGCCGTGAGGTAAATGAATTGAAGTAAAAAAAAATATATATACTTTTTTGCAATTACCTTAATAAATAAGTTACTACTGCCTCTTTAACAATGTAATCTGTCTCGAAAAACGTCCTGCAGTGCCTCTCCGTATATCACTGATTGCATTGCAACACTGATATGACATCTTAATCGGTGTCTGCTTGTAAGTTTAAGCACCCCAGTCGGACCGTATTACCGATTGACCGTTCCAAGGCCGTAAATGTCGGGATTGCTCTTTTTGTTAAATGAGCCACCACAGATTTGTTTTTATTTTTTAAATTTGGCTTGCATGTGAACACTTTTGTTCTCTGCCTTTTCAAATGTTGGTATATGTTACAATGCTTATAAGACTTTGTTATATATTCTGATTTATTTTATCTGCAAGTAGTATAGAAATGATATTTTAAAATAATTTTAGAAATAAAGAGCGCACCTTGTACGTTGTATACAGGCATATATGAATATCTCTGTATTTTACGGAAACAAATCTAGAGCCTTTTATGTTTTAGAATCTAATTAACTGAACTCAATAAAATCTGATACCAACACAATTGGTCAATTGAGCGCTTTAGGTCCAATATATGAAGATATATCGATGTATCAATGTATAAGACTCAAATTGATATTATCATAAATATTCGACTTAATACGAATACTCAGCATGTTCTAGTAGGTCACATGCTGTTCAGCACAACGGTTAAATTATTTTCGCCCTGTGTCTAATGGTTTTAATACGCCAAGACAACTTATTAATTATTGTAATACAGTAATGTTGGCATGTTCCCTTTTGTATGAATCTGATTAGAAAGCACACATGTTTTGTTTTTAAATTATCGATGAAAATAATGAGCTACAATAAGCTACACAATTATTGCCATTTTTTATTTTGTTTGAGATATAAAGCCTGCGCATCATCATTTACAAATATGGATACACTATGATCGGAATGAATAAGCTTTCTATAAACAGTGCAGACTATTATTGCTGTCAACTTACATGTTTTAACTGTATTGGTTCAGTTAAGATGATATATTTAAAATACGTGCTTAATAACTTGAGCTCAGTTGTTCTTGAATATATGTACCACTTGCAAATATATACACGTTGTAATGTCTCACCAACGCCTCATATATTCTTAAATATGTATTTGTAATTATCCCGGTCTAGTTTCATTATACGAGCATATATGAACCGCATTACGTTGCCATACATGTAGTGCAATGAGCGGTTTCAAAGGATATTCGTCAGAATAATATGTTGTGTTTTTATGTTTCAGGTTAATTACTTGGTAAGTAATCATTTCCGTACAGTTATGTTTTTCAAGCATTTTACTTCGTCTCGGCGAACTTTTTTCTTTGAGCTTTTGTAAACCGATCCTGATGGGATCACAGGAATTTAACTTTGTTTAATAAATGCTTACATCTATGAACAATTAAAATATATATACAGTACAAATATATGTTTTATGTCCTGTTTGTGCAATTTTTTAATTTATTTTGCAATCAAGATTTTCTGAGGTTCAAATAGAAACTTTTATATCACCCATATAGAACTTGGACGTTATTAATAAGCAATTTTCGCACTAAGATAACATCATCGTCATGACGTGAACAATTTTGTTTCACTCAATGTTTATAATTTATTATAACGTTTGTTCAAGGATTTTATGAAACTAGCACAGCTTCTTTATAATGAAAATATTTCCTTTTAAATCAAAGTTAGTTGTGTTCTCGAAATGTAGTTTATTAATTAAACACGTACGACGTTCTCAATGGTGTAATTGGATAAAATGCATTCAAAATGTCATAGTCAGTTTATATCTCATATCAATTTAATACTTCCTTGAGACGTATAGGTATTGTTAGTACTGAGACAATGACCACTGATTAACCACGGGTAACAGCAGCAGACTGTGCGATCGTAATGCCCACCGAGGAGAGGGGCCGAGACGCTGGGCGTCCCGTCTACTGAATAAGACCAAAAAGCAATAACTTCAAGGTTATACACCGTGATAGAAGTACACATTTATGACAGATGTACACTTAAATATTCCTACACAATAAGAAAATGTATAGGTGAACATTAACTCAGCAACAAAATGTGTATGAATCAGTCCAGCAAAGTTCACCTGGCTTGACTCAGGATCTGGCACGCATCCATGTTTGGGGTGAGGACTCGTCGCCTATAATTAGTACTCTCTGTGTAGTCCCTCTGAAAATAACAATGAGCAATGTCGTGCTTTGTAGGAGATAGGGAGGTGGCTCGACTTTTTACCAGTAAGATTTTCATTTAGAGAAGATGCTCGCAATATATGCACCTACTGAAAAATGACAGAAAATAAGTAAAAGCTAGCAAGAGGTATACCACCCAGTATGGGTTTGAAGCTTATCTTTATGCAAAGCAAGCAACCGGGACCGTTTACCCTAAGGATACTTAAAACCTCTAAACAGCTTGGGCAGAAGTCCACCAATTCTAAGCACTTTCGACAAGTACCTATGTACATTCCTGGGCCGCCTGATTGAGCAGACTTGGAACGTTTCTTGACGTGTTCCAGCCCTTAATCCGGGATAAGCTCGCGGTAAATAATCAGGAACTCAACGTCAATAAGTTACAATTTGCCCTCAAAATACAGCTGAGCAGGACACAGCAGGACGATGTCTAGTAGTACACAAAACCTCGCTCCAAGCAGGAGGCGAGTCTGCAAGGCGATGGAAACTTTGATAAATCTATTAATCAAATGCTAGAATGACTGGAGAAATAGACGTTAAGGGAATTTGGAGTGGTGTTTGGTTGACCAATGTTGTACATATCGCGGTACCAGTTTAAATAAGGCGGGATTATACATTCATCTACTGACAGACCTGAACAACAAGAAAGCCTTCGTCAACTATGCGAACGTTGACGACATATGCTGTCAAGGCCCATTAGCATCAAGAGAGGTTGGCGTGGTACCCAAATGATGAGGGTCTTGACTTCGAGGTCTTTCACAGCTTGCCCAGACATGACGTCCACTTGTTAATGGTGGCATTATCAAAAGTTGATGATTCCGAGAAGGCTAAGATAAATGTCTTCTGCCTTAAATCTAATAACCGGAACTGCTTCTCAATGAGGTATTTCAGTGGATTGGTAACTGCGAGGTTGTCACTGATGGCAACATAATCGATGAAAACGTTGATGACGTCATGATACTAAACGTAGACATCGATAATTCGAAAGGCTGTAGAACACGCAAACGAGGTATCTGTTGGCACCAGAGCGCTCAGTCCAGAGGTGATAAATGCCAGCATGATCCCATGTTTTGGGGTGACGCCTACCGAGGTTCATAACTCGGTGCCAAACCTTCCCGATCAGGGCCATTAAAGGCTACAATACAAGAACAGCATCTGTTCAATTCGCTCAGGATTATGTATACAAAAACCCACAGAGGCCTCCGATTCCAATAGAGCACCTGTTTGGAGCCATATATATGAACACCGAAAACGATTCTAGCTGAAATGAACTGTATAAGCTGACGAACAGAGGCCTCCTCGGATATGGATATGAACATGTGTAAAGTTGCCTAACAGCCTGCCCGTTGTACATGTGGGTCAAAATCTTCGACGACGACCTTGCGGCCAGGCAGGTGCACAAAAGCCTCCTTATCCAGAACCGCTCATGTGACGTGCGCATGAGGGTCGTGTGTCTCCCGATTCAGATAATGGGTAAGGATGAGTGTTGGACAAAGTATGATAATGTGCTCTAATACGCCGACGTTTAGTCTCAAGCAAAGTGAATACTGCTTTAACAGAGCGAGTCGCCCAGCAGATGAATGCAAAGTGGAGAGTATTAGGCAGCCAAATATATGATGTTTGCTAGACGGCCATTTTCTAGATCCAGCTGCTCATCCAACGAAAAAGAGAGAAATATTCACAAATTCATGTCGGTACTTCGAAAAGCATCAGGTTTTCTTTTATGATCGGCGACGGTACGTTCAAGCTGGTGTTCCTTTGGCTAATGCTTTTACTTCTGAAGATTGTGCGGTGTCGCAGCACTGTGTAATTCAAATTTTATACTGGTTGTATTTAACTTGGACGTTGTGGATATTTGATCAATACCTTAAGCTACCCCAACAGTTTTTACAACTTATGCCTGTTTAAAAATACAAGAATAAGAGAACTATGTCAAATATGTATATAATAACTTACATTTTACATCGTTATCAGTAAATTTATGCTAACCTTAAAGAAGGAAAGGAAGAAGAAGTAGCTTTTTATAACTGTTAAGACATAAGAGTGCATGTAGACAAAACAGGCGCGTGCAATGACAATGCATTTATGTGATCGTGCAGTAGTAGATCTTTATGAAAGGTAACAGACATATATAGCTAGTCAAGAACGTATTTAAACACTTTAACTCAAAGAGACATGATAAATATCGTATTTAGATTATTCTTCTCTCTCACTCTCTCTCTCTTTCTCTCTCTCTCTCTCTAATAGACAGACAGAGAAACAGACAGAAGGGTGGACGGACAGACAGACAGACATACGGATAGATAGATTGATATATATAGATAGATAGATAGATAGATAGATAGATAGATAGATATATAGATATAGATAGATAGATAGACAGATAGATAGATAGATAGATAGATAGATAGATAGATAGATAGATAGATAGATAGATAGATAGATAGATAGATAGATAGATAGATAGATAGATAGATAGATAGATAGATAGATAGATAGATAGATAGATAGAACATCTTGACCAGCTTTTTGCCAAATACACTTCATTTGGATCCCAGCAACATTTTGGCTGTGGTGAGCCGCAGCGAGTGTGTGTTCTAGGACCACGAAAATGATATGTTTCCGAACCAAAAAACTTATACACTGAGAGATTAATAATTCAGAAAGACGGTATTATGGCCCACTAGCCTAGAAAACGAGTGCTCTATAAGCGAAAAGAGATGATGAACCGATTCCGGAAGATCTGTCTCAGCAACGGTGGCCTAGAAATGCTTTACCAGCAAGACCACTGTCAAGGATATAAAAAGGAATGTCTTCCAGGATGAGTGTGCTCCTTTTTCTCTTGCAAAAGGACAGCCTAAGACATTTAAAACCTCGAAACAATTTAGCTACTCTTCCACCAAACCCTATGACTTCCGACAAGTACCTACTGAGCTTGAGAATGGACAGTCCTGGACAACCTGGCTATTAAGTCCAGAGAGCGTTTCTGGAATGCTTTATTTCAGACCCTCAATTGCATTACGCCCCAACACATCCAAAATTACAACTAAACAAGGCAGAGCAGGAGGGTGTTGAGAACTACATAGCTCCTGATACCGTTCAGATGGTCGGCAAACGAGGTGAGACCTTTAATGAAGATATTCTCTGAATCTAGACCGGCTAAAAAGTCGAAGTGACGAGGCTCTGGATGCGTGATTGGTTGAACAAGTTCAAACACTGTAACTGGACATATCACGATTCCTGTCCAAGAGAATAGGTTAATATAACTTTCGACAACCCTTAAAAGCAAGAAGACGTACACTAACGTGAAGAACGCTCACGGCAATTTCACAGGTGTCTAAGAGGACAGCCTGAACTGATCACGGTCTCAAACCAAGGAAATGTATTTCCTGACGCCGGTATGTCAAGTACGTAATTGGGCAACTAATGTAAAGGAATTACTTTTTAAATATGGATTTGGACATGCATGGATATATCAGAATCTGGGGGACGTGAATTTGTTTATTTCTATTTTTAAACAACGATTACATGATATTGCTTGGCAGAACTGTTGTCAGAAATAAACCAATCACTAAAATGTTGTACGTATAAAGAGTTTAAAACATAACTTAATCTAGAGCGGTATTTATCTCTTTCCATTCCATTCAAGTTCAAAAAGATGTATGCAAAATTTAGATGCTCCAATCACAATTATGCAATTGAAATTGGACGCCAAAATAATTTACCACGTAGCGAAAGATTGTGTAACCATTGTTTAGAAAGATTAAACACACATGTTGTTGAAGATGAATACCATGTAATGTTTATCTGTCCCAGATACGATGAAACTAGAAATCAGTTATTACTTAGTTGGTATAAAGGGAGTAGAAATAGAATAAATTTTATAAACCTGATGACATCAAATAATGTTTTAGTATTGAAACAACTGTGTTATTATGTGTATGAAATTATGAAGGGATGAATATAAATGTAACGATAATAACTCGTGTTTTGTATAGTTGTATAATTATGTAAATTGTATTTTGGGCCTAAGGCCTTTAGGTACAAATAAAATGTCTGTTCTGTTCTTGTTCTGTTTATGTTTGTCAATGCTTGTCTTTAAAGTCAAGGTTGGTGCTAGAGTAAGAACTGGATAACTTAGCGCTCAGTACACTTTTGTAATAAAGTCGTCAGACAAAAAATATGTTGTTTGAAGTTTTGTCTGCAGGTACAAGTACAAATTAATCGTGAATATTCTGAAAGGACTGTTTTAGATGTTTTAAGTGATAAAAACGGTTTCTTAGGTAAACTATGAGGATGGGAGCGGTAGAATTTAACGCGATTTTTTATTATCTTAAAACTGGTTTTCGTACAAGTATTGTGTGCTACTGTATCCGTGTTTTCTCTCTTACACCAGCGATCGGCAGATTATTTGCATCAGCAATTTCTTTGCAACAAAGTCCAAAATCTATTTTATCTGGCAGGCGATATTTCGGACCCTTAAAAATTAATTTTCTTAATTTATAGTAATTGATGATTTTTAAATCCCTATTAATGATATGGCCAGAAGGTAAATAACAGAAAGTTGAAGTTGAACATTTACAAAAATCTTGAGAAGGGTCATTCAGGTTTAGGTCTGCTACTGTATGGTTGTAATTAAAAATAAGACCTCTAATAATTTTTTTTTGTACTTATCACAAATCATTGGGGTTTTTTTTCCGAAGTTACTGGTGATTTTATTGATGATATTTTTGTCCCGAAAGATACTAGGTTAGTCGATAAAATCAATCCCTTTATTAATGTATTTGATTTTCATGAAATGCCGTTTGTGTTGAGACTGTTTATCAATATGAGGTCGTTAAGCAAGGGTAGTATACTTTTGAATGATGGAAGCCACTTCATATTCATTGTCCAAAATAACTAGTGATTTCAAAGGTAGATGTGTAACTGTACAAAGTAAAGCGTGAATACCAGATCGGTGGAATTCTTTACATTACTACTAGAAACGTTACGTAAAATACATAACTGCCGAAGAAATATATTATTCGAATTAGAAATATAAACCCCGGTGAAATATTGACAGTGACTCTTCTAGAAAATATATCATCAGCACCATTAGACAAATGCACAGTTGACACATTATGCAATTTTAAATAATAATGTTCGGTTGTAGTAGTCTGTTCATGGTTGTTTGATTTCAAGTAAAATAAACCTAAGTCCAAGGTATGTCAAAAGAAAATAAACGTAACAATCCTAATAGGATGAATTAGATGACAAAATAAATCACATGCACGGGGAGACTTTTTACGACCGCCACACTGCACTAGTACCACTATTGTGATTATGAATAGGTAAATAAGAAAGAAACATACATCTGCATTTAATTGTGTGTACACATGCAAATTAATTGTGTTATGCACATATTTATTTCATTGATTGTATTGTGTTATATAATGATGGTTATTTATTGCAACTTTAGTAGGTTTATCATTACTTTACGGGTTTTAGTTGACCTTTAAAAGGGGTCGTATCTTTAATATATGCTTTAAAATATGCTTTGGGGAAAATGACAAAAACATATTATTTTGTTTATATAATTCTATATATACGTTTCTACCTCCACTGTATCAATGTGATCTTGAAACACTTCCTATAGTGCTTGTAAACTATGCCTCGCCGTATATCACTGCTTGCATTGAATGCATGATATGCCGTTTTATTCGTTGTCTGCTTGTAACTTTGTTTTATCTGCAAGAAGTATATGAATGATATTTTAACATAATTTGAGAAAAAAAGGCGCACAGATAATGTTGTAAGGTAAGAAATTATAAGAAGATGCATGCATTTTAGGGACACTAAACTCATATTGATACTATCATAAATAAACTGCATTCGACTTGATACAAATACAAATGCTCTGTTCTGCTATCTCTTACAACTTGCCGTACAACTAATTAGCATGTTCTGGTAATGCACATGCTGTTCAGATCGATGATTCAATTATTATCGACATGCGTTCAGTGGTTTAAAGACACCAACACAAGATTTAAATTATAGCAATTTGGTATGTTAACTGTTGCACTGATATGTTTAGAAAGCACACAAGTTTGCTTTTAAATTATCTATAAAAATAATAGTCTACAAAAAGCTACACAATTATTGGCATTCTTTATTTTGTTGGAGATGTAAAAACAAAGATGGATACACTATTATCGGTATAAATTAGCGATCTGTAAACAGTGTAGATTATTATTGCTGTCAAAAAAACGTATATTATTTTACTGTATAAGTTAAATAATGATGACAAATTTTAAATACTCTCTCAATAAACTGAGTTAATGTGTTTGTGAATAAACGTAACAGTTTCAAACACTCTCAATAAACTGAGTTAACGTGTTTGTAAATAAACGTAACAGTTTCAAGCACAATCAGGTTGTAAAGTTACTCAAACGCCGATTTGTAAAGATTTGCATTTGTAAAGATAACTCGTTCTCCGTTAAAAATGCTTTGATATACGAGCCGTGTTTCATTACGTTGCCTTATATGTAGTGCATTTAACGCTTTCAACAGATATTCGTCAGAATAATATGTTGTATATTTTATATTTCAGACTGACAAAGAAGAAATGGTAAGTAAGTTTTTATTTTTGTTTTCCGTACCGAAATATTTCAGTAAGTGAGTAGAACATAAATGACCCTTTTTATGCATTTACAATCATCTGGGCCCTAACCTTTTCTTTAAACTTTCGTAAATCGATCCTGATGGGGTCACAGGAATGCGAATTTGATGAATAAATACTTACAAATATTAATTTAGACACATATAGTTAATTTATATGTATTATGTACTAGTTTGTTCGTTTAAATATTTAATTTCTTTTAGTATATTTTGTTGAGGTTCTAATAGAACTTAGATCATTCCACCAAATACAATGTGGACATTATTAATAACATCTTAGATTGCGCCATCGTCATCGTCATCACTTGAAATTTGTTTGTTTCAAATTGATCTGTATTCTCCTCACTGCATGCGTTTAAAAATACCTTCGAACAGGTTTAAGAACTCTACTCTACCTTCTGTTGACTGCCTGTCCCAACGCGATATCTCTTAAGTCTATTCTGTTCTATAAAATGCGTCGTCACATTTGTGTTGTAACCTTTTTAAAGAACTGGAATTGAACCTTTGCACTCTGCATGGCTTAATTCTATGTTGAGATATGAACAAGAATACAATCTTATGTATACTGTGTCTGGAAATTTAGAGTTTGTCTGTAACGTATTCTTATAGCATTTGAATCTACTTGAAAGCCTCTGACACAAATCGGCCTTTCTCCGATCTACATGCGTAATACATGGTTTCTCTAGCTCAATTAATGACACCAGACCGACAGGTTTACTTACGGACATGAGGCCTAGCGACCGGACAATTTACGATTTTAAAAATTACTTTTGTTTCCAACGAGTTTTAGTGAAAGGCTGATTTAGTCAATTCAAACGTAATATTTAAGACACAACAACGTTCTGGTAATCAAAACAAAGCAAAATGTATGGAAAAAAAGAAAGAAATAATCTTATAATTGTCACTTTGCATCGAACATAGGAGGTTAAGCAAATATTAAAAATGGCTCTGTTTGTTGTTGTCATTTGTATATTTTGTCGTATTAGAGTGCCTATTCGTTCTATTCGTATTTCACTATTATTATTGTTATAAATTATGGTCTGAGAGTCGATAAGCGTCTTTTTCTGATAAGTTGTCAACAATCCGTTCTATCACAAACTCAAAATTCAATAGAAGAAGACGTCAAATAGCCACGTTCATTAAATGTAACACCATTAAAAGACCAAAGTAGAAATGTCAGTCAATCAACAATGCACAGATATCATTTAAGTAGTCTTTATGTTTCTCAATTATCTGCAAACATTAGTTGTTTTACGCATTGCTTTCCTCGGGGATACAATTAATTAAACAACACAACATCACCAAATAATATGCATGTTGATACAGAGGATACACCCAACCAGGCGTCTATGAAAAATCACACATTTCTCTATTTGTGCAATTTTCACCACTTTGTGGCATTTGTCCTTGTCATACTTTGTTAATAGTTTCTATTTCTTAAAAGTTTCGCTACTGGTCCCGTAGCACTTTATTTAAACTCGACATACGTAGTTTGTCATTTGGACACTGTCTACTGTCTCGTACGTCGTTTAATAGAATTTTGTAAAAGGTTACACAGACATACATCTGTAGACGAGACCGTATTTAAGCACGTTAACTCGTGAGGAGACATGGTAAATATAGCCGTCGGAACAGTTTTTTGTGTGTTAATTGGACCGAAACATTATTGACGACTTTTCTCTTTTAGTAAGGAATGTATCAATATGAGAGTAGCCCATGGATTTTCAAGAATGCTGATACATTGATAGGATGTATATTTACACGTGCACTTAGTATATTATAGATCCAATCCAAGAAAGAACATCAATGTCACATTATTAAAAACTCAAGAAAGAGAATTCGGTTTATAACAAATATTTAGCATTTTCTTTTGTCTGTTACAACATGTTGTTCACCTCAATATTTACATTTGTATCGCTCTTTGTTTGATGGTTTTACAACCAGCACAGCTTCCTTATATGTTTAGTTCTTCCTGGTAAATTGAACTTGGCAATGTTCCCGAATTATAGTATATTTATTAAACACATACGATGTTGTCAGTGGTGTTTGCGATAGAAATAGATAGAACATGACGTCATATATAAATAGAATCCATTCTTTATAAGTAAAGAAATTGTTAGTACTGAGACAAGGTTTGAAACAGGTAATATCATCAGACAGTGCGATCGTAATTCCCGCCTCGCCTACCGGATAAGCCAGACCAAAATAATGTTTACTTCAACGTTATATACATTGATAGAATTGCATTTTGTAAAACTTATGTACACTTAAATATATGTACACATAATGAGGAAGGGTATAGTTGGCATAGGCTGAACCTTAGTAAGCTCAGCAGTAAAAGGTGTACTTGGGCTAAAAGGATAAACGAGAAAACCTAAATTGGTTTGCCCTATGTGTTATAAAACATCCTGTGTACAACATGCCGGGTTATGCGTTTATGCTGACAAAATAATATATGGCCAAAAAAAAATCAAAACAAATCATGAAACAGAATGAAAAGGTTGCTTACATTTGTAAGTATATAAGAGTAAAACGGTTGGGTATCTATACCTATTTATAGTTTTGATCTTGCTTAGCTTTCTTTTAAATTCAAATATGTGTCTGATCTATTGGACATGAAAGGCTATGGCAGTCCATATTGACTGTTTAAAATTAAAGAATATGTTATGGATAATAATGACAAGACAGATCACAATGTTATGTCATGTACATTAGACTAGTTCTTAAACAACCACTTTAATTATAATTCTTTGAAAGAAAAAATGCCAAACTCAAGATGCAGTCTGGAATCAAAATGCTGACAACCAATAGTCTAAAATCAATGTTCTAAACCTGAAAGCTTGCAATGATAGCAGTTTTTTTTTTCTGTTTTGCAAACTGACGAAAAGTAAAAACAAGTACAAATGCAACTTAATCCTTTATCAATTTAATTTTACTTAACCGCACCCCTTCCATCCTATAAATACATAAAGATAAAACGCGTTTTTAAAAATACCAGTAGATATCTATACATTAATTAATAATATGTCAGTTTGATTTTCTGGACGAAACCCTAAACATCCTTGATATGGGTCATAAATAACCCGTCATAAACCCCTCATGAATTTAGAGATAGCAGCAACACTGATATAGGTTAAAGTCAAAAGCAAATTAATATATACTCCAACGTCAAATGCAGATAAAGTTGTATTAATTTGCATCAAAGTAAATCTAGAATATATAAAAATTTAAACATAAGATCATACCTATTTTCCACTTCCATTGGACTCCATATTTGTTGTCAATTTAAATGCGCGTGCGCAAGTGTGAAAACCGAAATGGCAAAAATAGGGCAAACATTGAAATAAAACATATACACTCCCATACACTTGCTACCTGTCCACCTGCAAGTGTAATTTACTTTCCATGAATATTTATTTTACGTTTATAAGAAAATATGCAGTTTATCTATATTTTATATGACGACGGCTGAAGACTAAGACCTCACCTAAGACCTTACCTGTTGCTCTTTATATGAGCATATATATAATTTTAAATATAACTTATGACTTTAATTTTCACGTAAAAATGTATAACATAACAAAGTGAAGGCATATATGGCGTGTA
Source organism: Sinonovacula constricta (assembly GCA_007844125.1). Classification (NCBI taxonomy): domain Eukaryota; kingdom Metazoa; phylum Mollusca; class Bivalvia; order Cardiida; family Solecurtidae; genus Sinonovacula; species Sinonovacula constricta. Next base: position 49,191,642 of record CM017570.1, read on the forward strand.
TAAATGCAAAAAAGTCATTCAGAAGTGTTAATTTAAGTTACCCATTGCATACATAGATAAGTCATTGTCTCTTATAACATATTGTTCCGTTTATTAACTAGTGTGTTCACTGGATATTATAACACCTAGTGTCTCCGTATTTATTTTTAAATACTATCTTGGTAAATAGTTTCTCTTTTTTAATTGAACATACAGTTGCATTTATTTTGTGTAAACATGCATATTATATAATTACGTGTGTTATTTACAAATTAATTTATACAATGCTGTAATTTGCAATAAACCGATGGTTTATTAATTGCAACTTTAGCTGTTTTTTTCATTACTTTACCGGCTTAACGTCACGGGTTGTTGTTGAAATATGCCGTGAGGTAAATGAATTGAAATAAAAATATCCTTTTTGTAATTGTCTTTATAAATATGTTACTACTGCTACTTTAGCAATGTAATCTGTCTGGAAAACGTCCTGTAGTGCCTCGCCGTATATCACTTATTGCATTGCAACACTGATATGCCATCTTAATCGGTGTCTGCTTGTATGTTTAAGCACCTCAGTCGGACAATATTACCGACTGACCGGTCCAAGGCCGTTAATGTCGTGTTTGCTCTTTTTGTTAAATGACCCACCACAGATGTGTTCTTATTTTTAATTTGGCTTGCATGTGAATACCTTTGTCATCTGCCTTTTTAAATTTGGCATATCTTGCGATGCTCATAAGACTTTTTATATATTCTTATTTGTTTTATCTGCAAGTAGTATAGGAATGATATTTTAAGATAATTTGAGAAATAAAGAGCGCACCGTGTACGTTGTTTACAGGCATACGTGAATATTTATGTATTTTAGTGACACTAAACGAGAGCCGTTTATGTTTTAGTATCTTATCAACTGATCTCTATAAAACCTGATATCAACAGAATGTATTAAAATAAATAAATCACTAAATAGGTAGAATATAAAAAACGATGAGTATCATTGATGTAAGTTTTACCTACAATGGTTAAGGTGGTCAATTGAGCGCATCAGGCTCAATATATGAAGATATATCAATGTATCAATTTATTAGACTCAAATTTATATTATCATAAATATTCGACTTAATACGAATATTAAGCATGTTCTAGTATGTCACACGCTGTTCAGCACAACGGTTAAATTATTTTCGCCCTGTGTCTAATGGTTTTAAGACGTCAAGACACCTTTTTAATTATTTTAATACAGTAAGTTTTGCATGCTCCCTTTTATATGAACCTGTTTAGAAAGCACACATTTTTGCTTTTAAATTATCGATGAAGATAATGAGATACAATATGCTGCACAATTATTGCCATTTCGTTTATTTTGTTGGACATATAAAACCTGCGTGTCATAATTTACAAATATGGATACACTTTGATCGGAATGAATAAGCTTTCTATAAATGGTGCAACCTGTTATTAATGTAAACTTACATTCTTGAACTGCATTGGTTCAGTAAATGTGATATATTTAAAATACTCGCTTAATAACTTGCGCTCAGTTCGTGAATATACGTAAAACTTGCAAACATCTACACGTTGTAATGTCTCACCAACGCCTCATATATTCTTAAATATGTATTTGTAAGTATCTCGGTCTAATTTCATTATACGTTTATATACGAACCGCATTTCATTACGTTTCCATACATGTAGTGCAATGAGCGGTTTCAAAAGATATTCGTCAGAATAATAATATGTTTTTTTTTATATTTCAAAATGATGAATCTGACTCGGCAAGTAATCATTTCCGTACAGATATGTTTTTCAAGCATTTTACTTCATCTCGGCCCTGACCTTTTTTTGAACTTTTGTAAACAGATCCTGATGGGATCACAGGAATGTAATTTTGTTTATTAAATGCTTACACCTATGAACAATTAATATATATATAAATATATATATATATATATATATATATATATATATATATATATATATATATATATATATATATATATATATATATATATATATATATATATATATATATATATATATACAGTACAAATCTATGATTTATAGTCTAGATTTTGCAAATTTTTTATTTATTTTGCAATCAAGATTTTCTGAGGTTCAAATAGAAACTATTATATCACCCATGTACAATTTGGACGTTATTTATAACTTAGCAAATTGGCACTAAGAATACATCAGCGTCATGTCGTGAACAATTTTGTTTTAAAATTAATATGTTTTCGTGTCACTGCATGCGTTTAACATCCATACGAGCGTGCGAGGTTAGAGCTTTTAAAAAGACAGGTTTAAGAACCCCAGCCGAACATTTGCTGACTGGCAGTCCCAAAGCGGCATCTCGTGGGTTTATTCTGTTCTATAAAATGTCTCGTCACCTTTGTGTCGTAACTTTTTCAATGAACTGGAATTGAACCATTGTCCTTTGCATTGTTCAATTGTAATATATGTTGAAATATGAACAGAATTTAGGCCAAGTCGTAGAATTTGAAATATGCATATATTGTGTTCATGTTTGAAAAAAACACATACTGCTTGTAAATAAAATTCGATATTTCACCGTTTACCACTTTCTAAATATCAATAATACAATCTAATGTATACTGTGTCTGTAACTTTAGAGTTTGTATATAACGTTTTCTTATGACATTTAAATCTCCTTAACAGTCACTGACACACATCGGCTCTAACAGCCAGCATTTCTCCGACCTACATGCCTAATACATGGATTTGCTAGCTCATTTAATAACTTCAGATGGATAGGTTTACTAACTGATTTGATTGCCTAGCGACCAGAAAATTTCCGATTTAAAAACTACTTTTGTTCCCGACGCTTTTTAGCGAAAGGCTGATTTAGACAATTCAAATTAACTTTGAGCAATATTTAAGAACATCAGCGTACTGGTGATAAAAAATTAATCCTATATTTGTCACTTTGCATAAGCAAATATTAACAATGGCTTTGTTTGTTGTTGTCTTTTGTATTTTTTTAGTGTGCCTATTGGTTCTTTTCTTCATATTTCACAATTAATTATTTTTTATTGTTTTAAAAATTCTCCAAGAGTCGCTGAACGACTTAATTGTGATAACTTTTTGTCAAACCCTTCTATCAGAAACTCAAAATTTAATAGAAGAAGACGTCAAATAGCAACGTTCATTAAAGGTAACTCCATTAAAAGACCATGTAGAAATGTTTCAGTCAGTCAAGCAAAAAATGCACAGATATCATTTAAGTAGTCTTTATGTTTCTCAATTATCTGCAAACATAAACAATATAACGTACACATTCAATGAAACAAGCAAATAATCAATAAATCAGTCATTTCTGAATCAATAATAGACATGGTTTTATGCATATAATATTTGATAACAATGACCTTGAATGTCATTGGAACTGGTAAAATACATTTGGACTAATTGCCAATAAGAGTTTAAGGGTAATTCCTTATGAGCAAAAACTGGGCAACTAAACTAATAAGAATGAAGATAATAACAAGTTTTTGATTTGCTAAAATATACAGTATTAAATGTATAGGCATACATTCTTAGCGAATGTTTCTGAAACTTGTGAAAAATGTCTATCATAAATGTTCCAAACCACTTTTTACTTTACTTGACAAAACAATCGTAACGTCGGAATGGGCGTGTATTTGAGCATGTATTAACAACACGTGTTTTCGCTATAGTATCATTATTATTAATACAATTTAAAATTCTCTCTAGAATCTTACACATTATTTACACTTTGAAATACAATGACGGAATACACCATTTGCTTACTTGCGTAGATGTGTAAAACTTTTTGAATTTAAATAAAAATAGCTCATTATTTATAGCAGAACATGTACATGATTGCAACACTTCATTAAAGAATGAAAATTGAAATTCTCAAAATACCTTTCGGGCAGGAAATGTAAAATTATAATGTTTTTTATCGTATTGCATTTCTAATTTATGTACAGCAGCACATGATAAATATGCAAAATAGATTTTAACATTATTATGTTCATACTTTATAAGTATTGTTAAATATTTCAGTTAAACAAAACGTTTAACTATTGTCCGACTATAGGTACTATCTGGATGTTTGTGGGATACAAGTTTAAGTACATTAACTGTTGGCCATAACGTTTATGATGATGAATACCACGTAGTAATTGAACTATTTTAGATCAATGTTTACATTTGTTTGAACATGTAAATGATGTCAATCTTCAAAAGTCTTCAAACTCGTGTTTTTACATTCCATAAATGACCATGTGTACGCACTAAGAGATATATGTTGGAAGGTTAATAAATGGTATATATTGATACGACACGATCTTCATCAATTTAATATGTTGACCAAATGCTGTTTTGATTTATATATATGGAATTGTTATCAATTGTTGGTTTATAATATAAAGGGTATTTTGCAATGAATATTATTGTTCCCGTATGACGTATGCAAGTCAAATTAAGGTGACGTCAAGTTTATGATGGGTTCTTTCACCCATTGCTTTCGGCGATTCAAATAATAAAACAAAACAAAATCACCAAATAATATGCATTTTGGTACAGAAGATAAACTCAACCAGGCGTCTATGAAAAATCACATATTTCTCTCTTTGTGCAATTTTCACCACTAAGTGCATTTGACCTTCTTATTCTTTGTTAATAGATTATGTTTCTTAAAAGTTTCGCTACGTTTCCCGTAGCACGTTATTTAAACTCGGCATACGTAGTTTGTCATTTTGACACTGTCTACTGTCTCGTCCGTCGTTCAGTATATGATTTTATTTAAGGTCAAACGGACATACATTTGTAGACGAGACCGTATTCAGGACATTTTTGAACATATTTTGGTTTTGCAAAATGTTCGTGACAAATAAAGAATTTGGAGGGACTAAAATCTAATGTCGAGTCTTGGATTTGAGCACAGAACCCTCCGATCCCGAGTTCATATGTTTCACCCTTAAACAAAGAAAGCTACAAACATGTTATAATTGATTTTTTCGTGTTTTCTTTTGTTTTGTGTTACATTAGACCGACAAATTTTCGACGTCTTTTTTCCTTTAATAACTACTAGATCTCAAGGCATTTCACAGCGCTGTGACACAATATAAGAAATGTTTGTTGTTTATCAACGTATTGGAATGACACATTACGCAATCATTGATTATCACAGTACTTTAAACATACAAAATTACAGTTTGAAAGAGAAAAATCAAGGTCACCTCTAAAATTCAAATGAAACACGAGGTATATGTACGTTTTCGTAAAATCAATCAATGAGAGTAGAAAGACATTGAAAGGGTTACATTTCCCCGTGAACTTACCATACTTTGTTCTAGTCTTTTACGACACCAAATGAACTTCTTTATTTGTAAAGCCTATCCTGGTACGAGAAACTTAATAGTATCTCCGAATTGCAGTATATATATTAAACACGGACTACTTGGTCACCGATGATAGTATGTGCAATATTTTCAAAGTTCCTTTGTCAGTTTATATCTAATATTTTACATAATGGGAGGGGTTCCCTGTCCTAAACAGCTGATAAGTGATACGTTTCTAAACAAATGGTGATGAGAGTACTTACAGTGTATTGGTCGATATTCTTTAAATTATTTTTAAAATCAACACCCAGTCCTTTTCGTAAAAAGTTATTACGTAATTATGTGCTAATATGGTTAATAATTGCACATTGAGCTGACGTTAAGATATAACTTAAGTCAAATTGCTGTCAAAAGGTATGGCATTCAATATAAGACCAAAATACTACAAAATATCAAATGACTCATTATTAAAAGCAAGTTTTAAATATTTTCTAAGAAGGATATAGCTGTTTAGTAGATCTGGGGTCAGGAACTGGTCACTATAGTAATCAATGCTATACGCATGTTTTAAATGCTTTCTTCATGTGTTGGAGGTTTATTTATGATCATCGAACTCGAATAAGATCTGTTTAAAACGTTTACATGTGCATTTAATTATGTTTATACATGCATAATGTATAATTAATTGATTTTTTCATATATTTATTTTATCCATTGCTGTATTTTGCAATGAAACGAGGGTTTATTTATTTCAAATTTAGTTCTTGTTCTTTTCATTACTTTACGGGCTTGAGGTCAAGTTTTAAACGGAACGTATTGTAAATATGATTTTGGGTAAATGACATGAAGATACACATTATTTTTAAGAATATTCTCAATATATTAGTTTCTACTGCCATTTAATCAATGCAATTTGTCTTGAAACACGTCCTGTAGAGCTTGTAATTGATGCCTGATTTCGGTCTATAATGCTTGTACATGCAAACCGCGATTCATTACGTTGCCATATATGTAGTGCATTTAACAGTTTCAATTGAACCTACATCTGTAAAAGTTAGTCAGTCAAAAATGCACTGGTATCATTTAAGTGGCATTTATCTCTATTAACTGCAAGCATATGCAATATGATCTTTGTTCAAGTGTTTTATGACTCCAATATCATATTTAAAGCTTATCAGAGTAAATGGAACTTTGCAGTGTGTCTGAATTTATAGTACATATATTAAACACGGACGACGTGGTCAGGGTGATAGTGAGTGCAATACATCAAGAGTTTATATTTTATATTTTACATTTCAGGTACACGGTTCCTTTTCTCAACCGCAGGCAAGTTATACTTTTCGTTGTCGCTTAGAAAATGGTGATACACGGACATATAATGTATTCATCGACTTTCTTTAAAGAACTTATAAAATCGACACACTGTTCTTTCCTTAAAACATTATCGCGGACAACCAATATTAATTAGATCCCAAAAGAAGGGAGATTTATTCGTATGTCATAATTGGGTTTAAAAACTAACAAATACTAAATGACGTATTATGAAAAGCAAAATATTTTTTCAAGAAGTATACAGCTACTTAGTACATCTGGGGTCAGGTACTGGTAACTAAAGTAATTCTTATTTTGAACATATTTTGGTTTTGCAAAATGTTCGTGACAAATAAAGAATTTGGAAGGACTAAAATCTCATGTCGAGTCTTGGATTTGAGCACAGAACCCTCTGATACTGAGTCCATAGGTTTCACCCTTAAACAAAGAACGCTACAAACATGTTATAATTGATTTTTTCGTGGTTTGTTTTGTTTTGTGTTACATTAGACCGACACATTATCGACGTCTTTTTTCTTTTAATAACCAGTAGATCTGAAGGCATTTCACAGCGCTGTGACACAAAATAGGAAATGCTTGTTGTTTATCAACGTATCGGAGTGACACATTACACAATCATAGATTATCACAGTACTTTAAACATACAAAATTACAGTTTGAAAGAGAAAAATCAAGGTCACATCACAAAATCAAATGAAACACGAAGTTCTTGTGATGTTCGTAAATCAGTCAATACGAGAGTAGCCCGTGGATTTACAATAATACGGATACATTGATAGATTTACATTTTCCTGTGAAGTTATTATGTTGTAGAGGTCAGGCTAAGAAAGAGTGCCAATGTCAGATTTTCAAAGATTCAAATTGATACTATGTCAGGAAAGAGCCTTCGGCAAATGACAAATATTCAGAATGTTGTTTTGTCTCTTACAAAGTGCTGTTAAGCTCAAAGTTTAATTTATATCGACCTTTATTCAAGTGTTTTATTACACCAATATTATATATAAAGCATATCCTGGTAAATGGAACATAGCAGTGTGTCTGAATTCTAGTATATATATTAAACACGGACGACGTAGTAAGGGATATAGAGAGTACAATACATTCAAAATGACATCGACAGTTTATATTTTATATTTTACATTTCAGGATGAAAAACCCTCTTCTCGACGACAGGCAAGTTATACTTTTCGTTGTCGCTTAGAAAAGGGTGATAAACGTACATATAGTGTATTCATTGACTTTCTTTAAAGTACTTAATATTAATTAATATTAATTAGATCTCAAGAAGGGAGATTTATTCATGTGTCATAATTAGGTTAAAATATAACTTAGCAAAAATTGCTGTCAAGAGGTATGAAAAGAGGTATGTCATTCAATATAAAAGCAAAATACTAACAAATATCAAATGGCGTATTATGAAAAGCAAGTTTTAAATATTTTCCAAGAAGGATACAGTTATTTAGTACATCTGGGGGATCTGGTCACTAAAAATGTGGCAATAAAGAATTTGGAAGGAATAAATCTCATGTCGGGTCTGAAGTTTGAACGCATAAAAAATCTTAAAAAGAAATGTTTATTTTCAAGGTCGGTTGTAGATTGGCAAATACATTTTGCGCCACTGTGGCAACAATGAACCTAACGTATTTGCGTGTTATCATCTCATCTAGCAATTGCGCAAGTCATTTAAGTTCATTTTTATCGTTTCGTCAGTTATTCCTATTTATGTTTAACTATACAACGAACATAAAATATTTTATAATAATCAAGAACCTCCACCCTCAATAGATCCCTTGTTCGCATCTGGCATCAACAATATAGCTTTAGTGTTCGATAAATAAAGAGTGCACAGTGAAAAATAATAAAGACAAAATGTAAGGACTACACAATCGTTTATATCGGAAAAAGGCTGCGAGCGACATTTCCCAACGCGTAGACATATAAACATCACAAACCGTGCACTATATTCTCGTGCACTTTATAACATGACATCGGAATTATCGACTGTAGAGCTCATTTGTCATCATGCGGGCCATATAAAAATGCAGGACGGGTAGTCCAGTTGGTCGTGTTCTGGTGGTGAGCTCGAATAGAGGATGTCCTTTGGGATGCGACCATCGTCCATCCTACATACGTTTCCGATTCAGCGCATGCGTTTCTTGGAGGGGCTTGATATGACTGCCTGGGCCAAAACAACTGCGTCGTTCTTGGTGCGTGTACAAGGTCCAAAGTCTCACTGCCGTACAACAAGGGTGCTCAGCACGCTTGCTACAACTTGATCTTTGTGTTGAGGGTCAGCATTGGGGTTGTCACACACAACCTTCGCTAGGTGGACCATGGCAGTTGTTTGCCTATCCTCACGTTAAGCTCAGCATCTACGGATAGGTTGCTGGAGATTGTGGAACCGAGGTATGTGAACTTGTCAACCACCTCCAGGGTGTGATCGCCGATGGTAATTATGGAAGTGGTGCTGACATTCTGACCCATGATGTTGGTCTTTTTGAGATTTATGGTGAAGCCAAATTATGTGCATGCCTCCGTGAAGAAATTGATGAGTCGCTGAAGGGTGGCTTCTTTGTGAGCAGTGAGGGCGGTGTAATCATCAAAGAGCATCACCCGGATGCAGACCTTGCACACCTTGGTCTTTGCTATGAGGCGGGCAAGGTTGAATAGGTTCTCGTCACTCCGTGTGTGGAGACAGGTGCCATTTTCGGACTCAATGAATGCGTATCACAGGAGCAGGGAGAAGGAATATTCCGAAAAGTGTCGGGGCCAGGACTCACCCTTGTTTCGCTCCACTCTTGATTGGGAGGGGGTTCGATGACGCTCGGTCGTAGAGTGCCAGTCGCTGCGATCGCCCTTGTTCTAATAGAGAGTGACGATTTTCGCATCCGGCATGTACTGGGGTATCGTTCCCTCTTCCCATCACAGTAGCAAAAGCTGATAGAGATGTCCTAGGAGGATCATTCGTTCTTTCAAACCTCTGGTGGAATATCGTCACTGTCTGGTGCTTTGCCGCGGGACAGCGTCAATAGACTTTCTGAGCTCCTCGATGGTGTGTGGCTCTTTCCTCTATACTTTGGGAATAAATCTTTGGAAGTTCACTTTTTTCAAGGTATATCATAGCATATTATAGTATAGCATAACATATTAGTGAAGGCATGCGTCGCGTGTATAACTGCAAAACCGCATTCAGACGTGCTAATGTACGTAACCCATTTAATATATTATCGTTACTTTTTATCAATTTTTGGTTAGGTTTTGATGTGGTTAAATGACAAAAAGAAATACATTTATCTTGTGTTAATAATATTCTTAATATATATGTTTCATATGTTTTCAATGTAATCTGTCTTGAAACATTTCCTATAGTGCTTGTAAAATATGCCTCTCCTTATATCACTAATTGCATTGAAACAATGATATACACTTTTAATTGGTGTCTGCTTGTAACTTTGTTTTATCTGCAAGAAGTACATGAATGCCTGTACCATAACTATATAAATGAATAAAGAGCGAACATCGTATGTTGACAGGTGTATGTGATAATTGTTGTATTTTGAAGGACACTAAACGAGAGCCTTTAATAGTTTTAGTACAAAATCAGCGGATATCTATGAAACCTGAAATCAACAGACTGTATTAAAATAAATACATATGTCGAATATAAAATGTGAAGAGAATCATGGATATATGTTTTAATTTCGATGGATGGGGTGGTCAGTTGAATTCATCAAGATCAATATATCAAGATATATAAGACTCAAAATCAAACTATCATAAAGAAACAGCATTTGACTTAATACAACTAATTAGCATAATCTGGGATTGCACATGGTGTTCAGCTCGATAATTAAATTATTATCGCCCTGTGTTCAAAGGTTTAAAGACACCAACACAACTTTTTAGTTATAGTAATGAAGTAACTTTGTTCCCTTTTGCATTGATCCGTAAAGAAAGCACACACTTTTGCTTTTAAATTGTCTATAAAACTATCAGGCTACAAAAAGCTACACAATTATTGGCATTCTTTATTTTGTTGGAGGTATAAACTCTGCGCGTCATAATGTACAAAGATGGATGCACTAGTATGGGAATAAATTAAAGGTCTCTAAACAGTTTAGACTAGTATTGCTGTCAGAAAACTTATATTCTTTTTACTGTATTGGTTCAATAAAGATAATTGATTTAAAATACTCGCTCAATAAACAGTGTTCATTTGTTCGTAAATATACGTAACAGTTCCAAACGCATACACGATTTAAAGTATCGCCATATATTTGTACAGATATGCGTTGTAATGATCTCTTTCTAGGTTCATAATGCGTGTATATACGAACCGCGTTTCATTACGATTCCATACATGTAGTGCATAGTCCACAAAAACATTGCACGGCTAGAGAACAATGAAATAGTAATAATGTGTTTGGGTTGTCATGCTTTCAAGAGGATTGTATGAATCGATGATAAGGACAACGTTTATATATATTATATATCGGGTCTTAATAATCTTTTAATGGTTCAGCAATCAGTATGCCATATTTCTCGTTAGAAACATGTATTATGTTAACGTTGTAAGTACAGTCAACACATGCTGACACAGCCACTACAAGCTGTTTTAATATCCATATTTCAGTGGTGCACTTATTTACAATTGTGCACGAAACTATAATGTTGCGTATAAAACCAGGGCTTTTCGTTTATGGAACCGACGCACTGTCGCTATTATCAGTTTTTTGTGCACTTTTTTCGCAGAACACAAAACGCATATGCATTGTTGCCAATGTTCATATGCAAGTGCAAAGTTAACGTATACAGCGATATATATCCTTATTTATTCGTTCTATTTTCGTACCTTTTCTCAAAATTTAAACAACTGTATAAAGTTATATTTCATTAAACCAACACTACTTTGGACACAAAAGTCCTCCTATAATGGGTAAAGTAATGTCCCAGGTACCTGTCTTGGTAGAGCCATCAGAGTATCGCGGATCAGCTAGAATATCTCCATTCTTGAACATTCTCGCCAGGACCAGACTTAAGTCTAGTCGTTATTCTCTATAACATCAATCGGCGTTGTTTTGCAATTATTCCTCTAAAATCCACCTCTTGTCTATGAATGCTTACCGCTACATTTTGAATCAAACCACGTCCAAAATGACTCTCGGCATGCAACATTCCCGCCTTTTTCAAAGGAACGGAAGCGAACTTTTCCGTATTTTTATGTCTACAAAAAGTGTGTTTCTTTTTTTACACAAATGGAAATACTGCAACTGTCCTACCGGGATAAAGAATATACAGTTCCCAGAAGGGTAATTGTCCTGGCTAATCATATTACGGGATTGGTTAGTATTCTTGTAAGATAACGCTCGGAAATGACCATGACATCACGATTTTTAAAACCCATATTGTCCACAGACGTAAAAGTTTGACTTCTCCAAAACAGCAATTACACTGGTTCCGGTGTACATGATATTTCTTCGCGCACATACCAAATTTACATTGTTACTGCATATTAGATTTATTTACCATAACATGTATCTGTTATTTATTTACAAAACAAGTGTCCGGAACATTAGTTATACGTTGTTTTTATTATCTCAGTACTGTCGTTCAACTTTTAAGGATTTTAATTTTTAGTTATGTTTCCTAACAGAAACTTCCTATGAATTGTGCAGTATTAAATTAAGAAAGGAAACAATATACATGTTAAAGGTGAAGTAAACTCAGCTTAATTGTTAATATGTCCGTGCGATCGGATTGAGTGTAACTATGCAGTTTATTATGACCTCGGTATGAAGAAATCATCCTCACAATACATAGATAGTAATCTTAAAACACTTTGAACTTATATTCAGGAAATAACTGCATAGATAATTGCCGACTTAATAAATAATTTTGAGTGCACCCATTTAAAGAGATCTTTAGAGAAGATTACATGCAGATTATTTTGCAATGATGTCGATTTTCTCTTGAGATTCAAACAAAAAAGTCATTAGTATGATGTGTTCTTACTTGTTGTTCTTGTCCATATTTTACATAGTATTTCGAATGGAGAAATGTCAATAGTTTAGAGGATCACTATGGATTTTTTTGCAATTAAAATATAAGCATATCCATTACATCAAGCTTACAGCAAGTTTATTTAGACCTTTTCTCAAACGTACCTGATTAGTTCTAGCTTAAGTGTGTAGTATGCCTCGCCTGAGTTAAGTGCAAATCTTATAGTGTGATAAAATATCGTAAGATAAAATATCAAGGGTACTGACTGTGTTAAGTGAAAAGTCAATACACATCTAGGATTTCAATGAATCGTCTTCGAACTAAAACATTTTAGAATAAGTTCTTTGTGCTATTTTCTCCACATAACGGGCTGTGACCTTTCTCATAATATTTTAATATATTCAGTATCTTGAAATGTTCTCTTCATAATAACGTAACATGTTATTTAAACCAGGCATATATAGTTTGTGTTTTTGTCACCGTCTAGTAGCCTGAAACGGCGTTACACAACATTTTTAAAATATACCATTATAAGAAATGGCAATTTTCAAGGTAGGTTGTAGATTGGAAAATATATTTGCGCAATTCTGGCCATAATCGACCTATCTTATTAGAGTTATGTCATCTCATCTATAATTTGTGTAACACATTTAATGATGTTAATTTGTATCGTCTCGTCAGTTATTGCTATTAATGTTTTACTATACAGCTAACTTGAACATTTACACTTTATTTGAATTGAGAACCTCCATTCACAAAAGACCACTTGTTCACGGCTGACATTAACAATATTTTTTTTTGTGTTCGATAAAAAATAATAAATTCTCTTTGAATAATATTAAAGAAAAAAATAGACTTCACAGATTTATATATCAGAAAACACAGACTGCAAGCGACACTTACAGCAACCTTTCGCATGGCATTGATATATACACATCACAAACCATGACGCTATCTTCTCGCGCACTTTAGAACCTGACATCAAAATTATGAGGGCCCGATTTTCGTACCGCGGACCATATAAGAAAAGTAACTGATGCGAAATCATAATTGTTCAGGTGGTATTTGTCAGGAACATAGTTTGTTTTCTTTCTCGGTATCTTATTGTTTGTTTTGAAAGTTGTTTTGCATGGAAGTATTGTTGTATCTGAGTTACACAGAGAACACAGTTTATCTTTTTCCTAAATTTCATCCACTTCATGCATCTCAAATTGGAATAGATAACACAATCTCAAAATCTCTCTTTCTGGTAAATTGAACTTAGTGTTCTTGAATTGTAGTATATTTATTTAACACGTACGATGCTGTCAGCGGTGTAAGAGAGTAAAATGCCTTCAACATGTCATCGTCAGTTTATATCTTATATAAATAGAATACCTTCGTTAGAAGTATAGGAATTGTTAATACTGAGGCAATGACCACTGACTAACGACAAGTAACAGCAGCAGACGGTGCGATCGTTATGCCCTCCGGGAAGAGGAGCCGCGCGCGACGCACTTCTTGGTTATAAACATTGATATAATTACATCGTGTACAATTGATGTACACTTAAATATTTGTAAACATAATGAGGAAGGGTATAGGTGTCATTGGCTGAACCTGAGCTCAACAGAGCTCAGCGGCAACAGGTGTATGAATCATTTCAGATGTACGCAACATATGCACCTACTGAAAAAATGACACAAAGAATAGGAAAAGGATAGAAAGAGGAATACTATTTGCTATGAGTTTGATGCTTGCATTCCTGCAAAGCATGCGACCAGAACCGTTTACCTTAAGGATATTCAATACCCCGAAACAGCTATTTTCAGTTTTCACTAAACCCTAGGACTTTCGACAAGTACATACTGAATACCTACAGATTTTCCCAGAGCGAGTTGTTCGCAGAGCATAGAGTGGAGACTATTAGGCCGACAAATATATATTGCTTATGTCCATTCTCCAGATTCAGCTTCATATCCAACGAAAAATAGATAAATAGTTAACAGGTCAGGTCGGTACTTCGAACAGCTAAGGATTTTATGCTCCGCGATGGTACTTTCAGGTTGATGTTCCACTTTGGTAATGCTTTTGTTTCTGAACCAGCGCTTGTCATTCAGTTTTGTAATGGTTGTGTATCACTTCGACTTGATGGATATCGGATCAGAAACTTAAGCATCCCAACAGATCAGCCAACAACGTAAGGCTCTAACAAGAAGATTATAAGGGAGCTGTATATTTATTCCCGATGGTTAAGATTTCGCCATAAAGGTCACAATATGACAACGTAAGGAAAACATTGCTTATTTGCACCGGGAAACAACACTACCAGCGCAGCAGTAGATGTTAACCTAATTCACATAGAAGTATACTTTTTATACACCATGAAAGAAACATTCGCGCCCTCATTGTAACATCCCTTTCTGCGGTCACCGTAGAACAACAGGCTCCGATAGATTTTTTTAGTATTTTACTGCAAACACAATTTTTATAGAATCGATTTTATAAAATGTGGTTTTATTAAAAAAAGTATTTGTTTTAAAGTAAAAAGGAAATATCCATACATTGTTGATATTTATAGTTGTGTCTTTAGATACCAATTATGTGAATTAATTTCCTTCCTTTACTTTCTGGTGTCAGGTTCAATGTATCTTATAAAGTTAATGTTTTATACTATTTAGCAATTTTGAAATTTGGCTGTATCGTGTCTTCAGCTTAACATTATGCTCATTCACCCTTTGATCATGTTTAGACAGGTTCCCTTCAGAAATATGATGAATGATAAAAAACTGCAATCCTATATTATCTAATTATATGAAGTACAATACCACGTTTTTTACCAAGAAATCGTATGTTTGCAATTGTCTGTATATTATATTTAGAACTCAATCACTGACTTAACGGAACAAATTTACTTTTGAATGCATTTAGACTGAGTCTTCTTCTAATATATGAGCACGTGCATATTAGTCGTTGATGACATTTGACACAGACTCATCAAATGTTAAGTAAAGTTCGGGCATGATAAACAGACTGTGGTAATGGTAATAGTAATTATATTACGTGGTGTTCCATATTTGAGCGTGTAACAATAATTATGTTGCAGTCAACATTGGTTTGTTTTCGTCTTGATTTGAAGTTTTGGGCATATCTTGAACAATGGTTGATGTTGACTTAAATCAGATTAAAAATGCAAAATGAAAAAGAATACTATCTGTGTCACTTTTCAAGTAAATGAGAACTAGTATAGTCAAGTTATCTGATAAAGCGGTCAAATTTATCAGTCAAAACTAGAAAAAAAAAACGATTAGGTTTAATGCAGAAAAAAATATAAGAAAATAAGATGGCATGTCATCTTTTATTTTTCCATCTAAGCCTAGTTTTTATTGGTCTACTTATTATTGTACTATTTCTTCTTCCTCATCTTCTTCGTCTTCTTCTTCTTCCTCTTCTTCTCTTCTCATACGTTTGGACATATGTAAATGTGCTTGTTTAAGACTCCTTCTTGAGAAAAAGGCATAGCCACTGCAAATGACTCCTTATTACTGGTATACAAGAACATTGTCCCCCCCCCCCTTCTCCACGAACACTCCCCCCCCCCCTCCGGCATTTTGTAAAAGTAACTGACTATTTAGTTTAGCTTTCGCGCTTAAAGTTAAAGATATAATCGTTTGTCTGAAAATGATGACAATCATATTTTACACTTCCCACTAGGAACATAAGAGGTAACTCTTTGCATACGGTGTCCCCGAAACACATGAGCCATTTAGACTTTACCGCATACTGACGACAGCATACACTCATATATACTTTCTGTAGGGGAATTACTTTTTTGAGGTTTTTAGTAGACTTATCTTACAGAGATTTAAACAAAAATCCTAGAACTAGTAACCATTTGCTTAATATACCCACATATATTGTATTTGATTGTTTTGGATATCCATGTATGAAGTGTTCATGAAAAAGCATCAAATTGAAATGTATTGCATGAAACGGCTATATGAATCAACCTATTACTAGTTGTCACAGCGCCGAAAATTGACATTCCGCTGTTAATACACTGTCAATTGTGTTATGTTCAAGAATGACAGAATATTTGGAGAAAGTACATGTAGGAAAAAGCATTCATCGTGTGCACCACATATTAACCTGCAAAATCAACACCACACACGTGACTGTTTAAATTAATGCACATCACACTGTTTTGTCTTTATCTTGTTCATTTCATTTAACCTTGTATTTACATTTTAAGAGCGTGCAGTGTACATGTGTTATTCTAAACTGTGTTTAGTAACATATACTTCTACATGTTCGTGACACAATGTTCCTATGTCAGTGATATATATTTATTGGCAACAATACGGTTATCAGTGAAAATATGGTACTTTCACGTGTAGAAGAAATGCGATTTCGTATGGATTTATTATAATATCGAGATATATATATATATATATATATATATATATATATATATATATATATATATATATATATATATATATATATATATATATATATATATATATATATATATATATATATATATATATATATATATATATATATATGGGGAAATAAAACGATTATCTTACTGATAAAATCAAAACAAAACTGTGTTAAAAATACTGAAAATGAATGTTTTAAATACTATTTTTGAAATATTATTTGTCAACAAGACCAGTTGAAGCTAATCATTTGCAAATCAATTTGTGTAGAGTCCTTATCTGTATAAGCAAACGTTCTCAAGTGCAAGTCTTTGAGTCAATTTAAAAACAGTAACGAATGTTGTTAGAGTATTGTTTCACTGGTATTGTCATTACTTCTAAAGATACAACCCTATTACCAGTTGCAGATGCTTTATTATACAGGATCTGCCGAGTCTGCAACATTGTTTATTTTACGTATATGTTAGTCTCTGTCAATACCTAAGCCACAATCAGAGCCATCGCCGTCCGAATTTAACGACCGGCATCGGTAATATTGGAACTTGACAGGCGCAGTTCGATATATATATAACCCATATATATAACCCATATAACCCATTACCGGGTTATAACAGGCTGCGCACTCATTGACTCAATGAGTGCACATTTTCAAATGTACATATACAGACAATATCAATGTGTGCATATTATGTAAATTAAATTACTTGTAAAAATGTGTCAACTTTGATATAGATACATCATCAACGGTAAATCAGAAAACCGAGCTGAAACTGGTGTATGTGACCTTCAACAACCGGTGTCTCATTAACACACGTGACATTGAGGACTTTACCACCTACTTAGGACAGCACACATTTTTATACGCACTAGGCGTATGACTGGTCATTATTTTTGGAAGCTTCTTTATACATTTTTTTGTAGCTAATATAAATAAATATTTAGTAAATAAAGCCCTATGTCTATCCTTTCCCGGTACTCGCTCCGGGTGGGATAACAGTGGCAGAGAAGAGAGTGGAAACTATGCTAAATCGAGTTTATGGTCACGTACGGTGATAATTTAAATAACACGATTAATTGAAAGCCGACAATTCGGAAGTCCATCACATCTAATCAAATGTCGTATGACAATAAATCGATGCCAGTCCTCAATGTCCCTGACTCTAATAATAATAAT
Organism: Sinonovacula constricta; assembly: GCA_007844125.1. Lineage (NCBI taxonomy): Eukaryota > Metazoa > Mollusca > Bivalvia > Cardiida > Solecurtidae > Sinonovacula > Sinonovacula constricta. The sequence continues at coordinate 49,209,881 of CM017570.1, forward strand.
AATAATAATAATAATAATAATAATAATAATAATAATAATAATAATAATAATAATAATAATAATACAAGTATAACATACATGTGTAAACCGTTACATGTTTACAGGATCAGGCGAATATGCATGAATGCCAATTTAATGTCGCTAGAAATAACCATATGGCAAACGATTGACATACAAGAACACATGCTGTTTTTTGTGAGATCATGACTTTGGTATAAATGGAAACTGTCAAGCTGTTAATAGCGGGAGGACTTATATATTACACTTATATATTACATATACCTTGCGAAATGACTCGGTCGTCATAAGCAATGGAATGAGATAGTTCAACATCATTTTGACGCCTTCGAAAATCCCAGATGCAATCACAAACTTTAAAAATCGACAGGTTAATATAGAATCTAGTTGCCCGTAGCATTTAAACATTTGTTTTAATTTATTACAAAAATAAAATTCACTTTTAACCAACTATGACTTAAACGCTGTACCTGTTTATGTTAATAGAGATTTTAGCAATTGAGTAATATATTGCATTCAAACAAAGACAAACACACAGAGTTTATTTAAAACTAGTTGTGGATTAGAGACCCATGTGCCTCTACTAAACAAGGGATTTCTCTTAATTGAAAATACAATATTTTATGTCTGCAATAAGTATAGACAATATGTACAGAAATCAAGACTAATTATATATGTATATATATAGCTTAATAGTTTTATAGTGCTACTTGTATCACTTAATTATTCGTGCTTTAAAATATTTTTTCCATTGAAGCAACCATTACATAGCGCTAAATGAGGCTTGTAATTATAATCATACATGGAACCAATTTCAGAGCAATGTTAATTTATTTTATTTAAAGTGTATATTTAGTTATTATTTATATTTTATTAGAATATCTGTTTGTCTGCTATAGAAAGTAATCTATCATTTTAATGTATTTACGCAGGTTTTTTATATGTAATGCACATTGGTATGTCATTATACCGTCGTGTTATTTTGCTTAGATATAATTGTAAAACAAGTTGAATTGTTTTGTAAGTAAATATTTGATTTTGTCACTCTGGATAGATAGTAAAACAGTAAATGACTCAAGTTAAATTAAACAATGCACATATATGTTATATAATCTGATTATTTAGAAAAATAAAGACGTAAAACATTGTCTCTGTAAATTATTTCACGAGCCCTTTAAACAAAAACACATCAGGGATATAACGCACCCACAAAAGCAACACTTGCTTCACTCCATCATTAATCTGGAAATTACACACTTTTCATGTGGGAAACGCGAATAACAACATCCTTAATAAACAACTCTTACTATGTGCGAAGAAATGCTTGCATAAAGCCATACCATAAAGAACTTACCACATATAAATGAGGACTTGAAAAATGAAATTAGAGACTTCACACACGTTTAGCTATCAAATGTAAGCTCGACTCGACTAGACCTGTTAAATGGCTGACTTAATACAGCCGCCCTTAAATATTGTATTGCTACAGACTAAACAATATTTAAAACCACAGTAAAAAGATAAGTCTATGGATAAATAGTCTGGTTAAGAATATGGAATGCTATTTTTTAGCTCATCTTTTGTCGGTTACGTTTAACCGTAAAGCATATATGTCGTTCATTAGTAAACATACGGGTATATATATGAAGGTAACAGGAGATGAATAAAAAAAATAATAACCTCTCCTATTTGATATTATTAGTTACCAAGTAATAGTGTTACTAACAGAGGACCGCAGGCCAGCTCGAGCCCCTTCCAAACTTTAACGTTTTTGGCTCGACCTGGACTAGCGCTGTGAGGGTCTGTGGGAAATAGTCAACGACTCTAACAGCTCGGTCATGGCTACCCCTTTGGTAGTTTTTTCATAAAGTCAAGGCACGTGATAGTGTAATATCTTTAAGGCATGAACAACAATACAATAGTAAAAAAAATGTCATATATTTAATATTTACTATCCATTTAATTACTACGCGGCATGTTATGAAAGATAACATTGTTAATTACTTGTTTTAATCTACCCTACAATAATATCAACATAATCTAGGAACGCATACTGATTTTTAGACTTAAATATTGAAATTCATAGATTTACACCGTTTGAACATTATTCTAAAGATCTGCTTGGTTACATTTAAAACTACACCCAGTTCTAACATGTTTGATGCATTTAATAAACATTTAAAAGCATGTTCATAACATGTCACATAAAGTAGGTGCAAATTGGGTCACGGCTCAGTATTTCCGAGATAGTGATTCGGTCATTTACTTGTCTGAAAGACATAGAAGTAAGATTGTAAGGGACATAAAGAAATCCCTGATGAAGGCAGGACACTAAAACGGACATAGTCCTATGTCGGGGCCTCTGTTTTGCATAGAATATGATGCTGACCAGTTCAAAACATGTTTTTAAATGGAATTTGTGTGTTACATTTCAGAGAAACAGACCAAAAAAAACAACACCATTTAATGCAAAAATTATATTTTGATAAGTGCCACTTTGTAAGTTAGTACCTGTTCTCAGCACGTTTGATTCAAGTCACTGTTGTATGAAATTGAATCCTGTTGTAGGTTTAGATCATTAAAGTGCATATTCTTTACACTAGAAATGCAATTATATAAAATATCATTTAAACACATTATCTTTAGACTAAATTAGACATAATACATATGCTGGGTGATGATTTTAATATGTTGAGTGCATTTTTCTTCCGCATTTACACACCAGGATTACTAAATTCAGAGAGAATAGTAAACATTTCTTAAAGTCAGGAATAAAAAACAACAACACATTATTCCAGCATTTACTTAACAGTAGTCAGTTTCATGCCAAAAGTATTGACACTTATTTCTTCGGAAATGTTGTTTAAAGGGTAGAGGCCACAAATAAAGCGTTTCTATATTCTACTGTAAATCACGAAAATTTGGAAACAAATTGCGCCATAACCAGTTGACGCCAATAGCCATACATAGGTGAAAATAGTTATTTATTGTCTATCAAAAAGGCTGCGAAATGAGTAATCTTGTACCACTTGTAAGACTAGTCTTCTTCCTAGCACGCAATTAACTCCAAATTTCCAGTCAGGAAAAAACAAACTTCAATGAAATATGTACTTCTGGTCAAAGTGATCATTCCGTTATTGTGCATAGGTGTCAAGTAAAATAAGAAGTACTTGTGGAAATATAGTTGTACCAGTAGCGGTAGTGTTTGTTGTATCAGGCAATGACAAAAAATATATTAGCAGCAGTAACAGCAACAGTAAAAATACATATTAGAAACATATAAATTAACTACCCATCGCAAAATCAAATGATCAGCCCATTCCCCCAGCCTAGTCTTACCCAGTTATTGTGTATTGCCCATGTTGCAAGTCGTTGTATATTCTTTATTCAGCATGTGGCAATGTCAATAATGAAGGCACAGTGTCAGGAACAAGGGCTTTTCATTATTCGAGGTTTTAGAAACACATTCCAGAAAAAAACACAGTCCAGGCATCAACTTACAATTTAAAGTTTACAATTGACCAGGATTTGCTATGTTTTTTTATTGAGACCACATCAAGTGTACTTTTCCTTGATTTAAGATGCATACATAGCAAAATTATGTCTATAACTAAATATATCAATATTTAAATTAATAGCTTTACTGTACATAGTAAAATCCATATAAAAGGCGAATTTACTTATATTGACCACATCAGAGTATTGACAGGAAAGAGTCTACCGTTTTAAATGCTGGTTTATCAAAGTTGGGTATAATCAATACTATCCAGCCCTTACATTAATCAAGCAAAATTAGTGTTTGTATATACAATTGCATGCAGGTTTATGTAACACAATACATTTTATAAGTATTAAAACTATTGAACTAATTTTGAAAACCTCATAAATACTTTTAAAACACAGTTGAAGCTTTAGTTGAAGTTGTAGTAGTGTAGCTAATGTTGTTGTTGATGTGTTGTGTCTTTAAATTTGAGTAGTACAGACGTTAGTTTACAAGAAGCTGAATAACAGGTAAAAGTAGTGGAAATAGTAGTAGTGGTTGATTTTCTTGCTTGTAGTAGTTGATTTAAAAGTAGTAATAATAGTAGCAACATCACTTAGTAGTAGTAATAGAGGAAGTATCAGTATTAGGTGTTGTTGCAGCATCAGCAGCATCGGAAGAGGTAATCAGCATCAGCAATAGTAGTAGCAGCAGATTCAGAAGCAATAGTAGTATATGTATTAGCAGAAATACGAGTGTTAGTTGTTGTCACAGAAATTAGTAGTAGCAGTAGTAGCAGCAGCTTTGGTTGTACTAGCAGTAGTTGTTGAATAAAAATATATATATTAAAAACATGCATGCAGTAATTAGTGAACTCAGGGCTAAAAGGATACACGAGAAAAACTAAAATGGCTTGGCCTATGTGTTACAAAACATCCTGTGTACAACATGCAGGGTCTGACCCTAGTCGGACAATATTACCGACTGACCGTTCCAAGGCCGTAAATGTCTGGTTTGCTCTTTTTGTTAAATGACCCACCACAGATGTGTTCCTTTTTTAATTTGGCTTGCATGTGAATACCCTTGTCATCTGCCTTTTCAACTTTGGTATATGTTGCAATGCTCATACGACTTTGTTATATATTCTTATTTGTTTTATCTGCAAGTAGTATAGGAATGATATTTTAAGATAATTTGAGAAATAAAGAGCGCACCTTGTACGTTGTTTACAGGCATACGTGAATATTTATGTATTTCATGGACACTAAACGAGAGCCGTTTATGGTTTAGTATCTAATCAACTAATCTCTATAAAACCTGATATCAACATAATGTATTAAATAAATAAATTATTAAATAGGTAGAATATAAAATGTATTTTATCATTGATGTAAGTTTTAGCTACGATGGTTGGGGTGGTCAATTGAGCGCATCCGGTTCAATATATGAAGATAGATCAATGGTTCATTTTACAAGACTCAAATTGATATTATCAAAAATACTCGACTTAATACGAATATTCAGCATGTTATAGTATGTCACATGCTGTTCAACGATTAATCATTTACGCCCTGTGTCTTATGGTTTTAAGACATCAAGACACCTTTTTAATTATAGTAATACAGTAATTTTGGCATGTTCCCTTTTGTATGAATCTGTTTAGAAAGCACACATTTTTGCTTTTAAATTATCGATGAAACAATTAGCTACAATAAGCTTAACAGTTATTGCCTTTTTTATTTTGTTGGAGATATAAAACCTGCGTGTCATAGTTTACAAATACAGATACTCTTTTATCTGATTAAATTTGCATTCTACAAATAGTGCAGACTATTATTGCTGTCAACTTACATTTTTTTTACTGTATTGGTTCAATAAAGATGATATATTTAAAATACTGGCTCAGTAACCTGCGTTCAGTTGTTCGTGAATATACGTAAGAGTTGCAAACTTGTACACGTTGTAATGTCTCACCAACGCCTCGTATATTCTTAAAGATGTTTGTAATTGTCTCAGTCTAGTTTTGTAAAGCATGTATATACGAACCGCATTACATTACGTTGCCATAATTGTAGTGCAAAAAGCTGTTTCAATAGATATTTGTCAGAATAATATGTTGTGTTTTTTTTTTATATTTCAGTTTGGGGTCTCTAACTCGGTAAGTCTTTCTGTTACGTATTGTTTCGTTTAGTGAGTAGAGTATATATTGCCTTTTCAAGCATTTTACTTCATCTCGGCCCTGACCTTTTCTTTAAACTTTTGTAAACAGATCCTGATGGGATCACAGGATTGCATTTTTTTAATAAATGCTTACACCAATGAACAATTAATATATATATATATATATATGTAGTAAAATTCTATGATTTATGGTCTAGTTTGTGCAAATTTTTAATTTATTTTGCAATCAAGATTTTCTGAGGTTCAAATAGAAACGATTATATCACCCATGTACAAATTGGACGTTATGTATAACTTAGCAATTTGGCACTAAGAATACATCAGCGTCATCTCGTGAACAATTTTGTTTTAAAATTAATATGTTTTCGTGTCACTGCATGCGTTTAACATCCCTACGAGCTTGCGAGTTTAGAGCTTTTAAAAAGACAGGTTTAAGAACCCCAGCCGAACATTTGCTGACTGGCAGTCCCAAAGCGGCATATCTTGGGTTTATTCTGTTCCATAAAATGTTTCATCACAGTTGTGTTGTACTTTTTTCAATGAAATGGAATTGAACCATTGTCCTTTGCATTGTTCAATTGTAATATATGTTGAAATATGAACAGAATTTAGGCCAAGTCGTAGAATTTGAAATATGCATATATTGTGTTCATGGCTGAAAAAAACACAACAAATACTGCTTTTAAATGATATTACGTATTTCACCGTTTACCACTTTCTAAATAACAATACAACAAAATAATATATACTGTGTCTGTAAGTTTAACGTTTGTATATAACGTTTTCTTATGACATTTACATTTCCTTAACAGTCACTGACACACATCGGCACTAACAGCCAGCATTTCTCCGACCTACATGCCTAATACATGATTTCGTTAGCTCAATAAATAACTTCAGATGGATATGTTACTAACTGATATGATTGCCTAGCGACCAGAAAATTTCCGATTTAAAAACTACTTTTGATGCCGACGCTTATTAGCGAAAGGCTGATTTAGGCAATTCAATTAACTACACATCAGCGTACTGATACTCAAAACAAGACAAAGTTAATGGAAAATCATAAAAAATAATCCTATATTTGTCACTTTGCCTCGAATCTATAAAGTTAATCAAATATCAATAATGGCTTTGTTTGTTGTTGTCTTTGTAATTGTGTTGTCTTTTTAGAGTGCCTATTGGTTCTTTTCATAGTTCACTATTATTATTTGTATTGTTATAACAATGCTCTGACAGTCGTTTAACGGCTTTATTGTGATAATTTGTTGACAATCACTTCTATCAGATACTCAAAATTTAATAGAAGAAGACGTCAAATAGCAACGTTCATTAAAGGTAACTCCATTAAAAGACCATGTAGAAATGTTTCAGTCAGTCATTAAAAATGCAAAATATTATTTAAGTAGTCTTTACGCTTCTCAATTATCTGCAAACATATTTAATATAACGTTCACATTCAATCAAACAAGCAAAAAATTAATAAATTAGTCATTTCTGAATCAATAATGCGCACAGATAATATATACATGGTTTTATATAAGAATGACCTTGAATGTTTATAATGTCAATGGAACTGGTAAAATACATTTGGACTAATCACCAATAAGAGTTTAAGTGCAATTCTCTAAAGAGCAATAACTGGGCAACTAATCTAATACATATAATTAATAATAAGAAGCTTTTGATATGTTAAAAAATGCAGTATTAAATGTATAGGCATACATTCTTACCGAATGTTCGTGAAACTTGTGAAAAATGTCTATTACAAATGTTCCGAACCATACGACGGTTTAACTTTACCTTGATAAAACAATCGTAATGTCGGAAGGGGCGTACAGACGAAGGCAGGGAAGTGACGTTCCCGAACACGTTAATTTATATTAACATTACAAAGCAAACACATTCCGAAATCTATTGTAAAAGAAAACAATTGCATGTATTAACAACACGTGTTATCGCAATAGCATCATTATTCATGATACAATTTAAAATTCTATTTAGAATCTTACACATTATTTACACCTTGAAATACAATAACGGGATACACCATTTGCTTAATTGTGTAGATGTGTAAAACTATTTGAATTTCCATAAAATTGCTCAATATTTATAGCAGAACATGTACATGATTGCAACACTTCATAAAAGAATGAAGACTTCTGTAAAAACGTGAACAAAATGTTATTGACATTCTCAAAATACCTTTCATTCTGGTAATGTAAAATTATAATATTCTTTATCGTATTGAATTTTTACTTTATTTACAGCAGAACATGATTTATATGTAAAATAGTTTATAACATTATTATGTTCATACTTTATAAGTAAAGGTTTAATATTTCAGTTAAGCAGGGCATTGAAAAGCATTAATACAAAACGTTTAACTATTGTCCGATTATAGGTACTAGCTGGATGTTAGTGGGATAAACGTTTAAGCGAATTAACTGTTGGCCATAACTTTTATCATGATGAATAACATGCAGTAATGGAATTATTTTAGAATAATGTTTACATTTGTTTGAACATATAAATGATGTCAATCTTCAAAAATCTTCAAACTCTTGTTTTTACATTCCACAAATGATCATGTGCAAGGTGAATAATTGGTATATATTGAAACGGCATGAGCTTTATCAATTGAATGTGATGATCGAATGCTGTTTTGATTAATATATATGGAATTGTTGTCATTTGTTGATTTATAATATAAAGTGTATTTTGCAATGAATATTATTGTTCCCGTACGACGTATGCAAGTCAAATCAAAGTGACGTCATGTTTATGATTAGTTCTTTTAAGCATTGCTTTTCTTGGCGATTCAATTGATAAAATAACACAAAATCTCCAAATAATATGTATTTTGGTACAGAGGATACACATTACCATGCGTCTATAAAAAATGACACATTTCTCTCTTTGTGCAATTTTCACCACTTAGTGAGACCGTATTTATGCACGTTAACTCGTGAAGAGACATGGTAAATATCGTCATCGGAACTGTATTGTTGTGTGTTACTTTGGACCGACACATTATCGACGTCTTTTCTCTTTTAGTAAGATGGTAAGGAGGCATGTCACAGCGAGATGGGACAATATAATACATGTTTATTGTTTCGGTACTTTATCAATGTATCGGAATGACACATTACACAATCAGAGATCGACACATTGATTTAAACATGCAAAATGTCCGTTGGAATTAGGAAAGTCATCGTCACTTCTCAAAATCAAATAAAAATGTGGTACATATAAGGTTCGTAAGATCAGTCAATATAAGAGTAGCTCATGGATTTTCAAGATTACTGATACATTGATAGGATGTATATTCACACGTGCACTTAGTATATTGTAGATCCAAGTCTAAGAAAGAACATCAATGTCACATTATCAACACATTCACTGATACTATTGTCCAAAATATGCATTCGGATAATGTCAAATATTAAGCATTTTATTTTGTCTCTTACAGCATGCTGTTCAGCTCAATGTATAAATAATTATCGCCCTTTGTTCAAGGATGTTACGACACTAGCTCAGTTGTTTATATTTAAAATATTTCCTGGTAAATTGAACTTAGATGTGTTCCCGAATTGTGGTATATTTATTAAACACTTACTGAGTTTTCTATGGTGTTAGTGAGTATAATACATTCAACATGTCATCGTCAGCTTATATCTTATATAAATACAATACCTTCTTTTGAAATATATGGATTGTCAGTACTAAGACAATGACCACTGATTTACCACGGGTAACAGCAAAAGACGGTGCGATCGTAATGGCCTCCGAGGAGAGGGTCCGACATGTACTGGACGTCCCGTTTACTTGATAAGCAAGACCAAACATAATAACTACAGGGTTAGAAGTACAACTTGACAGATGCAGACTTAAATATTCGTACACACACAAAAAAAAGAAAATATATTGGTGCATTGGCTGAACATGAGCTCAACAAAGCTCAGCAGTAAAATGTATATGAATCAGTCCAGCAAAGTTGACCAGGCTTGACTCAGGATCTGGCACGCATCCATGTTTGGGGTGGGGACTCGTCGCCTATGATTTGTTCTCTCAGTGTAGTTCGTGTGAAAACAGCAATGAGCAACGTCGTGATTTAAGGGAGATAGGGAGGTTGCTCGACTTTCATTTAGAGAAGATACGCAATATATGCACCTACTGAAAAATGATACACACAATAGGTAATGGCTAGAAAGAGGAAGACCATCCAGAATAAATTTTATGCTTATCCTCATGCAAAGCAAGCAACCGGAATCGATTACCTTAAGGATACTCAATACCTCTAAACAGCTGCGGTAGAATTGCACCAAATCCTAGGACTTTCGACAAGTACCCACAAGTATGAGAATGGACATTCCTGAAACGCCTGACTACGCAGACCTGGGAACGTTTCTTGAAGTATTCCAGCCTTTAATCCGGGATACGTTTGAGGAAAATAATTAGGCCCTCAACGTTATTAAGATACAATTCGCCCTCAAAATACAGCTAAGCAGGACACAGCAGGACGATGTCTAGGAGTATATAAACCCTCGCCCTGAGCAGAAGGCGGTTCTGCATGTCGATGGGGACTTTAATTAGTCTATTAATCAAATGCTAAAATGACTGGAGAAATAGACGTAAAGAAAATTTGGATTTGTGGTTGGTTGACCAATGTTGTACATATCGCGGTACCAGTTCAAATGAGACGGGATTATACATTCCATATACTGACAGACTTGAAAAACAAGAAAGCCTTCACCAACACTAAGAACGCTGACGACATGTGCCGTCAAGGCCCATGCGTATCCTTACCAACAGGAAGGATGTCGTGCTACCCATTTGATGAGGGATTTGACTTCGAGGTCTTCCGCAGCTTGCCCAGATATAACATCCACTTTCTTATAGTGGCAATATCAAATGTTGATGATTCGGAGAAGGTTAAGATGCATGTCTTCTATCTTAACTCTAATAAACTCTACTGCTTCTCAATGAGGATTTCCAGTGGATGGGTAATTGCGAGTTTGTCAAAAAGGCCAACGTAATCGAAGAAAATGCTGATGATGTCATGATGCTAAACGTAGTTATTGATTATCCGAAAGTGCTGTGGAAAACGCACAATAGGTTTTCGTTGGCGCCAGAGCGCTTCGTCCAGAGGTGATACATGTCTATGTATCAGCATGATCCAATGTTTTGGGGTGACGCCTACCGAGATGCATAGCATAGTGCCGAGTCTCCCCGATAAGGACCGATATATGATACAATACAAGAAGTTGCAGCTGTTCAATTCACTCTGGATTATTTTTACAAAAAAAAAAAGACACAGAGGCCTCCGATTCCGGAGGAACAATTGGTTGGAGCAATATATATGAACACCGAAAACGGTACTAGCAGAAAAGAGCTGTACAAGCTGACGAACAAAGACCTCCTCGGGTATGTATATGAAAATTGCTAAGTTGCCTGATAGCCAGCCCGTTGTACGCGAGGGTCAACATCTTCGACGACGACCTTGCGATCAGGCAGGTGCACAAAAGGCCCCTTGTCCAGAACTTCTCATGTGACGTGTGCATGAGGATCGTGGGTCTCTCGATTTAGATAGTGAGTATGCTTGAGCGTTGGGCACAGGATCAAAATGTACTCGAACACGCCGACGTATTGTCTTAAGCAAAGTATATACAGCTTTTCCAGAGCTATTAACCCAGCAGATGATAGCAGATTGGAGAGTATTAGGCAGTTTAATATATGACTTGTGCTCGACTTCCATTCTCTTGATTCAGCTGCTCATCCAGCGAAAAAGAGAAACACATTCACAAGGTCATGTCAGTACTTGGAACAGCATAACGTTTTCCTTTATGTTCACGATGGTATGTTCAGGTTGATGTTCCATTTGGTAATGCTTTTATTTCTTTTTATTTCTGAAGAGTGAGTGTTGCCGCAGCGCGTCATTCAGATTTTATACTGGCTGTGTATCACTTGGACTTGGTGGATATTGGATAAAAAAATTCAGCACGCCCACGATTGGTTACAGATTATGTCCGTTTAAAAATACAAGATTAAGAAAACCATGTCAAAATATGTACAACTACCACACTCACCGAAACCACACCCGTAAGTGATTCGACCTCGCCGAAGTTCATGATCCGACCCCCCCCCCCCCCACCCTCCCCCCCCCCACTAGGTCTACATCGCTTTCCTGATCTTTTTTTTATATAGTGGGACGGATCAGGCGCACTCCGTCGCGAAGCAACTGCATCGAGGTAAGCCCGGGTAGCGTAGTCCACACTGGGCGCCCCCTTGCTACCGTGTGAACCAAAGATATTCATTTCACCTCAATAACAACGACATCCCCGTATGGCAGGTTGCCAACCGCGGCCACAGCGAGCAGACTACTTGGAGCCCCATTCAAGGCATTCTTGGTGGTGTTGAGTTCGTCCAGGTGGACAAATAGCTGCTTAATGGGGCACAAGTCCATAGGGCGATCACCTAGGTCATCTTTTCTCGAAGCAAACGTCTCACGGTATTTTACACATCCTAGAAGATCCTGCAGCCCTTTGGATACCTGAACAAAGCCAGCTTGATCGAGAACCTTTGGCACAACCATCCCTGTCTTCGGATCGACGTTGAGTGAAAGGCCGGAATTGGTCTGTGCGGGATGGTCTTGCAGCTGAGGCAAGGACCAAAGGCCGGGAGGGATATGGGTTATTTTGTCGGGGGAGGTGAAAAACTGGTCGCCCGTAATGTTGAACCAGCCAATAGTGTAGGTGACTGACCGCTGGCCTATCTTCAAACTTCCATCCCTGTTGTCTACGGGCAGTTGAAGACATGTCTGGCCTGTTGTGATATCGGTGATAGTTTGGAACATCTTTACGATCTCCATCGAGGACTTTACCTTCAATAGCAGCGCCAAGTATAAGGCCGGGGGGATGGGGTGTACCCGAGGCACCTTAATGCGGGAACCATGTCCAAGTTAAAGATCACGGCATGCCCCAACCAGTCCTTCTCCACCAGCCTGCCCAATATCTGGCAACAATACCGACTGCCCAAGATCACAACAGAGGCCATGGTTCAAGATTTGACCAATAGCCCAATGAAGTTCTGGCAGAACCAGCTGAACTTCGCCCTGTGGTGCGCAACGGCAGGCTGCGGAGTCTCATTCAAAGACCACATGAATGGACCAGAGGGACGTGCCACCCCTTCATTCAGTCTGTCTACCTCTTCCATGTCTACTACACCACCCGTCGCATTATAACGGAAATGAAATGCGCCCTCCCCCAGGATTAGTCCTGGGATCCCGTGAACAATACTTACGACGGAAGAGCGTATCAACAGCTTAGCCAGGAGTTCGGGGTGGACACGGGGACGGACTGGCGGCAGAAAGAGTACCCCAACAGCTTAGGCCTGGGGGAGGTCTATGCGATCACGGACACAGACGCGCTGGTGTTCGAAAGACTCCATCCGTTGCCAGACCGGTTCTTTAAAAACGTCGGGAACCTCGACCCCGCCCACATGACGTTCAGCAAGGAGGACGAAGTTACGCCCCGAATCAGGTATATCAAGCAGCAACCGGAGGTGGACCGTGCCTGGAGCACGTTCATGCTAGATACCTCGAAAGGCTTCACTCAGGCCGGCATGGAGCGAATCAACTATTCGATCCGGACCTACGTGTGGGCTCTGCTCACGCCAAAGTCCCGGATAGCAGGCGGCTTTGAGGCGCAAAAGCAGTTCCTAGCCCTATTGGAGGATGCGATCAACACTCCGGTCGACATCCAGGCCGCTATCACCAGTAAACAAAGCGTTCTGCAGTACGCCGGGAGCGAGCTCAACGTGGTCTTTGGAACAGGCTTGTACATGGCTTCGAGTGACATGCTCCTAAACATCAATCCCAGCATTGCTGGCTACAACAACAGGATGGTAATGGCTCCAGCCAACCTCTCAATCGGCATAGTCGACGGGGTTAACTCTCCTGCGGTGCAGCCTCATGTACATGGCAGCTTTCATGACGGCAAAATCGCAGGGCCGCCATAGGTGGTCCCACCGGCAGCGAAACCGCCTGGCAGCAGTGAAGCAGTGAAGCAGTAGCTGCTGCGCCAGTTGGCAGCGGTGAAGCTGCGCGAGCACATTCCGAGGAAAAGTCTGGTTGTGGGTGGAGTTGCCGTAGGGCAAATTGCCCTCTGACTTGTGCTCCGATAGCCACTCTTGGGCTGCGAAAAGTAATAGACCCACAATTGCGAGAAGTAGAGCCCAAGTGTGTTCGGCAAGCAATCCGACTGCCTTGCCTGCGGTCGACAACAGCCATGAAACCACGCTGCCAATGATGCCGGGGATAGCAGCCGCGGCCTTCTCCGCTAGTTTTGCGAGTAGAGCGCCAAGAGCTTGCAGCTGTTTTTTAACCCACTTTCGAATGCCACCCTTACCTTGTTGGGCCGGGGGCCGGCGGAAGAGGGGGCAGAGTCACCGGTTAGTGCTAGGACGAGCGTGCTGATGGCCATCCTGATTACAGTGAGGATGGATACGACAGTGATCCCTTGCTCTCGGAAGAGAGTCTTGATCCGCTCAACCAGCGTGGAGTCTTCTTGCATGATTCGGCGCAGGGTTTTCCGAACCCGGCTGATCTGCGATCTGAGAGATTCACGGTTGGCCGAAGCCATCTCCAACCGCGCGATCCGCTCATCCGTGAGGTCCCTGATCCGATCTATGATTCTCTTCTTCATCTCGGGGTCATCGCCGGCCTCTCTAAGTTTCTCATGCGCTCGGTCGATATGCCGGTCAAGCTCGAAAAAAATTGGCTAGGTTGATTACGAGCTCCCCTCGCTGGGTTTGCATGGCCTTGTCGAGCCCTTTGAGCTCCCGGAACCGCGTCATTAACTCGGTGCCTTCCAGGCTCGATATCCCCAGTGGCGGGTCTTCGATGGTTTTCAGCACGGTCTCCTCCATTTCAGAAAGGGCGGAGGTCGCTCTGTGGAAATCTGCCACCTCGATTTCTCTCCCAGCACTGTCGCGCAACAATTCGCCCAGTACGTTATCGGTCCGCTCTATTTGGACTTGTATGCTTATGGACCAGATCGACCTCCCGGTGGGCCCTCAGGCGGAGCTGACCTCGGCTATCGATCGTAATTTGTTGGTAGTCCCGACCCGCAGGGGGCTGACCCTCACCGCTGTAAAAGTCATCAAATGTTCCAGTAAGTAATTCAGTGGAGAGCGAGGTAGTTGCAATATCGTCCGTGGCCAAATCCAACGGCGCCAGCCGGTCATCGTAGTCATGCAGCGGGATGCCCTCGTCTGACATTGTATTAAAGAGACGGGTGAATGGGTTCAATACAAAATGTTTCAAAGCGCTTACGGTCGAAAGCTCAATCCGCACCGGCGCCTGAGAGAGCCCCTAGGGGCGAAGGGCATTCGCCAGTTGGTCGTGATCACGAACAACCCATCCACGATCGACCAGAACCAGCAGCTGTTAGTGCGCTTCCCGAATCTCGGGCCCAACGATGTAATTGTCCCTGGGACCGCCAGGCTGGCTTTCCAAATCAATCTGGTCTCAACCGACGTCGATCGCTCAGTGGTCAACAATTTTGGTCGGGCGATCGTTAAGAAGACCACGATTAAGATTTCCGGGAACGAGGTCATGAGCATCGATGACAGCGACGTGTTCGGATGCTACACAGATCTCTGAAAAACTGAAAATGGCCAACGCTCTGTACCAGGGAATCGACACCTCCGATGATCGAACATAACGCGGATAAGGATCAGCGCCGGAAACCGGGTAAATAGAGTAAAGGATGACGCCATAGCATCCGTTCTTCCAGTCGGCCTTAGGGGACCGGTTGGAGTACGAGCTCACGTTCAACGACTACGGGCGGGTCGTCAAGGCGACCGACGGAGCCTCTAAATACACAATCGAGGGAATCGCCTTGGAGTTCGAGATTGTGACCAACCGGGAGTTGACCGAAACAAATCCGCAACCAGTACGCAGGGAAGATGGCGATCCTTTATGACAGGATCCTCAGGCACCGCAGGATCGTGGCCAACAAGTCGGACACGCTGTGGAACATAAACCTAAACGTCCCCGCTCGTTCGATGAATGGTGTCTTAATGCTCTTCGAGAAACCGACTCAGCCCTTTGAACGCCAGAGCGAAGGTTTCTATAACCCCAAGATCAGGAAAGTGGAGGTCACTGTCGAGGGTATCCCGAACCAGCTCTATGCCCAAGGCATGCGCCCTTACCATGCATAGGACGAGGTCAGAAAACTTATGGCATGTGGAATAAAACGGCACCCCGAAGTGGCCATGGTGGCCAAGGACCTCGGGCTCCACGCCTGCAACCTAGGTAAGATCCTCACAGAGGAGTTCGATCTCTGGCTTGACTTAAAGTCCGGCCATGACTACGGCTTGCATGACAATGGCCGCCGGGTCGAAAAGGCCAGCGAAGGGATCACAATTCAGCTCGCCAAGGAAGCGGAAGCTCCTGGGGCATTGAACATTTACCTCTTTATCATCATGGATGCACAGCTCAACATCAAGAATGGACGACTCGTGTCAGCTATTTACTGAAGAGCCTCTCTCGGCGATAATTTGCGGCATGACTGGCTGCGGGAAAATCTAATTCGCGCTTGACCACCTCGAATGCCCATTCCGCGGCCGTTTCGATCACACCGTTATCCTCTGTCCCACTACAAGGCATAACAGGACCTACCAGTAGCGCCCGTGGGTGTGGACAGACGATGAGGTTTATGTTTTAGATCCAGGTGAACGACTTTATGACTTCTTGCGAGCTCTCTACCGAGTGTTTCAGGGTCAGCCGACGTTGTATGTCATTGATGACATAGCCGCCAGCAAACAGCTCACCAAGAAAAAAGACATGCTCACCGAGCTGGCATTCAGCGGCCGCCATGCCAAGCAATCGGTCTGGGTCCTGGCTCAGAGGTACAATGCGTCCGCAAAGACCTCCGACAGGCCTGCCGTGTGAGAGCAGCTCGCCAAAACGAAACACGCGAAGCTGCTGTTAAATATACGCAGCCAAGTTGTTATGCCGTGTTGATTTGAAGCGCCTATACATCACTGTATGCGACTCTCCTTATTGGGGGTCAGTCAAGGCAGTACATAGGCAGAGAGATTTCTGTGGATCAGATCGATAGCCTACCCAATGAGGAGATCGGCAAGCTCTACGCCCGATACTAGGCTCGACTGGGGGCTAGTATGACAAAGACTCTTGGCTCCACAGCGCTCCAGATTTACACTATGGTGGTTAGCCAGCTGCTTCCTATCCCGGCTGTTCGGCAGGATTTACTCGAGGCAGATCAGCTCGTTAGGCATGCCCTAACTACCATCACCTGCGAGCTATACCACCGCTATGGCATGTACTTAGCACCTATTACAACAATGCTTAGCACGTTTAAACATTGTCAAGCATCCAAGCAAGTATCTACTAAGCAAGATGACGGAACCTACCACAGCGACGGAGGGGAAACCGGGTTGGGAGCCGACGGAGGAGCGCCGCCAGAACAGAAGGATAAGGAGCCACCAGAGAAGGTGACTAGGAGCAAGGACCCTGAAAGGGTCGATGCTGGGCGGGCTGGAGCTGATGCTAGAAAAAGGAAACAGCAGAAGCTCCTAGATGATTTGCGGAGTCTTAAGGCGGGGGCGGAGACGGAGAGCCATGTGAACGACCACAAGCCACCCATCCCGTCAGACGAGCACAAACCTCCGCACCTTCAGCAACGCCTCATTGGCTGATGATCGCTGGTGTCGTAGAAGCGCTAGCTGGAATCTTGTGGAGGGTTTGGGGCTCCGCTGCACCCCACCCCATTTCCTCGAATTGAAGATAGGTGCCCGTGACTCCTATAGGCACGACCTCCATCGCATGGACTAATAATGTCTACCCAAGCATGTCCAGATGGAAAGGAAGTAGTAAATTCGATCCATCACGGCGCCATGGTAGTTGGACTCATAATCGGCTATGCCCGCCTTGTCAAGGCAGCCCTCGGAGGGGCGTACCCTAAACTGGAATTCACCCCACGGGACGTTGGCATGACCATTGTCAGCGTCACGGCCGCGCTCGCCACCAGAGATCTCCTCATCAAGCAAGGAATAATTCCTGCTGACATATTGAAATAGGGCGCCTATGCATAATACCATTGCAATGATGTTGGGCGGCGCGCTCGCCAATGCGGTGGCGTTCACCGGAAGCAATTATCTGTTTAGCCTATTCCAGGACTCCAACATCGAAGGAGAACGTCGACGCCATGACCTTGCCGTAGAACAGCTTCAGGCAGCTCAGGCCGCGTGGGCCCCAAAAAGGACCCAGCGCATCGATTTCGTTAAGGAAGAGCTTCACCGCCAAGTGCACGCCGTACAAACCTTCCAGGATGTATACGCTGCCATGCAGGAGTATGCTCTGGTCATGCCAAACAAAAAGCTTTATCCCATTGGGCCCGAGCCCCAGATGACTGACTTTTACGATCCATCCTACGACCAGAAAGCTAGAGAGATTGGATTTATCTTAATATTAGCGCTTGGAGCGGCCGGTCTCGTGGGTTACTATTTAGAAAAGCAGATTAATTAATAATGTCCCCGCTTCTTTTCCACTCCTTATATACATGATCATGGGTCTTCCCGATTAACTGTTTACTAAGATGCTGGAAGTAGGCTATTCTGCTCGACGGCACAAAGTTCCTGGACACTTAGCTTCCGCGTTGATCGATGTCGCGCATAATTCACTCGATAGCTGGCAGAGGGATGAAAGGATCATGAGGTGTTTAGCAGATAGAGTGCTAGCATGGCCGAATAACCTCTGGGTAACAACTGGGCAGCTACCCGAACCTTTGACTTCTGCGCGTTGGACGTTGCTCACGCTCTTGGAATTTCTCCATGGATCAGAAGCGCGCGCGAATATACTACAGCCCCAGGGGCTACTGGAAGGGGAAAACGGCGATTCAAAAATTGGCGACCGCGGCTAGGGTTCCTGAGGCCAAGGCCCGGGACTTCCTTAAAAAGCAGGCCATCTGGCAAATCTACCTCGCCGCTCCGCGCCACATACCGAGGCCCAAGTTCGACGTTTTAGGGCACCAGGCCGATCTTTTATTCTTACCACGCGACACGGTTCGTCAAAAGACATACAAGTATGCCCTGACTGTTGTCGATGTGGCCAGCAGATTCAAATCAGCTGAACCGCTTACTACGAAGAAGGATAAAGAGGTCGCCGCTGCTCTCGAGCGGCTTTACAAGCGGGGTCCGCTGCGATGGCCAAAACTGCTTCAAGTCGACCCTGGGCGGGAGTTCATGGGCTATTTGTCACAGCTTCTGGCAAAGCACGGGGTTGAAGTCAGGCACGGCCCTGTGGACATCCACCGTGACCAGGGGATTGTAGAGCGGTTCAACCGGACACTCACTGAACGCCTGTTCGGGCATCAGTATGCGGTCGAAATGCGTCTGCCAGAGGGCGAGTGGTCAACGGCGTGGGTAGGTAGGGTACCCTCGGTTGTAGCGGCCTTGAACGGAGAAAGACCAGGCTGATCGGTAGACGGCCAGTAGACGCCATTAAGACCCAATCCGTGTCACAAAATCCATTTTCGGTTGTTCCCGGCCGTTCGGTTGGGCTCATGGAGCAGAAGCTCCCCTCCAGTGCCAGGGTCCGCTACCTCTACCAGGCTGGCGAACTGGAAGGTGGCATCCGACGTGCGACAGACCCCGTGTGGTCCCTTGAGGTCTAACGGATAGGGCGCTCTGTTACGAAGCCTGAGAAACCCATCCTATGTTACCTAATGGATGGACCTGGGCGAGGCTTTGTGCTAGAGGAACACCTCATGGTGCACCCAGACACCCAATTACCATCCGATGGGGTGCTCAATCGTTGAGGGTTGTGGCCCCTCTTTTTTCGATTGCACTCAAGACAGGTCAAGCGGACATTGTCATTGTTGTGGCCTCTGGTGTTGTCCAGCCGGTCCACACTGAACTGCTGTGTGTGTTTTGGGGATGAACCAGAGCAGCTCAATGTTGTATGCTGCACAGCGGTTGTTTTTGGGCCTCCTTGAGCTGCAGAATGTGGTCGACCTTAAGGTTGAACCCCATGAGTCCCTTGGCTTGGTCCTTGCGCTAATAGGCCACGAGCTTCCTTTGGATCGCTTTGAGGAGTTGCTGCTCGGTAAGTTGCCTGGCCTCGGAACTCTCTTCCGGAGGACAGACGACCCGTTTGAGTTGGTACATGTACTCCACTCTCGACACCGCAAGGTAGGTCAGATTGGCCTACTGGAGAAAATCGTTAATAATCCATACTTTTTTCGGGCTGAGGATTGTCAGACCTTGGGAGGAGTGAACTGCGATGGAATACCCCAGACGCCAGTCATCTGTCTGTATAGCAGCCTCTGCAGTCTCGACTGAGACTCCCACGATGTCATTGAGAACTAGCTCTTCCTTTCGGTCTGTACCCGGAATCGTCACCAATCGGAACCATGACGCTATCTTCTCGTGCACTTTGTAACATGATATCGGATTTATCGGCTGTCGAGCTCATTTGTCATCATGCGGACCATATAAATAATGATCGAATGTGTGAATAAGTTCAGTGCATCAAAAATACTGTCTTCAGTTTATAACATGTTCTGTGGCTTACATATGTGTAAAAGTTATTTTGCCGTTTTTAATTGTTTCGAAATAACACTGCATCCATTGTCCACAATTTCTGCTAGTAACATGTTGCTGACATGCTTCTGTCTCTAGAGACAATGTAGTCTGCACCTGAGTATTTACTTTGTTGTGGGGTAGCAGCGGCGGTTGTGGCTGAATGAGTCAATGCGGGAGCTGCATCTTCTGTCGCACTTGCTGCCAGTGTGGATCGTGGTGTATACTATTGGGGAGCCGTGGTAGGATTTGTTATCTCCTCTTTACGGCTCTTCCATTCCTCGAGCTGGATCTCTCTCTTTTCTTCATCCTGCTTGACACTGGATTTGACATTTGCACGCAAGCTAGAGCAGTGGGAGGTTGCTGTTTCGAGATATGCTGGGTTGATGCTGCATGACTTCAGATCCCTCTTGCAGACATCCCTGTAGCGTAGGACGGGTAGTCCGGTGGCCATGTTCTGGTGATGAGGTCGAATAGAGGATGTCCTTTGGGATGCGACCATCGTCCATCCGGCATACGTGTCCGATCCAACACATGCGTTTCTGGGACAGGCTTGATACGACGGCCTGGGCCAAAACATCTGCGTTGGAGACGCGATCCTGCCAGCTGAAGACGATGAGTCGTCGAAGTTCAACGAATGGAAGGCGTTCAGTTTTCGTTCTTGGTGCGTGTACATGGTCCTAATCTCACTGCCGCACAAAAAGGCTGCACCTTTATCTTTGTGTTGAGGGTCAGCATGGGTTTGTCCCGTACACGCTTTGCTAGGTGGACCATGGCAGTTGTTGCTTTACCTAGCCTCACGTTAAGTTCAGCATCCACGGATAGGTTGCTTGAGATAGTGGAGCCGAGGTATATGAACTTGTCCACCACCTCAAGGCTGTGATCGTCGATGGTAATTGTGGGAGTGGTGGTGGCATCCTGACCTATGACGTTGAGATTAATGGTGAAGCCAAATTCGGAGCATGCCTTTGCGAAGAGAGTGATGGGTCGCTGAAGGGCGGCTTCCGTGTGAGCAGTGAGGGCGGTGTCATCATCAAAGAGCATCACACGGATTCGGACCTTGCGCACCTAGATCTTTGCTCTGAGGCGGGCAAGGTTGAATCGGTTCCCCTCGCTCCGTGTGTGGAGACAGGTGCCATTTTCGGACTCAATGAATGCGTATCGCAGGAGCAGGGAGAAGGAATATTCCGAAAAGTGTCGGGGCCAGGACCCTTGTTTCGCTCCGCTCTTGATTGGAAAGGGGTCCGATGACGCTCGGTCGTAGAGTGGCAGTCGCTGCGAGAGCCCTTGTTCTTATAGAGAGTGACAATTTTCGCATCTGGCATGTAATGTGGTATCGTTCGCTCTTCCCATCACTGTAGCAAAAGCTTATGAAGATGGAAGGAGGATCTTTCTGTCTTTTACAACATCATTGGGATTTCGTCACTGTTTGGTGCTTTGCCGCGGGACAGCGTCAATTGCCTTTCTGAGCTCCTCGATGATGGGTGGCTCTTTCCTCTATATTTCCTCTGGTCCACCAGTCCTGAAGTCGTTTTCGGAAAGTGACTTTTCCATTGTGTCACAACAGGTAACCAATTTTGGGAATAATGCTTTGGAAGTTCACTTTTTTCAAGGTATATCATAACATATTATAGTATAGCATAACATATAAGTGAAGGCATGCGTCGCGTGTATAACTGCAAAAACGCATTAATGTACGTAACACAATTAATATATTATCGTTACTTTTTAATCATTTTTAGTAAGGTTTTTATGTGTGTAAATTACAGAAAGAAACACATTTAACTATTTTTTTTAATAATTGTCTTTATATATAAGTTTCTACATCCACTTTATCAATGTAATCTGTCTTAAAACATCTGCTATATTGCTTGTAAAATATGCCTCGACTTATATCACTTATTGCATTGAAACAATGATATACAATTTTAATCGGTGTCTGCTTGTAACTTTGTTTTATCTGCAAGAAGTATATGAATGCTTGTACCATAATTAAATAACTAAATAAAGAGCGCACATCGTATGTTGCCATGTGTATGTGAATATTTCTGTATTTTAAAGGACACTTAACAAGAGCCGTTAATGGGTTTAATAAAAATTAGCGGATATCTATAAAACCTGAAATCAACAGACTGAATTAAAATAAATAAATATGTAGAATATAAGAATGTGAAGAGTATCATGGATATAAGATTTAGTTTCGATGGATGGAGTGGTCAGTTGAATGCATCAAGATCAATATATCAAGATATATAAGACTCAAAATCAAACTATCATACAGAAACTGCATTCGACTAAATACAACTAATTAGCATGTTCTGGGATTGCACATGATGTTCAGCTCGATGATTATTATCGCCCTGTGTTTTGTGGTTTTAAGACACCACAACAACTTTTTAATTATAGTAATGAAATAACTTTGTTCCCTTTTGCATTGATCTGTAAAGAAAGCAAACACTTTTGCTTGTCTATATATATATATATAAGCTACAAAACTCTACACAATTATTGGCATTATTTTTTTTGGTTGGAAATATTAAACCTGCGTGTCAAAATTTACAAAGATGGATGCACTATTATCGGAGAATTTGGCGGACTTTAAACAGTGTAGATCAGTATCGCTCTCAGAAAACGTATATTCTTTTACTGTATTGGTTCAATAAAGATAATTCAAAGATATTTTGATACGTAAATACACGTAACAGTTTCAAACGCATACAAGCTGTAGAGTCTCACCTAAGTCGCATACATGCGTACAGATATGCTTTGTAATGATCTCCATCTAGGTTCATAATGCTTTTATATACAAACCACTTTTAATTACGATGCCATACATGTAATGCATAGTCCACAAAAAACATCTAACGGCTAGAGAACAATGAAATAGTAATAATGTGTTTGGGTTGTCATGCTTTCAAGAGGATTGTATATATCGATTTGCAATAATGATAAGGTCAAAGTGATTTGAGCGATTACTTCTTAAGAAAAGGACAACGTATATAGATATTATATATCGGGACCTAATAATCGTTTTATGGTTCAGCAATCAGTTTGCCATATTTCTCGTCAGAAACATATAGTATGTTTACGTTCTAAGTACTGTCAACACATGCTGACACAGAGACGGCAAGCTGTTTCATTATCCTTATTTCTGATCAATTTTAAGCAGTGGTGTACTTATTTGCAAATGTGCACGAAACTATACTGTTGCGTATAAAACCAGGGCTTTTCGTTTATGGAACCGACGCACTGTCGCTATTATGAGTCTTTTGTGCACTTTATTCTCAGAACATAGAACGCATATACATTGTTGCCAATGTTCATATGGATGTGCAAAGTAAAAGTATACATTAATACATATCCTTATTTATTCGTTCTCTTTTCGTACTTCATTCAAAATTAAAGTACTGTACAAAGTGATATTTCATTGAAACAGTACTATTGTGGACACAAACGTCCTCCTATTATGGGTAAAGTTAGACCCTACATACCTGTCGTGGTAGAGCCATCAGAGTATCGCGGATCAGCTACTATATCTCCCTTCTTGAACATTCTCGCCCGGACCGAGACTTGAGTCTAGTCGTTATTAAATGACCATGACATCACGATCTTTATAACACATATTGTCCACAGACGTAAAAGTTTGACTTCTTAAAAACAGCAAATACACTGGTTCCGGTGTACATGATATTTATTCGCGCAAATTTACATTGTTACCTCATATTAGATTTATTTACCATAACATGTATCTGTTATTTATTTACAAAACAAGTGTCCGGAAGATTAGTTATACGTTGTTTTTATTGTCTTAGTACTGTCGTTCACCTTTTAGGGGTTTTAATTTAAATTATGTTTCCTAACAAAAACGTCCTATGAATTGTGGAGTATTAAATTAAGAAAGGAAACAATATACAGGTTAAAGGTGAAGTAAACTCATGTTAATTGTTAATATGTCCGTGCGATCGGATTGAGTGTAACTATGCAGTTTATTATGACCTCGGTATGAAGAAATCATCTTCACAATACATAGATAGTAATCTTAAAACCTTTTGAACTTTTATTCAGGAAATACCTGCATAGATAATTGCCGACTTAATAAATCATTTTGAGTGCACCCATTTAAAGAGATTTTTAGAAAAGATGACATGCAGATTATTTTGCAATGATGTCTATATTCTCTTGATATTCAAACAAAAATGTCATTAGTATGATGTGTTCTAACTTATTGTTCTTGGTCCATATTTTACATATTTTACATAGTATTTTGAATGGAGAAATGTCAATAATTTAGAGGATCACTATGGATGTTTTGCAATGGAAATATAAACATATCCATAACATGATGCTTAGAGCAAGTTTATTTAGATCTGTTCTCAAACGTACCTGATTGAATCTAGCTTATACGTATGTAGTATGCCTCGCCTTAGTTAAGTACATGGCGTTATACGCCCGTCCGTCTCACGTTGTCAGTTTATTTTTTATTTAAGGTGACATTTTTCTGTAGTGGATCTTTGCAATTCTTATAGCGTGATAAAATAACGTACAATAAAGGGTACAGTCGGTGTTAAATTAAAAGTCAAAACACATCTACGATTTTAATGTTTCGTCTTCAATCTAAAACATTTAAGAATAAGTTTGCCATTTCGCAATCAGTTTTATCAACTTAAATTTATGAAACCTCACACAACTATGAATTAACAGGTGGTTTTGAGGGCACTCGCTGACACCTTTAAAGGGCAATTATCAAGTGGGCAAATCAAAATCAAATGTTTCATGTGGTACATGCACGATTCATAGATACAATAAATATGGCAGTAGCGCATGCATTTTAAAGATTACTGATCCTTGCAGAAAGTGGAATAGAGCACAAGTATATACAATATTATAATGATAATTATATATGTATGTATTTGTGTACCTATTTATGCATATATAGTGTATCAATACATATCTGGAATTGTTGTTAATTGTTTGTTGTATAATATGATCAGTTGTATTTTGTAATGGACCTTCTTGTTCCAGTACGACGTCTGATGCCATCTTAAAGAGATGCCAAAATTCTTATTAATTGTTTAACTCATTGTTTTGCTCGGCGATATAGTTAAAAAGAAATATCACCAAGTATTTTGTCACAAAGGATACATCCAATTAGGAGTATAGGAAAAATAACACATTTCCCTGTTTGTGCTACTTTCTCCACGTAATGGGCTGTGTCCTTTCTCAAAATATTTTAACAGGTACAGTTCCTTAACTTTTTCGCTTCATAGTACCGTAACACGTTATTTAAACCCGGCATGCATAGTTTGTGTTTTTGTCACCTTCTACTAGCCTGAAACGGCGTTACGCAACATTTTAAAAATATACCATGATAAGAAATGTTAATTTTCAAGGTCGGTTGTAGTTTGGCAAATATATTTGCGCAATTCTGGTGACAATCGACCAAACTTATTACAGTTTTGTCTTCTCATCTATAATGTGTGTAACTCATTTAATCATGCTATTTTTTATCGTTTCGTTAATTATTGCTGTTGATGCTTTACTATACAGCGAACTTCAACATTTTATTTCAATTGAGAACCTCCATCCTCTAACGACTACTTGTTCACGACTGACAATATATCATTTGTGTTAGTTAAAATAATAAATTCACTTTGAATAATATTAAAGGAAAACAAATAGACTACACAACTTTATATATCAGACAACACAGACTGCGAGAGACATTTACAGCAACCTTTCTCAACGCGTTGATATATAACACCACAAACCATGACGATATCTTCTCGCGCACTTCATAACGTGACATCAAAGTTATGAGGGTCCGATTTTCGTACCGCGGACCATATATGAAAAATCATTGATGCGAAGCATCAATGGCGATGCAAAAACTGGAACATGTACATATGTTAAAGCAATATGGGATCAAATAAGAAGACATGATAGGAAATCCTGAGACCATAGATAAGCTTAAAAATATAAAGAAAATCCCCACATAATGTAATAGGTTTATCAAGATGTTACATATGTGGAAGAAAAGAAAATTGGCAAAATTATTTAAATTAACTATAGTTTTTTTTACAGTTTTGTCAGTTATTCCTATTTATCTTTTACTTTGCAGCGAACTTGAACATTTTATGAGAATTGAGGACGTCCATCCTATATAGACCAGTTGTTCGCGCCTGACGTCAACAATATATATTTGTGTTCAATCAACTAAAGAGTGCACATTGAACAATCATAAAGAAGGAAATGTTAGTGCTTCACAATTTTATAGAATACAGCAACCTTTCTCTACGCGTTGATATATAATATTATACAGATTCTGCTTATAACAATAGAGTGGGTTTACGCTATATGTGACCTTTTAACATACATTCAAAATCAACAGGCCTGCACTGACAATGAGTTTAGGTAAACGTGAAGCCACATTTGTCATTTCCATGTCGCTAGTCCTGTCTGAAACACTTTACCAACTATGAGTCTTTTCTTCCTCCTCATTTGATATATCTTTATGAAAGGTTACAGACATTCATCTGTAGACGAGACCGCATTTAAACACGTTAACTCGTAAAGAGACATGGTAAATATCGTCGTCGTAAACTGTTTTGTTTTGTGTTATTTCTGACCGACACATTATCGACGATCGACGTTTCTTGTCGTTTACTAACAAATATATCTGAAGTCCTTTCGCAGCGAGGTAACACAATATAGGATATGATTGTTGTTTCTCTTCTTTATCAACGTATCGGAATGACACATTTCACAATCATAGATAATCACAGTACTTTAAACATACAAAATTGCAATTTGAAAGAGGAAAATCAAGGTCACATCACAAAATCAAATGAAACACGCGGTACATGTAAGGTTCGTAAAATCAGTCAATACGAGAGTATCCCATTGATTTTCAAGAATACTGATACATTGAGAGATTTACATTTTCCTGTAAAATCATGGTGTTGTAGAGGTCAGGCCAAGAAAGAGTATCAATGTCAAATTATCAACGATTCAAATTGATACTATTGTCAAGAAAGAGCATTCGGCAAATGGCAAATATTCAGATTGTTCTTTTGTCTCTTACAAAGTGCTGTTCAGCTCAATGTTTAAGTTATATGGACCTTTGTTCAAGTGCTTTATGACACCAATATTATATTTATAACGTATACGGGTAAATGGAACTTAGCAGTGTGTCTGAATTCTAGTATATATTTTAAACACGGACGACGTAGTAAGCGTTATAGAGAGTGCAATACATTCAATATTGACATCGACAGTTTATATTTATATTTTACATTTCAAGTTGACATAAATCCCTTTGAACGACAGGCAATTTATATTCTTTCGTTGTCGCTTAGAAAAGGGTGTTAAACGTACATACAATTTATTCATCGACTTTATATAAAATACTTTATAAAATCGACATACTGTCATATTCTTAAAACATTATCGTGGACAATCAATATTAATTAGATCTCAAGAAGGGAGATTTATTCGTATGCCATAATTGGGATAAAATATAACTAACCAAAAATGCTGTCACATGAAAAGAGTTATGGCATTCAATAAAAGACCGAAACACTTGCAAATATCAAATGACGTATTATGAAAAGCTAGTTTTAAGCACATTCTAAGAAGGATATAACTATTTAGTAAATCTGGGGTCAGGAACTGGTCACTAAAGTAATAATTGTTTTGAACATACTTTGTTTATTGCAAAACGTTCGCGCCAGTAAAAAGAATATGGAAGGACTAAAATATCATGTCGGGTCATGGGTTTAAACGCAGAACCCTCGGACACCGTGTCCATAACTTCAACCCTAAACAAGAATGCTACAAGCGTGTTATAAATGCTGTCTTCGTGTGTTGGAGGCTTATTGATAATCATCCAAATTAAATAAGATCTATTTGAAAAGTTTATATGTGTATTTAACTGTGTGTATGCATGCAAATTGTACGATTAAATGTGCCATTTACAAATTTATTTTATTCATTGCTGTCTTTTGCAATAACACGGTGGTTTATTTATTGCATCTTTAGTCGTTTTTTTCATTACTTTACGGACTTAGGTCACGTTTTAAACGGGTCGTTTTGTAAATATGTTGTTGGTTTGTAATGGATGCCTGATTTAGGTCTAGGTTCATAATGCTTGCATATACAAACCGCGTTTCATTACGATGCCATACATGTAGTGCATGTAACGGTTACAGTTGATAATCAGAATAATATGTTGTGCATTTTATATACCTTTCAGGGCGGAGAAGATAACGTGGCAAGTAATTATTACCATACCATAATGTCTCGGTAAATAAGTAGATACTTAATTACCTTTTCAAGCATTCTACTTCATCTGGTCCCCCCTTTTTTGGACTTTGGTAAATCGATCATGATGAGATCACTTGAATGCAAAATTGAAATGATTGCTTACAGTCATGAATTATTCATTTAGAATATTCATTTATATATAGCACTAAATATCTGCTACATGTTCTAGTTCGTTTATTTAGTTTCCTTTACTTTCAAGATTTTTTTTTGTTTCAATAGAAATTATCATCTCACCCAAATACATTCTGAACGTTATTCATAACTGAGAACTGGTATTGCACTTTTTGCCCTGTGCATCGTTAAATGTTAATATATGTTGAATTATTCACAGGATTTAGGTCAAGTGGTAGAATTTGAAATATGCTTATATTCTTTTGTGTCCGTGACTGTAAAAACATATACTGCTTGTAACCTATATTTCATATTTTACCATTTGCCACTTTCTAAATAACAATAACAAGATATACTGTATTCTCAGTCTGTAACTTCAGGGTTTGTGTTTAACGTATGCTTGTGCCATTCAAATTTACTTTGCATCCACTGACGCAGACCTATGTGCGTGATACAGGGAATTGCTAGCTTAATTAATGGCTTCTTACAGAAAGGTTCATAGGTTAATTTATAGTATTGCCTAGCGACCAGAAAAATATCTTTTGATCCCGCCGTTTTTTTATCGTTAGGACATTTAGGCAAGTCAAAATATTTTTGAGCAATATTAAAGGAAACACATCAGCTTTCTGGTAACTGTTTGCGTTAAATAGCAAATATCAAATGGCGTATTATAAAAATCAAGTTTTAAATATTTTCCAAAAAGGATACAGTTACTTAGTACATTTGCGGTCCGGAACTGGTCAATAAAGTAATCATTATTTTAAAAATATTGTTTTTTTTTGCAAAAAAAAAATCGTGCTAATAAAGAATTTGGAAGAACTAAAATCTCATGTCGGGTCTTGAGTTTGAACCCATAACAAAATCTTAATAAGAAATGTTTTTTTTCAAGGTCGGTTGTAGATTGGAAAATACATTTGCGCCATTGTGGCGACAATGAACCTAACTTATTTGCATGTTATCATCTCATCTAGCAATCGCGTATCTCATTTAAGTTTATTTTTATCGTTTCGTCAGTTATTCCAATTTATTTTCTACCATACAGCGAACTTGAACAATTTATAAGAATTGAGATCGTCCATCCTCTATAGTCCACTTGTTCGCGTCTGACGTCAGCAATATATATTTGTGTTCAATAAACTAATAAGTGCACATTGAATAATAATACAGAAGGAAATGTTAGTGATACACTATTTTATTTTATTCATTGCTGTCTTTTGCAATACACATACTGTCATATTCTTAAAACATTATCGTGGACAATCAATATTATTTAGATCTCAAGAAGGGAGATTTATGCCATAATTGGGATAAAATATAACTAACCAAAAATGCTGTCACATGAAAAGAGTTATGGCATTCAATAAAAGACCGAAACACTTGCAAATATCAAATGACGTATTATGAAATGCAAGTTTTATTTTTTTTCCAAGAAGTAGCAACTATTTAGTACATCTGGGGTCCGGGACTGGTAATTGAAGTAATCCTTGCACATTATTTGGTTTTGGAATATGTAAGGGTTTGCCGAGGTTGCATGTAGAATTACGTTCGAGGTTTAGGCTAACAACACCAAATTATCTTGTTTTCTGCCCTATTTTTGTGACAGTTTCCGACACAGAACAAATACAAAATATACATAAAAATAAATTTAAAAAATAAGGACGTTTACCGACTTTTAATTTATCAGGGCTATAAACGTCCGCAAACAGACTTTCCCCGTGTGCAAATTTCAACGGGCATTCCAGATATATAGGCGTCGATATACTTCACCGCTTATAACTGTTTCGTAATAGGCTTGCCTCCATTTCATACAGTAACATAACGCTGTGTTTACGCTATATGTGCATGGATTTGAACATAAATTCAAAACCAACAGGCGCGTGCACTAAATTAAAGAAATTACCTGAACGTGAAGTCGTATGTGTCATTTCCATGTCACATGTCCAGTCTGAAACACATTAGGCATTATGAGTCATTTTTCAGTCCTAATTAAGTAGATATGAATGAAAGATTACACACACATAAGCTGTATACGAGACCATTTTTAAGCCGGTTAACTTGTAAGGAGACATGGTAAATATCATCGTCGGAACTGTTTAATTGTGTGATACTTCGGACGGACACATAATCGAGGTATTTTCTAATTTAGTAAACAATGGTTCTGACGGCATTTTACAGCGTTGTGACACAATATAGGATATGTTTGTTGTGTCAGTACTTTATCAACGTATTGAAATGACACATCACGCAATCATAGATACACGCAGTACATTAAATATACAAAATTACATTTTGAAAGATGAAAGTCAAGGTCACATCTGAAAATCAATTGAAGCATGTTTTACAGACAATATGAGAGCAGCCCATGGATTTTCAAGAATAATGTAAGTCTGGCCAAGAAATAGTATCAATGTCAAATTTTCAACGATTCAAATTGATACTATTGCCAAAAAAAGGACACCAATGTCACATTATCAACAATTCTAATGATACGTTTGTCCAGAAAGAGCATTCGGATAATGTCAGATTTTAAGCATTTTTGTCTCTTACAACATGCTGTTCAACTCAATGTTTAAATTATTATCGCCCTTTGTTCATTGATTTTACGACACTAGCACATTTTCTTTATAATTAAACGATTTCCTGGTAAATTGAACTTAGTTGTGTCCCCGAATTGTAGTATATTTATTAAACATGTACGGCGTTGTCTGTGGTGTTAGTGGATAATATACATTCAAAATTTCATCGTCAGTTTATATCTTATATAAATACAGTACTGTCTTTAGACGTATAGGTATTGTTAGTACTAAGACAATGACCACTGATTAATCACGGGTAACAGCAGCAGACGGCGCGAGCGTAGGACTCCTAGGAGAGTGGTCGAGACTACAGGGTTATAGACAGTGATAGACATACATCTTGTGTAACAGAAGTACACTTAAATATTCGTACACAAAGTAAGAAAATGTATATGTAGTATTGGCTGAACAGGAGCTCAACAAAGCTCGGCAATAAAATGTGTATAAATCAGTCCAACAAAGTTCAACTGGCTTGACTCAGAATCTGGCACGCATCCGTGTTTGGGGTGGAAACTCTCAATTAGTTCTCTCCGTGTAGTTCCTGTGAAAACAACAATGAGTAACGTCGTGCTTTCAGGGAGATATACTGTTTACCATTGAGACTTTCATTAAGACAAGACGCACGCAATATATGCACCTACTGGAACATTATACACAAAATAAACACAAAATAAAGGCTAGAAAGATGAAGACCATCCAGTATAAGTTTGAAGCTTATCTTCATGCAAAGCAAGCAACCGGAACCGTTTACCTTAAAGATACCCAATATCTCTAAACATCTGGGTTAGAATTCTACCATTTCCTAGGATTTTGACAAGTACCTATGGACAATCCTGAGCCGCCTGACTACGCAGACCTGAAAGCGTTTCCTGAAGTGTTCCAGCCAACACTAAGAACGTTGACGACAAGTACCCATTAGCATCCTTACCAACCAGAGAGGATGGCGCGGTACCCAACTGATGAAGGTCTTGACTTCGAGCTCTGCCACAGCTTGCCTAGATATGACGTCCACTTGCTAATGGTGGCAATATCAAAAGTTAATTATTCAGGGACGGCTAAGATAAATGTCTTCTACCTTAACTCTAATAAACTCTACTGCTTCTCAATGAGGATTTCCAGTGTATGGTTGATAATTGTCTATGTATCAGCATGATCCCATGTTTTTTGGGGTGACACCTACCGAGGTTCATAACTTGGTGCCAAACCTCCCCGATCAGGACTAATATAGGCTGCAATACAAGAACAGCAGCTGTTCAATTCGCTCAGGATTATGCTTAAAAAATCCACAGAGACCACCGATTCCGGTGGAGCAACTGTTTGGAGCAGTATATATGAATACCGAAATGGTACTATAGGAAATGAGCTGTATAAGCTGACGAACAAAGGTCTCCTCTGATATGTTTTTCAAAATATGCTAAGTTGCCTGATAGCCAGCCCGTTATACATGTGGGTCAACATCTTCGACGACGACCTTGCAACCAGGCAGGTGCACAAGAGCCCCCTTGTCCAGAACCGCACATGTGACGTGTGCATGAGGATCGTGTGGCTCCCGATTAAGATAGTGAGTATTACGTTTAGTCTCAAGCAAAGTTTATACTGCTTTACAAGAGCGAGTTGCCCAGGAGAGGACAGCAGAGTGGAGAATATTAGGCAGCCTAATATATGACGTGTGCTAGATAGTCATTCTCTAGATTCAGCTACTCATACAACGAAAAAGAGAAATATTCACAAGGTCATATCGGTATTTCGAACAGCATCAGGCTTTCCTTTATGATCGGCGACGGTATGTTCAGGTTGATGCTTTTATTTCTGAAGAGTGTGCGGTGTTGCAGCACTGTGTATTTCAAAGTGTATACTGGTTGTGTATCACTTGGTCTTGGTGGATATTGGATCAATGCCTTAAGAACCCCAAACAGTTGGTTACAAATTACGCCTGTTTAAAAATACAAGATTAAGAGAACTATGTCAAATATGGACATCTATTAACTTACATTTTACATCGTTATCAGTAGATAGATAGATGCAAATGGATTATGAATTTTCATTATAATTTTAATATATTATTAACGTTGTATTTTCGAGAATAACCCCGCTTTATGCCTTAATTTTGTTTCATTGAAACTGCATTTTCTTCCAATCATTGCATTCATGGTGGAATATATATTTCGGCTGTGTCAGATGCAATATATGTTAAACATTTGGAAGACCATAATTAAAACAAATAGTTTAATAAACACATATGTTTAAACGTATAAAACATTAAAACACGTGGCACAATAAACACATGTTTCAATACGCGTATGTTATAAATTATGTTTGAAAACATGTGTAAAACACATGTTTAAAACCTGTTCTTCCAACAACCTATGTTAAACTTGTTAAACCTGTGCTGAAAGCTTGTTACTCAAAACAAGTTTAACACATAGCGCACTTTTTTCTGTGCAACCAACGTTTAATGTCAAGTGCGCTTGTGCAGAGAGTTTGAAAAATGACATATGTCACGCACTTTGGCTTTGCGATTTGAGTTTCTCAGATATATTTATTCAGCTTCGTACGATGACTGCAACGAGGATATATGTGCAAAGCAGTTTGATTCGTTTTTCATTACTCTTTAACCTGTGAAAATTGACCATTGCACATATACACTCTAAAAACATGAATTAGTTCCCGAAGCCTTGCTCGCATCCCGAAAATTCCACTAGCATGTCATGAGTTCTACAGAACGAACTTCGACCCACGAACGCGCTATGTTTACCCAGAAAGAGTCTTAATCATAGACAACTATCAAAATATTTACAACGTCATAAATGTTAACCAGCATATTACTTTAAAGGTCGATTGAACTAATTTAACAACTTTACAAGTTTCACATTTGAGCTGCACTTATTTGTTGGCAAACAGAAAAAAAACACTTTTATCTGACAGTTCTTTGATGCAACTATCTCATCTGGGCTTGCTCCGCTTGCCTACAATATTTGAGGAGCTTCTATGAGAAAATGGTTGACTGACCGCTGACATTTGACTTAAATACATGCCCTGTCTTAAAAAGGTAAATTCATTGTTACAATTGCTAACATAGATCAAAACACATACACTTCAAATCATGCGAACACAATTTTATTGCTTCTTATGTTTTGTAAGATTTTATAAATGTACAATAAAGCATTTAGCTACATTTTTATCAATTCGTACACATTCAATAAACAAGTACATACCCAAGCATTTAGATATTGTACTTAGATATTGTACCAAATGACTTAAGACATTTTATTACAAAAATGAGAATCTCTGCACATTCCTTAAGAATCCACACGGGACGCTTCTCAAGAAACCCTGTTTCTAGAGACAGTAGATGCTGTTTGTTATGCAATAATAGAGATATTGAAGACGTTGTTCATTTTATATGTATATGTCCAATTTACAATGATTTAAGAAGAAGGTCCCTTAATCCAACTATGTATAGTAGACCATCCGTATATAAAATGTGTCTGCTATTTGATTCAAAAGATAAAACCATACTTACCAATCTCGCTCTATTTATCAAGAAAGCAATCTCACTTAGAAGGACAATGTATGTACTTAATACATAAAGTTTATTCTCTATTGCTGTTTCTTATATTCTTTATATTTATTATGATGAAATTATTACATGCGCAGCTGGAAATAGTGTCATTTCTATTTCAGACTTTTATGATAGCAAGAAACCGGATACTAGATTTTACATTGTTATTCCAAAACGATTATGTACATATGTACAAATCTGAATAAAAATATGTTCTGTTCTGTTCTATAAATCTACATTAAACAGTTATCACAAGTGCTCCGGTCAATAGTTCTTAACTTATGGGGCTGTCAGGGCTAAATGGGTATTGTTACCTTTTACAACTTTTCATTACCCAAAATGTGTAAATCGCCAAATAAAACATACATCACACATGTCGGTGAAGTCAACTATTCTAAGGAGGGAACAGTTGTTTGTCCTTCGCATTTGTTACACCAGCGTTACCGGACTTAATTGTCAGAGGGCTTCCAATTGAAAAGAAAAATGCATAACTTGCCGGGGAAAGACTAAAAGAAGGCATATATGATTTCTAAACCTTAGCTGACTGTTATTATTCATGAACACCGACAGTAAACTTTTGCCAACTTGGCGTGAACCGGCTTGAGGAGGTTGATGTGGGCGTAGGCAAGCATGCTGGATATTAGATGGGCGTGTTGCGGCTGGGTGCTGTCGAGGTAGGTGAGGACGTGGCCCATCGGGCACCTAAATGGGGCCTCGACCAGCGTGTCGCTTTGGCTTGATTTCGCGGCCCAGGAAGTCCAGCTCACCGGGGTCGGCCATGAGTCTCATTGGTCAGCCTTTTTCTATCGGCCATGGGTATATTTCCCGATTTTGCTGCAGCCCTGGTTTCGGGAGCCAGACCTACGTTTGCTTCTGCGGTGATAGCCTTCCGGACCATGAAATTATTCAGCAGGCCACTTCCCACAAGATAGACCAACAGTGGTGTCCGGGCCAAACCGTTCCCTTTGAAATGATTTCCAAACCACGCAGGGATGAGCGGGTGGACTTTTGACGTTAACTCCCACTCCTGGACCTCGTCAAAGCCTGTACCATAGTCTTCCGGAATAGTGCCATTGATAGCCACATGGGCCATGCGGTGGCCCGGATGCCAAAACATTTGGAAATAAGGAGAGGCCTCATCGTGCCCCTCGAAGATTGCTGAATAGCAGCCCTTCAAATCAATGTCGTAACCTACCGAGCCTCATAGCCCGCCATTGCCGTGCTCCACGCAAGCCTTCTCGATATCTTAGCCTTGATGCTGGCTGCATGGTTCTCGCAAAAGGCTCTCTCGGCTTGGGACTCATCCCCCAAGAATCTAAACACTCTCTGCAGTCGTTTGTGAACATTGTGTTTTCTTCCAAGCAGCCAGGCGGCTATCGGCTCCCCCTGGGTTGCTTGTCGAATGTCTTCCTAGACGTCGCCCCCATACGTATGGACCTCTCTTGAAACCGGGAAGGGGATGTCTTTGGACTAGGCGTGACTGTAATGGCAGATGAACTCTACCGCCTGCCACCGACATTTCTGGTATTTGCCAGTGTTGTAGATGTTCTACCCAGCGATGTCCCGCAGGACGATTGCCCTTTTAAGGATAGGTTCGATAGCTGTTACATCGTCCATGGTGGCGCCTATCTTGTGGACCCTCATTCTCCAACTCCGATATTTTTGCCGGCTAGCTTCTGTGAGATTGTAACCCCTCAGGGCGCCCTCGAAATGCTCGACAACTCGCCGGGCAATTCAATTGAGGTCGCCATCACTTAGGGGAATGAGGTTGGGGGGATTGAGTTTGTAAAGGGGAAGATCCCATACACCACCGCCGTGGCCGGATTGTCGTTCTGATAAATCACACTGTCAACCTCAACAAGGGCGCCCGGCCTTGAGTCTAGGGAAAGCTCAACGACCGCTTGTTCCTTCTTCCTCTCTACTCGGACTGGGTCGAATTAATCTTTGACTGCTCAGTAGTTCTCGACTCTCTCCCTCAAGAACGTGATTCGCAGGAGGAAACTGCCCTCTTGAAGAGATGTGAGCGGTCGTGGTGTTCTTGCGTCTGTCATGCGGCGTCCATGGCCAGTCGGCTGGCTCTAACTTATATAACGTCGGCGTTCTCAATGTCACCAATATCAAGGGAGTCCTCTGTCTCCAGCTTCAACGTAGAGAAGACAGCGGTGACATCATCTACTTCAACGTCATCAATGGAGTCGTTCAAAATCTCAACTTGTTTTTCAGCTGGAACTTTTACTGGTGGAGGGACTTAGTCATCAATGTCGATAAACTGTTGACCCTTTGAGTCGGGCATTTCTGCAAATAACTATTCGATACACTCGTCCATACTGCATAATGTATTATCAATGTCCAACACCTCTTTCTAATAGCGCAGTTCGATAGTCATACGCATAAATTCCTTAGCAAAGGCTCTCTGCTGCCGCATGTAATGTTTTGACGCCCCCTTTTATAGCCAAAGGTCATGTACAGCAACGGGTCGTTTTTGACTTCTTCTCTGCAGCATGTGCAGGGCCTCGGGCCGCCGCCTTTGCGAAATTTCATGAGGTGAATTCTGCAAAAGTCCTTGAGGCAGGACAGGTCACAGCTCTCCGTGGAGCCGAGCAAGAGCCATGGGCAAGTGTCTGTCCCCTTCATAGTGTCGGTGTTTAAGCTCTGTACATATCCAACATCTAAATGGGAAGAAGGCTCATAAGATCCCTGCACAGCCCCTCTAGGCCGGCGACGGTGGTGGTCTCTAATGGCTCCTTTTTTTTCTCGTGGTGCGGGAGTGGTGTTGGACGGGCCCTGTCGCATAGCTGGGGTGGGGGAGAACCCCCGCCAGGGACACTAGATCGGGCAATGTGACCCCCCTGGGGCCCAATGCGGATGGTATGCTGGCCCCCGCTCGGCCTAAAGGTGGGTGCTAGCTGGTAAGCTCGGCCCAAAAAAGTGAGACAGAAACCCCCGCCAGGGGGTTAGATCGGGTTTGCGGCCCCCAGGCCCGAGTTTGTTCCAACCCCCACCCCCACGCTGCTTTATGGCATGCTATCCATAGTGAAGGCATCACTATAACTGCATGTTTAATAATGAATGACTTTGAAAGTTCACTTATTTTCACAAGAAAATGTATAACCTAACATTAGTGAAGGCATATATCGTGTTTGTAAATGCAAAAAAAAGTAAGTTTGTTATTTTTAGTTATTCAGGTATTTACTTGGTTAGTTGAGTCATGCCGTGGTCCCCTATGACATGTTGTTCAGTTTTATACCTAGTGTGTTGACTGGTTATTTTGTCAAGTATTATAACACCTAGTGTCTCCGTCTTTATCTTTAAACTATATCTGGCAAATATATTTTCTTGTTTAATTTAAACATATATTTGCATTCATTTTTGTAGAAACTAACATATCATATTATTGGTTGTGTTATTCACATATTAATGTTATTCATTGTTGTATTTTGCAATATAACGATGTTTTTATTGCAACTTTAGTTGGTGTATAATTACTTAAGGGGCCTAGGGTCACGTTTTAAACGGATCGTTTTGTAAATATCCTGTGGGAAAAATGA
The DNA here is from genome assembly GCA_007844125.1 of Sinonovacula constricta. Taxonomy (NCBI): domain Eukaryota; kingdom Metazoa; phylum Mollusca; class Bivalvia; order Cardiida; family Solecurtidae; genus Sinonovacula; species Sinonovacula constricta. The sequence continues at coordinate 49,248,287 of CM017570.1, forward strand.
AATGATTTCTTAAGTATTTTTTTCAATATATATGTTTCTACTGCCATTTTGTAAATGTAATCTGTTTTGTAGAGCTTGTAATATATGCCTGATCTCGGTCTAGGTTCATAATGCTTGTATATACAATTCATTATATTGCCATATGTATAGTGCCTTTAATGGTTTCAATTGATAATCGGAATAACGTGTTATGCTTTTTATATATATTTCAGGATGAAATAAGAATCAAGGTAAGTAATTATTTCCGTACCGTAATGTCTAGGTTAATGAGTAGAACATGTAATACACTTTTCACGCATTTCACTTCATCTGGTCCCCGACCTTTTCTTTGGACTTTGGTAAATATATCTTGATGAGATCATATGAACGCAAATTTTAATAATTTCTTACAGCCCTGAAATATTCATTTAGATATATATACCAAATATGTTCTGCATGTTCTAGTTAGTTCCAATATTTATTTTTTACTGTCAAGATTTTTTTATGTTTCAATAGAAATTATCATCTCACCCGAATACCTTCTGAACGTTATTCATAATTGAGAACTGGTATTGCACTTTTTGCCCTGTACATCGTTCAACGTTAATGTATGTTGAATTAGTCACAGAATTTAGGTCAAGTGGTAGTATCTGAAATTTGCATATATTGTATTGTGTCCTAGCCTGTAAAAACAAATACTGCTTGTAAACTATATTTCATAGTCTGCCATTTACCACTTTCTAAATAACAATAATACGATATACTGTTTACTGTGTCTGTAACTTCAGGGTTTGTGTTTAACGTATGATTATGTCATTCAAATCGACTTTGCATCCACTGACGCAGACCTAAATGCGTGATACAGGGAATCACTAACTCAATTACTGGCTTCTTACGGATAGGTTAATAGGTTAATTTATATTATTGCCTAGCGACCAGAAAATTATCTTTTGATCCCGCCGTGTTTTTTTATCGTTAGGACATTTAGGCAAGTCAAAATAACTTTGAGCAATTTATGAAGACACATATGCTTTCTGGTAATTTATTGAAACAAAAAAAATGAATCCTATATGTGTCCCTTTGTTTCGAATTTATAAAGGTAAAACAATATTAATAATAGATTTGTTTCTGTTTTTCTTTTTAGCCTGCCTATTTGGTTTGTTCGTATTATCTTAGCATCTATTGTGATACATTTTCAACAATCCGTTCTAACAGTAACTCAAAAATCAATAGAAGAAGACGTTAAATAGCAACTGAGGAAACTTTTCTTAAAAGTATCTCCACGAAAACACCATATAAAAATGTTAAAGTAAGTCAATCAAAAATGCACTGGTAGCATCTTACTCGTCTTTATCTCGAATATCTGCAAGCATATACAATATGACGTACAGGTTCAGTCAAAAAAGCAAATACAAATAAATCATTTATATGCGATTTTAATCAATAATTCATACTTTTTATCCATATACAGTTTTATACATAAAACGTCTGATAACAATGGCCTTGAATGTTTATATTATTGTAATTTGAACTGGAAAAACACATTTGGACTAATTATCAATAAGATTTCAGGTGTTATTACTTAAAGAGCAATACCTGGGCAACTAAATTAATAAGTATAGATACAATAACAAGCGTACGATACGTTAAAATACAATATTAAATGTATAGGCATACATACTTACCGAATTTTCCTGAATTTTGTGACACAGTTCTATTACATTTGTTCCAATCCATACGTTACCTTGACAAACCAATGGTAAAGTCGAAAGTGACGAACGAAGGGCGATGACCTTCCCTAACACGTCGTTTAATTAACGTTAAAAACGCGTCATGAAAACTAGCGTTTAAGAAAAAGTTGCATGCATTTAATGTTGAAATATGAACAGGTTTTAGGTCAAGTGGTAGAATTTGAAATATGCATATGTTCTATTGTGTTCATGGACAACACATACTGCTTGTGAACTATATTTCATATTTTGCCATTTACCACTTTCTAAATAACAAGAATACAATCTAATGTATACTTGTCTGTAAATTTAGAGTTTTTGTATAACGTATTCTTATTACATGAGCATATATATAAGTATAACTATAACTTATGACTTATGTAAGTTCAATAATTTTCACGAGAAAAGTTGTAACATAACAAAATAAAGGCATATTTCGCGTGTATAAATGCAAATATTCATTCAGAAGTGTTAATGTATGTAACCCATTAAATATACTCTTGTTAGTTATATGTCAGTTTTTGGTTACACTTGGCCTTTCAGGTATTCACTTGGCTAGATAAGTCATTTTGTTGTTCCTTATGACATATTGTTACGTTTAATAACTAGTGGGTTCACTGGATATTTTGTCAAGTAATATAACACCTAGAGTCTCCGTATTAATTTTTAAATACTATCTTGGTAAATAGTTTCTCTTTTTTAATTGAAACATACATTGGCATTTATTTTATGTATACATGCAAATTATATGATTACGTGTGTTATTAACATTTATTAAATTATTCAATGCTCTATTTGCAAAAAACCGATGGTTTATTTTTTGCATCCGTAGCTGGTTTTTTATTACTTTACGGGCTTTACGTCACGGTTTGTTTTTTGAGTATGCCGTGAGGTAAATAAATTGAAGTAAAAAAAAATACCCTTTTTGTAATTTTCTTAATAAATATGTTACTACTGACACTTTAGCAATATAATATGTCTGGAAAATGTCCTGTAGTGCCTCGCCGTATATCACTAATTGCATTGCAACACTGATATGCCATCTTAATCGGTGTCTTGTAACTTTAAGTCGGACAATATTACCGACTCACCGTTCCATGCGTAAATGTCAGGTTTGCTCTTTTTGTTAAATGACCCACCACAGATGTGTTCTTATTTTTAATTTGGCTTGGCAGTTTCAATATACGAAGATATATCAATGTATCAATTTATAAGACTCAAATTGATATTATCATAATTATTCGACTTAATACGAATATTCAGCATGTTCTAGTATGTCACATGCTGTTTAACGGTTAATTATTTTCGCCCTGTGTCTAATGGTTTTAAGACGCCAAGACACATTTTTAATTATAGTAATACAGTAATTTTGGCATGTTCCCTTTTGTATGAATCTGTTTAGAAAGCACACATTTTTACTTTTAAATTATCGATAAAAAATGAGCTACAATAAGCTAAACAATTATTGACTTTTTTATTTTGCTGGAGATATAAAACCTGCGCGTCATAATCTACAAATATGGATACACTATGATCGGAATGAATAATCTTTCTATAAATGGTGCAGACTATTGTTGCTGTCAACTTACATTCTTTAACTGTATTGGTTCAGTAAAGAAGATATATTTAAAATACTCCCTTAATAACTTGCGCTCAGTTGTTCGTGAATATACGTAACAGTTGCAAACATATACACGTTGTAATGTCTCACCAACGCCGCCTCATATATTCATAAATATGCATTTGTAATTATCTCGGTCTAGTTTCATTATACGGGTATATACGAATGGCAGTTCATTACATTGCCATACATGTAGTGCAATAAGCGCTTTTAAAAGATATTCGTCAGAATAATATGTTGTGTTTTATATTTTCAGAATCAACCAGCTTACTTTGAGCCGGTAGGTAATCATTTCTATACCTTTCTGTTTTTCAAGTATTTTACTTCATCTCGGCCCTGAACTTTTCATTGAACTTTTGTAAACAGATCCTGATGGGATCACAGGAATGCAAATTTGTTTAATAAATGCTTACACCAATGAACAATTAATATATACATATATATATATATATATATATATATATATATATATATATATATATATATATATATATATATATATATGATATATATAGTAGAGAGAGAGAGGAGAGAGAGAGAGCGAGAGAGAGAGCGAGAGGAAGAGAGAGGGAGAAGAGCGCGAGAGGCCGCGCGGGCGCGTCGAGCGGCGCCGCGAGCAGCGAGCGAGCGAGAGAGAGCGACTGAGCGGCGCTCGCTCGCTCGCGCTCGCATCGCTCGCCTCGCTCGCTCGCTCGCTCGCTCGCTCGCTGCTCGCTCGCTCGCTCGCTCAGCTAGATCGTATCGACTAGATGATGTGATAGAGCGTACAATTCTATGGTTTCTGGTCTAGTTTGTGCAATTTTTTATTTTGCAATCAATATTTTCTGAGGTTCAAATAGAAACTATTATATCACCCATATACAAATTGGACGTTATTTATAACTTAGCAATTTGGCACTAAGAATACATCAGCGTCATGTCGTGAACAATTTTGTTTTAAAATTAATATGTTTTCGTGTCACTGCATGCGTTTAACATCCCTACGAGCGTGCGAGGTTAGAGCTTTTAAAAAGACAGGTTTAAGAACCCCAGCCGAACATTTGCTGACTGGCAGTCCCAAAGCGGCATCTCTTGGGTTTATTCTGTTCTATAAAATGTCTCGTCACAGTTGTGTTGTAACTTTTTCAATGAACTGGAATTGAACCATTGTCCTTTGCATTGTTCAGTTGTAATATATGTTGAAATATGAACAGATTTTAGGTCAAGTCGTAGAATTTGAAATATCCATATATTGTGTTCATGTCTGTAAAAAACAAATACTGCATTTAAATGATATTCCAGTATTCTCACCGTTTACCTACTTTCTAAATAACAATAATGCAATAAAATGTATACTGTATAAAATGCAGCCAGCATTTCTCCGACCTACATGCCTAATACATGGATTCGCTAGCTCAATTAATAACTTCTGATGGATATATTTACTAACTGATACGATTGCCTAGCGATCAGAAAATTTCCGATTTAAAAACTACTTTTGTTGCCGACGCTTATTAGCGAAAGGCTTATTTAATCAGTTCAAATTAACTTAGAGCAATATTGAAGACACATCAGCGTACTGGTAATCAAAACAAGACAAAGTTTATGGAAAAGCATAAAAATTAATTCTATATTTGTCACTTTGCCTCGAATCTATAAAGTTAAGCAAATATCAATAATGGCTTTGTTTGTTGTTGTCTTTTGTATTGTTTTTTTTGTGTATTTTTGTGTGTGCCTATTGATTCTTTTCATATTTCACTATTATTATTTCTTTTGTTATAGCAATGCTCTGACAGTCGTTTAACGGCTTTATTGTCATAATTTGTTGACAATCACTTCTATCAGAAACTGAAAATTTAATAGAAAAATACTTTTAATTTGAGTCGTACAGAAGTTATTGTACAAGAAGGTGAATGACAGGTAAAAGTAGTGGAAAAAGTAGTAGTGGTTGATTTTCTTGCTTGTAGTAGTTGATTTAAAAGTAGTAATAGTAGTAGCAACTTCACTTAGTAGTAGTAATGGAGGAAGTAGCAGTATTAGGTGTTGTTGCAGCATCAGCAGCATCGGAAGAGGTAATCAGCATCAGAAATAGTAGTAGCAGCAGATACAGAAGCAATAGTAGTATATATATTAGCAGAAATACGAGTGGTAGTTGTTGTCATAGAAATTAGTAGTAGCAGTAGTAGCAGCAGCTTCGGTTGTACTGGCAGTAGTTGTTGTAATAGTAGAAGGTGTTTAATAAAAATATATGTTAAAAACCTGCATGCAATAATAAGTGAACCCAGAGCTTAAAGGTTAAACGAGAAAATCTAAAATGGATTGCACATGTGTTACAAAACATCCTGTGTACAACATGCCGGGTTATGAGTTTATTCTGACAGAATAATATGGTAGAATAAATTTCAAAACAAATCATAAAACAGAATAAACTGAAAAGATTGCTTACATTTGTGAGTATATATGAGTACACTTTCACATAGAGTAGGGTTGGGTCTCTATACCAATTATAGGTAAAAATATAATTAATTGTTGTTTGATAGATTTGATCTTGCTTATCTTTCTTTTAAAATTAAATATGTATCTGAGCTTTTGGACATGAAAGGCTACGTGACTGTCCTTATTAACTGTTTAACATCATAGAATATGTTAGGGATAATAATGATTAGACAGATCACAATGCCATATCATGTACATTAGACTAGTTTTAAACTTTTATTATAATTCTATGAATAAAATTCCTAAAAATGTCAAAGTTAAGATGCAGTTTTGAATTATAATGCTGACAACCAATAGTCTAAAATCTATGTTCTAATCCTGAAAGCTTGCAATGATAGCATTTGTTCTCTTTTGCAAACTGGCGAAAAGTAAACACAAGTACAAATGTAACTTGATCATATATCAGTTTAATTTTACTTAACTACACCCCTTCTATCCTATAAATACATACAGAAAAAAAACGTGTTTCTGAAAATACGCGTAGATATCTATACATTACTTGATAGTATGTCAGTTTGATTTTTTGGACGAAACCCCAAACTTCCTTGATTTGGGTCATAAATAACCCCTCATGATTATAGAGATGGCAGTAACACTGATAAAGGTTAAAGTAAAAAGCAAATAAATATATACTCCAACGTCAAATGCAGATAAAGTTGTATCAATTTGCATCAACATCAATCTAGAATATATGAAATTGAAACAAAAGATAATACCTATTTTCCACTTCCATTGGACGCCATTTTTGTTGTCAATTTGAATGCGCGTGCGCAAGTGTGAAAACCGAAATGGCAAAATATAGGGCGAACATAGAAATAAAAAAAATATACACTCCCACACACTAGCTGCCATTCCAACGGCAAGTGTAATTTACATTCCAGGAATATGTATTTTACGTTTCATAAGAAAATATGCAGTTTATCTATATTTTATATGACGACGACTGAAAACTAAGACCTCACCTAAGACCTTACCTGTTGCTCTTTATATGAGCATATATATATAATTATAGATATAACATATGACTTTGGAAGTTCAATACTTTTCATGAGAAAAGGTATAACATAACAAAGTAAATGCATATATCGCGTGTATAAAGGCAAAAAGTCATTCAGAAGTGTTAATTTACGTAACCCATTGAATACATAGGTAAGTCATTGTCCCTTATAACATATTGTTCAGTTTGTATTTATTTTTAAATACTATCTTGGTAAACAGTTTCTCTTTTTTAATTGAACATACAGTTGCATTTATTTTTGTGTAGAGATACTAATAATAGGATTTTTTCATTACTTTATGGGTTTAACGTCACGGGTTGTTTAAATATGCCGTGTGGTAAATGAATTGAAGTAAAACTATCCTTTTTGTATGTCATCATAATCGGTGTCTGCTTGTATGTTTAAGCACCTCAGTCGGACAATATTACCGACTGGCCGTTCCAAGGCCGCAAAGCTCATAAGACTTTTTATATATTCTTATTTGTTTTATCTGCAAGTAGTATAGGAAAGATATTTTAAGATAATTTGAGAAATAAAGAGCGCACCTTGTACGTTGTTTACAGGCATACGTGAATATTTATATACTTTATGACAACTAAATGAGAGACATTTATGTTTTAGTATCTTATCAACTGATCTCTATAAAACCTGACATCAACAGAAAGTATTAAAATAAATAAATCACTAAATAGGTAGAATATAAAAAAGCGATGAGTATCATTGATGTAAGTATTACCTACGATGGTTGGGGTGGTCAATTAAGCGCATCAGGCTCAATATACAAAGATATATCAATGAATCAGTTTGAAGACTCAAATTGATATTATCATAAATATTCGACTTTTACGAATATTCAGCATGTTCTAGTATGTCACATACTGTTCAGCACAACGGTTAATTTATTTTCGCTCTCTGTCAAATGGTTTAAGATGTCAAGACAACTTTTTTAATTATAGTAATCCAGTAATTTTGGCATGTTCCTTTTTGTATGAATCTGTTTAGAAAGCACCCATTTTTGCTTTGAAATTATCGATGAAAATAATAAGCTACAATAAGCTGCACAATTATTGCCATTTATTTTTATTTTGTTTGAAATATAAAACCTGCGCGTCATAATTTACAAATATGGATACACTATGATCGGAATGAATAAGCTTTCTATAAATGGTGCAAACTATTATTGCTGTCAACTTACATTCTTTAACTGTATTGGTTTAGTAAAGATGATATATTTAAAATACTCGCTTAATAACTTGCGCTCAGTTGTTCCTGAACATACGTAACAGTTGCACACATATACACGTTGTAATGTCTCACCAACGCCTCATTTATTCTTAAGTATGTATTTGTAATTATCACGGTCTAGTTTCATTATACGTGTATACCCGAACGCCATTTCATTACGTTTCCATACATGTAGTGCAATGAGCGGTTTCAAAAGATATTCGTCAGAATAATATGTTGTGTTTTTATATTTCAGTCTGATGACTTTGACTCGGTAAGTACTCATTTCCGTACAGTTATGTTTTTCAAGCATTTTACTTCATCTCGGCCCTGACCTTTTCTTTGAACTTTTGTAAAAAGATCCTGATGAGATCACAGGAATACAAATTTGTTTAATAAATGCTTACACATATGAAATATTAATTTAGATACATATAGTTAACATATATGTTTTAGGTTTTAGGTTGTTCGTTCAAAAATTTAATTTATTTTACTATCTTTTTGTTGAGGTTCTAATATAAACTATCATCTCACCCAAATACAATGTGGACATTATTCATAGCATCTAAGATTACGTCATCATTACTTGAAGAATTTAGTTTCGAATTGATCTGTTTTCTTCTCACTGCATGTGTTTAAAATACCTTCGAAAGTGCGAGGTTATAGTTCTTTAAACAGGTTTAAGAACCCTACTCGATCTTCTGCTGACTGGCTCTCCCAAAGCGATATCTCTTTGGTTTTTTATGTTCTATAAAATGTGTCATCACAGTTGTGTTGTTACCTTTTTAAAGAAGTGGCATTGAACCTTTGTCCTTTGCATTGTTTAACTGTAATATATGTTGAACAATGAACAGGATTTAGGTCAAATGGTTGAATTTGACATATGCATATGTTCTATTGTGTTCATGGACAACACATACTGCTTGTGAACTCTATTTCATATTTTGTCATTTACCACTTTATAAATAACAAGAATAGAATCTAATGTATACTTGTCTGTAAATTTAGCGTTTCAGTATAACGTATTCTTATTACATGAGCATATATATAAATATAACTATAACTTATGACTTATGAAAGTTCAATAATTTTCACGACAAAAGGTGTAACATAACCAACTAAAGGCATATTTCGCGTGTATAAATGCAAAAAATCATTCAGAAGTGTTACTGTACGTAACCCATTAAATATACTCTTGTTAGTTATATGTCAGTTTTGGGTAAGACTTGGCCTTTCAGGTATTCACTTGGCTAGATAGGTCATTTCGTTGTCCCTTATGACATATTGTTACGTTTAATAACTAGTGTGTTCACTGGATATTTCGTCATGTAATATAACACCTAGAGTATCCGTATTAATTTTTAAATACTATCTTGGTAAAAAGTTTCTCTTTTTAATTGAAACCTACATTGGCATTTATGTTTGCGTATACATGCAAATTATATGATTACGTGTGTTATTTACAAATTAATTTATTCAATGCTGTATTTGCAATAAACCGATGGTTTATTTATTGCAACTTTAGCTGGTTTTACATTATTTTACGGGCTTAACGTCACGGGTTGTTGTTTAAATATGCCGTGAGGTAACTGAACTGAAGTAAAAATATCATTTTTGTAATTTTCTTAATAAATATGTTACTACTGCTACTTTAGCAATGTAATCTGTCTGGAAAACATCCTGTAGTGCCTCGCCGTATATCACTTATTGCATTGCAACACTGATATGCCATCTTAATCGGTGTCTGCTTGTATGTTTAAGCACCCCAGTCGGACAATATTACCGACTGCCCGTTCCAAGGTCGTAAATGTCGGGTTTGCTCTTTTGTTAAATGACCCACCACAGATGTGTTCTTATTTTTAATTTGGCTTGCATATGAATACCTTTGTCATCTACCTGTTCAACTTAAGTATATGTTGCAATGCTCAAAAGACTGTGTTATATATTCTTATTTGTTTTATCTGCAAGTAGTATAAGAATGATATTTTAAGATAATTTGAGAAATAAAGAGCGCACCATGTTTACAGGCATAGGTGAATATTTATATATTTTAGGGACACTTAACGAGAGCCGTTTATGTTTTAGTATCTAATCAACTGATCTCTATAAAACCTGGTATCAACAGAATGTATTAAAATAAATAAATCACTAAATAGGTAGGATATAAAAAGCGATGAGTATCATTGATGTAACTTTCAGCTACGATGGTTGGGGTGGTCAATTGAGCGCATCAGGTTCAATATATGAAGATACATCAATGTATCAATTTATAAGACTCAAATTGATATTATCATAACTATTCGACTTAATACGAATATTCAGCATGTTCTTGTATGCCACATGCTGTTCAGCACAAAGGTTAAATTATTTTCGCCCTGTGTCTATTGGTTTTTAGACGCCAAAATAACGTTTGCATTATAATAATACAGTAATTTTGACATGTTCCCTTTTGTATGAATCTGTTTAAAAAGCACACATTGTTTTGCTTTTAAAATTATCAAAGAAATAATGAGCTACAATAAGCTGCACAATTGTTGTTTCAGAAGATATTCGTCAGAATAGTATGTTGTGTTTTTTTATGTTTCAGGAAATTTCTCCTGCGGTAAGTAATCATTTCCGTACCGTAATGTTTTGCAAGCATTTTAATTTATATCGGCCCTGACCTTTTCTTTGAACTTAAACAGATCCTGATGGGATCACAGGAATACACATTTGTTTAATAACTGCTTACAGCTATGAAACATTAAAATAAATATACAGTAAAAATCTATGTTTTATGTTCTAGTTTGTGCCAATTTTTAATTTATTTTGCAATTCCGATTGCCTGAGGTTCAAATAGAAACTATTATATCACCTATATACAATTTGGACGTTATTAATAACTTAGCAATTTTGGCACTATGAGTACGTCATCGTCATGACGTGAACAATTTTGTTTCAAATTAATATGTTTTCGTTTCACTTCATGAGTTTAAACTCCCTCCGAACCTGCGAGGTTACAGCTTTTAAAAAAGACAGGTTTAAGAACCCCAGCCGAGCATTTGCTGACTGGCAGTACCAAAGCGGAATCTCTTGGGTTTATTCTGTTCTATAAAATGTCTCGTCACAGATGTGTTTTAACTTGTTTAATGAACTGGAATTGAACCATTGTCCTTTGCATTGTTCAGTTTTACTATATGTTGAACTATGAGCAGAATTTAGGTCAAGTGGTAGAATTTGAAATATGAATATATTGTGTTCATGTCTGTAAAAAAATACTGCTTGTAAATGATATTCCATATTTCACTGTTAACAACTTTCTAAATAACAATAATACCATATAATATATACTGCGTCTGTAACTTTAGAGTTTGTATATAACGTTTTCTTATGACATTTAAATGTCCTTAACAGTCACTGAAACACATCGGCACTAACAGTCAGTATTTCTCTGACCTACATGCCTAATGCATGGATTCGCTAGCTCAATTAATAACTTCAGATGGATAGGTTTACTAACTGACATGATTGCCTAGCGACCAGAAAATGTACGATTTAAAACTAATTTTGATGCCGACGCTTTTTAGCGAAAGGCTGATTTAGGCAATTCAAATTAACTTTGAGCAAAATTTAAGAAACATAAGCGTACTGGTAACCAAAATAAGACAAAGCTTATGAAAAATCATAAAAAGTAATCCTATATTTGTAACTTTGCTTCGAATTTATAAACTTAAGCAAATATTAATAATGGCTTTGTTTGTTGTTGTCTTTTGTATTTTTTTGTTTTGCCATTTTAGTGTGCCTATTGGTTCTTTTCATATTTCACTATTATTAATTTTAGTGTTATACAAATGCTCTGACAGTCGTTTAACGGCTTTATTGTGATAACTTTTTGGCAATCCCTTCTATCAGAAACTCAAAATGTAATTAAAGAAGACGTCAAATAGCAACGTTCATTAAAGGTAACTCCATTAAAAGACCACAAAGAAATATTTCAGTCAGTCATTTAAAATTCACAGATATCATTTAAGTAGTATTTATGCTTCGCAATTATCTGCAAACATATACAATATAACGTACACATTCAATCAAACAAGCAATTAATCATTAAATCAGTCATTTCTGAATAAATAATGCACGCATATTATATAAACATGCCTTTATATTTGGAATTTTTTGGTTGCCGAGGCTTTTATCTACTGTAAATACTGTACATATGTTCATTATATCTGTTTTAACTCCCGATGCAGGTGCTTACTGTTAGTTGTGTCACTTTGACGGGATACTTTTATTTACACTGTTTGTTTGATAGAAAAACCGTCAGGAAGTGCGAGGTTGGAGCGCTCCACAAACCAGGTTTAAGCACCCCAGTTGGCCCTTTTGCCGACTGACCGTTCCAAGGCGGTAACTGATGGTTTTTCTTTTTGTGTGTTATGTCTCGTCTCTGTGTTTTTTGTCACATTTACATTTACCTTGTCTGCCTTGGTCTGCAGGTAGATAAAATTTAAATATCTGTGAAAATTTTGATAGGACCTTTTCTTATTTACCTATTTATACATATAATGTTTGAATACAATGACCTTGAATGTTTATAATGTCAATGGAACTATTAAAATACATTTGGACTAATTTAAGTGCAAATCCCTAAGGAGCAATAACCGGGACACTAATCTAATAAATATAATTAAAATAAGAAGCTTTTGATATGTTGAAAAATACATTATTAAATGTATAGGCATACATTCTTACCGAATGTTCGTGAAACTTGTGAAAAATGTCTATTACAAATGTTCCAAACCATACGACGGTTTACCTTTACCTTGACAAAACAATCGTAACGTCGGAAGGGGCGTACAGACGAAGGCAGGGTAGTGACGTTCCCGAACACGCCAATTTAAATTAACGTTACAAAGCAAACGAATTCCGAAAACTATTGGTACAGAAAACAATTGCATTTATTAACAAGACGTGTTTCCGCTAAAGTAACATTATTCATGATACAATTTAAAATTCTATCTAGAATCTTACACATTATTTACACTTTGAAATACGATAACGGGATACACCATTTGCTTACGTGTGTAGATGTGTAAAACTTTTTGAATTTCCATAAAAAGCTCAATATTTATAGCAGAACATGCTTATCATTGCAACACATCATTTAAGAATGAAGACTTCTGTAAAAACATGTGACCGAAATGTGATTAAAATTCTCAAAATACCTTTCATGCAGGTAATGACAATGATAATATTCTTTATCGTATTGCATTTTCGCTTTATACACAGCAGCACATGATTTATATGTAAACAAGTTTATAACATGTTAATGTTTTATAAGTGATAGTTAAATATCTCAGTAAAGCAGGGCATTGAACCTTCATTAAAACAAAACGTTTAACTTTTGTCCGACCACAGGTACTATCTGTATGTTAGTGAGATATGTGTTTAAGCAAATTATTTGTTGGCCATAAGGATTATGATGAATACCATTCAATTAAAGAAATATTACAGATTAATGTTTACATTTGTTTGAACATATTAATTATGTTAATTTTCAAAAGTCTTCAAACTCTTGTTTTAACATTCCATTAATGACCACTGTGTACGCACTCCGAGATATATATATTGCAAGGTGAATAATTGGTATATATTGAAACGGCATGATCTTTTTCAATTGAATATGTTGACCGAATGCTGATTTGTTTTATATATATGGAATTGATGTCACTTGTTGGTTTATAATATAAGGTGTATTTTGCAGTCAGTAGTATTGTTCCCGGACGACGTATGCAAGTCATATTGAAGTGACGTCATGTTTATGATTAGTTCTTTAAAGCATTGCTTTTCTCGGCGATTCAATTAATAAAACAACAAAAATCACCAAATAATATGCATTTTGGTACAGAGGAGACACCTAACCAGGCGTCTATGAAAAATCAAACATTTTTCTGTTTGTGCAATTTTCACCACTAAGTGTCATTTGTCCTTCTCTACTTGGTTAATAGTTTCTGTTTCTTTAAAGTTTCGCTACGTTTCCCGTAGCACTGTTATTTAAACTCGGCATACGTAGTTTGTCATTTTGACACTGTCTACTGTCCCGTACGTCGTTTAGTAGATTTTTTATTAAAGGTTAAACAGACATACATCTGTAGACGAAACAATATTAAAGTTCGTTAATTCGTGGGAAGATATGGTAAATATCGTCATCGGAACTGTTTTGTTGTGTGTTACTTTGGACCGACACATTATCAAATTCTTTTCTCTTTTAGTAAGCATGGTATCCGAAGGCATGTCACAGAGATATGGGACAATATAAGAAATGATTATTGTTTCAGTACTTTATCAATGCATCGGAATGACACATTACACAATCAGAGATCGACACATTACTTTAAACATGCAAAATAACAGTTGGATTTAGGAAAGTCATCGTCACTTCTCAAAATCAAATAATAATGTGGTACATATAAGGTTCGTAAGATCAGTCAATATAAGAGTAGCTCATGGATTTCCAGGATTACTGATACATTGATAGTATGTATATTCACACGTGCACTTAGTATATTGTAGATCCAAGTCTTAGAAAGAACATCAATGTCACATTATCAACAAATTCAGTGATACTATTGTCCAAAATAAGCATTCGGATAATGTCAAATATTAAGCATTTTATTTTGTCTCTTACAACATGCTGTTCAGCTCAATGTATAAATAAGTATCGCCCTTTGTTCAAGGATTTTACGACACCAGCTCAGCTTGTTTATATTCAAAATATTTCCTGGTAAATTGAACTTAGTTGTGTCCCCGAATTGTAGTATATTTATTAAACACTTACTGAGTTTTCAATGGTGTTAGTGAGTATAATACATTCAACATGTCATCGACAGTTTATATCTTATATAAATACAATACCTTCTTTAGAAGTATATGGATTGTCAGTACGAAGACAATGACCACTGATTTACCACGTGTAACAGCAGCAGACGGTGCGATCGTAATGGCCTCCGAGGAGAGGGGCCGAGATGCACTGGGCGTCCCATCTACTGGATAAGCAAGACCAAAAATAATAACTACAGTGTTATACACAGTGATAGAAGTACGACTTGACAGATGCAGACTTAAATATTCGTACACAAATAAAGAAAATATATTGGTGGCATTGGCTGAACCTGAGCTCAACAAAGCTCAGCACTAACATTTGTATGAGTCATTCCAGCAAAGTTCACCTGGCTTGACTCAGGATTTGGCATGCATCCGTGTTTGGGGTGGCTTGGCCTATAATTGTTCTCTCTGTGTAGTTCGTGTGAAAACAGCAATGAGCAACGTAGTAATTTCAGGCAGATATGGAGGTTGCTCGACTTTCATTTAGAGAATATGCACGCAATATATGCATTTAATGAAAAATGATACACAAAATAGGTAATGGCTTGAAAGAGGAAGGCCATCCAGAATGAGTTTGATGCTTATCTTCATGCAAAGCAAGCAACCGGAACCGATTATCTTAAGGATACTCAATACCTATAAACAGCTGCATTAGAATTGCACCAAATCCTAGGACTTTTGACAAGTACCTCAGAGTATGAGAATGGACATTCCTGAGCCGCCTGACTACGCAGGCCTGGGAACGTTTATTAAAGTGTCACAGCCTTTAATCCGGGAAAAGCTTGCGAAAAATAACTAGGACCTCAACGTCATTAAGTTACAATTCGCCCTCAAACTACAGCTGAGCAGGACACAGCAGGACGATGTCTTGGAGTATACAAACCCGCGCCCCAAGCAGAGGGCGGTTCTGCATGTCGATGAGGAATTTAATTAATCTATTAATTAAATGCTAGAATGACTGGAGAAATAGACGTAAAGAGGATTTGGATTTGTGATTGGTTGACCAGTGTTGTACATATCGCGGTACCAGTTCAAATGAGGCGACACATTATCAAAGTCTTTTCTCGGCGGGATTATACAATCATCTACTGACAGACTTGAAAAAACAAGAAAGCCTTCATCAACACTAAGGACGCTGACGACATGTGCCGTCAAGGCCTATGCGTATCCTTACAAACAGAGAGGATGTCGTGCTACCCAACTGATGAGGGTTTTGACTTCGAGGTCTTCCACAGCTTGCCCAGAGATAACGTCCACTTGCTTATAGTGGCAATATCAAATGTTGATGATTCCGAGAAGGCTCAGATACATATCTTCTACTTTAACTCTAATAAACTCTACTGTTTCTCAATGAGGATTTCCAGTGGATGGGTAACGGCGAGTTTGTCAATAAGGCCAACGCAATCGAAGAAAATGCTGATGATGTCATGATACTAAACGTAGTCATCGATTATCCGAAAGAGCTGTGGAAAACGCACACTAGGTTTTCGTTGGCGCCAGAGCGCTTCGTCCAGAGGTGATACACGTCTATGTATCAGCATGATCCCATGTTTTGGGCTGACGCCTACCGAGGTTCATAGCTTAGTGCCGAGTCTCTCCGATAAGGACCGATATATGATACAATACAAGAAATTGCAGCTGTTCAATTACCTCAGGATTATTCTTACACAAATCCACAGAGGCCTCCGATTCCGATAGCGACCTGTTTGGAGCAATATATATGAACACTGAAAATGGTACTAGCGGTACTAGCGGAAATGAGCTGTATAAGCTGACGAACAAAGGCCTCCTCGGGTATGTATATGAAAATAGCTAAGTTGCCTGATAGCCAGCCCGTTGTACGCGTGGGTAAACATCTTCGATCAAGCAGGTGCACAAAAGGCCCCTTGTCCAGAACTACTCATGTGACGTGTGCATGAGGATCGTGGGTCTCCCGATTTAGATAGTGAGTATGCTTGAGCGTTGGACACAGGATCAAAATGTACTCGAACACGCCGACGTTTAATCCCGAGAAAAGTATATACTGCTTTTCCAGGCTAGTAACCCAGCAGATGATAGCAAATTGGAGAGTATTAGGCCGTTTAATATATGACGTGTGCTCGACTTCCATTCTCTTAATTCATCCAGCGAAAAAGAGAGAAACATTCACAAGGTCATGTCGGTACTTGGAACAGCCTAACGTTTTCCTTTATGTTAACGATGGTATGTTCAGGTTGATGTTCCATTTTGGTAATGCTTTTATTTCTGAAGAGTGTGTGTTGCCGCAACTCGTCATTCAGATTTTATACTGGCTGTGTATCACATGGACTTGTGGATATTGGATCAAAACCTTCAGCACGCCCAACAGTTGGTGACAGATTATGTCCGTTTAAAAATACAATATTAAGAAAACCATGTCAAAATATGTGCATCTATTAACTCATAGTTTACCTCGCTATCAGTGAATGTATATTAATTTGGCCCCGAACATAGAAGAAGATGATGATGAGGAGGAGGAGGAGGATTAGGATGAGGATGATGAGGATGAGGATGAAGATGATGAAAGAGAAGAAGAAGAAGAAGTAGACGAAGAAGCCGTTTATTATTGTTAAGACAAGTCTGCCTCGGTTTAATGCAGCTTGTAACATAAGAGTGATTTACGCTATTTGTGCATGCAATGTAGAAAAAAACAAAATCTAAAAACAGGCGCGTGCAATGACAGTAAATTTATGTAAACTTGAAACCACATGTGTCCTTTTCATGCCACATATCCAATTTAAACAGTTAAGGCATTTTGAGTCAGTTCTAAGTCATCATGTTGTAGATCATGATGAAAGGTAACATACATCGCTAGACAAAACTGTATTTAAGCACGTTAACTAGTGAAGAGACTTGTTAAATATCGTAGTCGGAACTATTTTGTTATATGTTGCATCGGAATGACATATTTTGACGTCTTTTCTATTTTAGTAAGGAGTGGATCTGAATGCATTTCACAGCGGGGTAACACAATATAGGAAATGTTTGTTGCTTAAGTACTTTATCAACGTATCTGAATGACGCAGTTCACAACCATAGATCATCGTAGTGTTTAAAACATACAAAATTACAATTTGAAAGAGGAAAATCAAGGTCACATCTCAAAATCAAATGAAACATGTGGCAAAATCAATGTTAGAGTAGCTCGTGGATTTTCAAGAATACAGATATATTTATAGGATGTACCTTTATCTGAGTAGTAATCATGTTGTTGAGCCGAGGCGAGGACAGATCATAAATGTTCAATTATCAACGACACACAAAGATAGTAATGTCAAGAAAGAGCATTCGGCTAATTGCATTTTTTTTTTCTTTTGTCTTTTGCAACCTGCTGTTTAGCTCAATGTTGTATTTTATATCGACCTTTGTCCAATGGTTTTAGCAACCTAGAAGAACTTCTTTATATTTAAAGTATATTCTGGTAATTGGTACTTAGTAATGTCTTAGTAGGTATTGTAGCATATTACTTAAACACTGACGACATCAGTTTATATCTTCTATTTTATTTCAGAGAAGGAGCGAAATACGTACATACCAAGTAAGTATACTTTTCGTTGTCTCTTAAAAATGGTTATAAGCTTTATATATATATATATATATATATATATATATATATATATATATATATATATATATATATATATATTAATGGTCTGTTTCCTTTCTAATATTTTTAATAATCATAATTCCGTAACACTTTATATAAACACGACATAAGTAGTGTAACTTTTTGTCACTGGCTACTTGTCCGAAATGTCCTTATGCAACATTATTTAAATATTACATAGTAAGAAATGCTAAGTTTCAAGGTCGATTGTAGATTGAATATTTGCGCCATTTTGGGGGACAATTGAACTTATTTGCGTTTATCATCCATCTATAATTTGTGTATCTCATTGACTCATGTCCATTTTTATCGTTTAGTCAGTTATTGTCTTTTCAAGTTTTACTATAGACCGAAATTGACCATTTTATGTGAATTGTGAACCTCCACACTCTATAGATCATTTGTAAGCGCCTGGACATCAACAATATATATTTTCTGTTCGATAAAAAATGGGAGCACATTGTATAATAATAAAGAACAAATATTAGTGCTACACAATTATATATATATATATATATATATATATATATATTAGATATATATATATATATATATATATATATATATATATATATAGAAATATACATACATATACAGCGATATTTACAGCAACCTATCTTAACACGTTGTTATATAAAAACAAACCATGACGCTATCTTCTTGCGTACTTCTTGCGTAGTTTAAGACTTTTTTGACTAGAAAATTATCATCGGGATCGGGCCCATTTTCGTACCGCGGACCATATAAATAATAAGAAAAGTCATTGATGCGAAGCATCAAGGACGACGCCAAATATGGAACATGTAAATATGTTAAAGCATTATAGAAGCAAGTAAGAAGACATATGAAACGTTATGGTTTTTATTTTATAGTTTTCACTAACTATGAATCACCAGGAAAGAAATGTATGTATTTTATGTATTTTGGGTTTTACGGCACACCGACACTTGATAGGTCATACGGCACCGAATACATTGAAGTTTAGCGACAATATAATATTATCAGGTTAAAATTAAAATACGTGAGTAGAAATAAAGATCTATCGGGTTAAAAATGTGAATGATGAAAACAGGTTAATATATTAAACAGTTAAAATGTATAACGTTAGCATTATAAACAATTTAAAAATTTACAACTTATTAAGAATACCAATCTCGTTTAGAAAACAAACAAGCTTAGCATCGGATACTGTCGTAAATAATTCGTATATGTTATTGACATTAAAATATTTAGACCGAATATGGTCTGTGTCAATACAATGTAGTAAAATATGATTAACTGTAAGAGGTTTCTGGCAAGGAACACATTCAGGTTGAACTTCTCGTTTTAGAAGATATGAGTGAGTTAATCTAGTATATCCGATGCGACAGCGGGTAAGAGCTATGTCTTCCCGCCTACTTTCTCTGCAAGTAGAGATATTGGCACCGACGTTAGGTTTAATGGCATGTAATTTGTTATAAACAGTATTATTCCAACTTGTTTGCCATTTGGTTAAAATATATCGATTGATAAGTGGTTTAAAATCTGTGTGGGGGATGCAAAGATCTGTCTGGAAAGAAATGTGCAAAAATAGATATGTAGAAGAAAGAAATGGCACAGTTATTAAAATTACCTATAAAACTAAAGTATACATGACTAAAATGCATGTTGCAGCAGCCTTGCATTACACAAATCACTGCTGTTCAGTAACCTCATTCCCTAAAAACACTTTAAGCATAATTCAAACTATTTTAGGTTTTAGACTGTTTTGTTGTAATAGATAATCTCACTTTATTAACATGCAGTCCGAACATCGAAGGACGTACCGAGAAGCGTTCCTACGTCATGTTTGAATATGTAAGGGAGGGCAAACCAAGACAACAACACAATTTCTTTTTTCTGACATGTTTGTGTAACAGTTACAGGCACACAACAATAAAAGCAAAAGTTACATACAAAAAGAACACCGGTAACCGAATCATTGCATGTATTTAAAAAAAAAAAGATTAATAAAATAAAATCCTCAAACAGACATTCCCCTTTTGCAAATGTCAATAGGCATTCCATATATATGCGTCGCGCTTCAGCGCGTTACCAATGGTCGGAAGTGTGGGTGAGTTAAATTGACTAAAATACCGTCTTTAGTTTTTTAGATGTTATATAGCTTTCCTATGTGTAAAATATACTTCGCCGTTTAAAACTGTTTCGAAATCAAAGTGCCTCCATTTCAAAGAGTTTCTAATTGTAACATAATAGTGGCTTTACGCTTTATGTGCATGGATTTGGATCTGCTGTTTCGTCCAACTGTTACGTCTCCTTTGGTGTCAGCGGAGTTCTCTCCTGAGGCGTTTCCATTCTTTTATATTGTGTTTTCCGTTGGCCTTTAAATTAAAAGTGCTTAACAATGTTAACATGGCTGTAAATGGTGTTAATTACATGTTCTTGCGATTTTATAGTTCACAAACGGCAGTGATTAGCGCCAATTGGGAGCACGATGCCTTCTGGCCAGTTGTAAGCATGCGTTATACCTCATTTTACTGAGAAGATGACACGCGCAACCAGGCTCCATACTTTTGTCTTTCATTTTCGCTTAGCCCTTCGATCTGATCTGCAGTATGGCTTTTTTCGACATGGTCAACTAGTCACTTTCCAGCACACCCCTATGACTCCTAAACTTAAACAGATGGTGAACTCTGCTTTGCTGCAGCCGAGGAATCGTCCATCGCTACCAGAAGTAGTCTGTTATTTAGTCGAAATCCGCCCAAATCTAGTTCATTATGCCGGCACACTTTTATAGTAGGTAAACAGCAGAATCCAACAGAACAGAACATCAAGATGCCACAAGGAGAACACAACAAAGCGCCGGAAATGAACGCAACAGCCCTGAAAGTATCAGAAGAGTACAACAAATGCTACGTAAAACGCCAGGATCAGCTATGACAACGTCTTTGCTGGCCTTCATATCAGCTTAAATAATATAATAATTATATAATAGTATAGCAAGTATGTTGATCTATTTTTAAAAGCAGTATTGTGTGCTTTGTCCGGACAGACTGTAGCCGGACCATGGTCCGTTCGGCTGCTGGCAGGATATCATTCTCAATGAGACACTGCTCAACGAGTCACAATCCTTCAGTGAGAAAGGGCGTTCCATCGTATCTGTTCTCTCAGTGCCTTGAGAACAGAATGATATTTTTGGAAGAGGACCCAGACCGAGACACTGGCATGTCTGCCACTGAATGTAAGCTTATCCACATTTATTTTCCTTAGTCATTGATTTGCATGCTCTGCAATCACGGAAGCATTGGTTTGCTTTAAAAAGTATTGAAGATGGAGCGCTGGTAATCGCGCAAACAGTCATGGGAGTTGAGGATGTATACATCATCGTCGGTACATATCCATACCCGCTCGTGAAAAATACTATTGTGTTTGAACAAGGCGTATAGGATGTCGATGTGATCGAACATGCCGATCTAATCAGTCGCAATCAAATCCTACGCGTAGACTATTTCGCAAAATCCGTTGCTGCGCAGATGATAGCAGAGTGTGCGCTCTTCGATAGACCAACAAATGACTTGGGTGAACCGAACATTTTCCAGGTTAATCTGCGCATTATTGATGTCGAGTAGATAAAATTTATATTCAGACCAGGTGGTGTCTGTTCGTTTATCAGCTGAATCGTCATGTCGTCCCTTCTATTCCATTATCTGTGCGCAGACTATTGCCATAAAGACCGTCATCGTCAGTTGTCCGAAACTAAAGCTGTGCTGACTCTGCGGGGTGATGTTGGCAATGATCTAGTTCAGTAGACAGCCTTCTTCGAGCGTTTAGCTGTGAACAAAAGACTTGCTTCTTGGATCTAACAAGAAATCATGTAAAAAGAGGTCTACATGGCTAGAATCGGCTTCAGTCAACACTAAGGCTATTTCATACCAAATAAGCCGAATTCGTGAATTAATGAAAACGCTTCTGGAGAAAGACACGATCATATCTTAACTCATCAGATCCTTGTATAGGGAACAGGGATTATACGCGTTTCGATCTTGACATGCATGGCAATAAGCATTATTGTCCTAGCTGACACCGAAGTCGGTGGTGCGCCACCT
Source organism: Sinonovacula constricta (assembly GCA_007844125.1). Taxonomy (NCBI): domain Eukaryota; kingdom Metazoa; phylum Mollusca; class Bivalvia; order Cardiida; family Solecurtidae; genus Sinonovacula; species Sinonovacula constricta. The sequence goes on from CM017570.1 coordinate 49,270,885, forward strand.
GCTACCAGCCCTCCTGCCAAGAAACAGCTTAATACTCTCGCCACCATATTGACAGAAAATGCCGCTCCTCCTGCAATTATTGGAGGCATTGTGTGCTGGCTGTTGAATGTCACCAGCAAAGTGATAGTATGACTTGCCGAAAACAAGAGTACGTTTATTGTAACACTGGTATATCTGCTGCAATTCGCTGTCACAGATTTGTTGATGAAGTCAACGAAACAAAAGAAAAAGATAGGCCAATGACTGCGACGCTATCAACTATGAGCGCCGTTTTAGGGCCTTAATGTTGTGAGTATAGACGCTGGCAAGACCGATGGCCGCATTGCTTCCACAAGCGGCAGGACCATGAGCACAGAAATTGAGAAACTCCTCGGACTCGGACCCTGGATCTGCCCGACCGTGGGACTTCAGACCGATCTAGAAGCTGCTTATACAACTTGACCGGCTCCTTGCCAAAAACTCTTCATTGGGATTCCAGCAAAATTTTGGCTGTGGTGAGCGTCAGCGAGTGTGTTCTAGAACCACGAACATGATATGTGTTTCCAAACCAAGAATTTAGACACTTACACATGGCAATATATCGAAAATCTCGAAAAACGTCCCGTAGTGCCTCGCCGTATATCACTAATTGCATTGCAATACTGATATGCTATCTTAATTCGTGTCTGCTTGTAAGTTTGAGCAACCAAGTCGGACCATATTACCGACTGACCGTTCCAAGGCCGTAAATGTCTTGGCTTGCATGTGAATACCATTGTCATCTGCCTTTTCAACTTTGAATGTTGACAGAATGTATTAAAATTAATAAATATTTAAAAGGTAGAATATAAAAAAGCGTTCAGTATCATTGATGTAATTTCTAGCTACGATGGTTGGGGTGGTCAATTGAGCGCATCAGGTTCAATATATGGAGATATATCAATGTATCAATGTATCAATGTATAAGACTCAAATTGATATTATCATAACTGTTCGACTTAATACGAATATTCAGCATGTTCTAGTATATCACATGCTGTTCAGCACAACGGTTAAATTATTTTCGTCCTGTGTCTATTGGTTTTAAGACGCCAAGACACCTTTTTAATTATAATAATACAGTAATTTTGGCATGTTCCCTTTTGTATGAATTTGTTTAGAAAGCACATACTTTTTGTTTTTATAATTATCGAAGAAAATAATGAGCTAATATAAGCTGCACAATTATTGCCATTTTTTTTATTTTGTTTGAGATATAAAACCTGCGCGTCATAATTTACATATATGAATACACTATGATAGGAATGAATAAGCTTTCTATAAAAAGTGCAGACTATTATTGCTATCAACTTACAGTCGTTAACTGTATTGGTTCAGTCAAGATGATATATTTAAGAAACTCGCTTAATAACTTGCGCTCAGTTGTTCTTAAATATACGTAACAGTTGCAAACCTATACACGTTGTAATGTCTCACCAACGTCCGTCGCATATATTCTTATAAATGTATTTGTATGTATCTCGGTCTAGTTTCATTATACGTGCATATATGAACCGCATTTCATTACGTTTCCATACATGTAGTGCAATGAGCGGTTTCAAAAGCTATTCGTCAGACTAATATGTTGTGTTCTTTTATGTTTCAGCCTATTGTTCCTCCTCCTCCGGTAAGTAATCATTTCCGTACCGTAATGTTTTGCAAGCATTTTATTTTATCTCGGCCCTGACCTTTTCTTTGTACTTTGGTTAACAGATCCTGATGGGATCACAGGAATACAAATTTGTTAAATAAATGCTAACAGCTATGAAACATTAAAATAAAAATACCGTAAAAATCTATGTTTTATGTTCTAGTTTGTGCCATTTTTTAATTTATTTTGCAATCCAGAATTCTGAGGTTCAAATAGAAACTATTACATCACTCGTATACAATTTGGACGTTATTAATAACTTAGCAATTTTGGCACTAAGAGTACGTCATCGTCATGACATGAACAATTTTGTTTCACATTGATATGTGTTCGTTTCACTGCATGCGTTTAAAATCCCTCTAAACCTGCGAGGTTGGAGCTTTAAAAAAAAGACAGGTTTAAGAACCCCAGCCGAACATTTGCTGACTGCCAGTACCAAAGCGGCATCTCTTGGGTTTATTCTGTTCTATAAAATGTCTCGTCACAGATGTGTTTTAACTTTTTTAATGAACAGGAATTGAACCATTGTCCTGTGCATTGTTCATTGTATATTGTGTTCATGTCTCTAAAAAACAAATACTGCTTGTAAATGATATTTCATATTTCAACGTTTACTAAATAACAATAATACAATCGAATGTATACTGCGTCTATAACTTTAGAGTTTGTATATAACGTTTTCTTATGACATTTAAATTTTCTTGACAGTCACTGACACACATCGGCACTAACGGTCAGTATTTCTTTGACCTATATGCCATATACATGGATTCGCTAGCTCAATTAATAACTGGATAGGTTAACTAACTGACATAATTGCCTAGCGACCAGAAAATTTATGATTTAAAATTAATTTTGATGCCGACGCATTTTAGCGAAAGGCTGATTTAGGCAATTCAAATTAACTTTGAGCAATTTTTAAGACACATAAGCGTACTGGTAACCAACCAAGACAAAGTTTATGGAAAATCATAAAAATTAATCCGATATTTGTCACTTTGCATCGAATTTATAAAGTTAAGCAAATATCAATAATGGCTTTGTTTGTTGTTGTTGTTGTTGTGTTTTTTTTGTATTTTTTGTTTGCCTTTTTAGTGTCCCTATCATTTCTTTCCATATTTCAATATTATTATTTTTTTTGTTACAAAAATGCTCTGAAAGTCGATTAACGGCTGCTTTGTGAAAACTTTTTGGCAATCCCTTCTATCAGAAACTCAAAACTTAATAGAAAAGACGTTAAATAGCAACGTTCATTAAAGGTAACTCCATTAAAATAGCACGTAGAAATGTTTCAGTCAGTCATTAAAAATGCACAGATGTCATTTAAGTAGTCTTTATGCTTCTTAATTATCTGCAGACATATAAAATATAACGTACACATTCAATCAAACAGGCAAAGAATCAATAAATCCGTCAGTTCTGAATCAATAATGGACAATATAATATATACATGGCTTAATAATACATATAACGTTTAAATACAATGACCTTGAATGTTTATAATGTCAATGGAACTGGTAAAATCCATTTGGAATAATTACCAATAAGAAATTAAGTGCAATTCCCTAAAGAGCAATAACTGGGAAACTAATTTAATAAATGCATATAATAATAAGAAGTTTTTGATATGTTAAAAACAGTTTAAATGTATAGGCATACATTCTTACCAAATGTTCGTGAAACTTGTGAAAAATGTCTATTACAAATGGTCCAAACCATACGACGGTTTAACTTTACCTTGACAAAACAATCGTAACGTCGGAAGGGGCGTACAAACGAAAGCAGAGAAGTGACGTTCCCGAACACGCCAATTTAAATAAACGTTACAAAGCAAACGCATTCCGAAAACAAGTGTTAAATAAAAGAATTACATGTATTAACAAGACGTGTTTTCGCTATAGTATCATTAAACATGATACAATTTAAAATTCTATCTAGAATCTTACACATTATTTACACTTTGAAATACAATAACGGACTACACCATGTGCTTACGTGTGTAGATGTGTAAAACTATTTGAATTTCCATAAATAGCTCAATATTTATAACAGAACATGTTTATGATTGCAACACTTCATTAAAGAATGAAGACTTCTGTAAAAACGTGTGACCGAAATGTGAATAATATTCTCAAAATACCTTTCATGCAGGTAATGAAAATGATAATATTCTTTATCGTATTGCATTTCTACTTTATATACAGCAGCACATGATTTATATGTAAACTATTTTATAAAATGTTAATGTTTTATAAGTGATAGTTTAATATCTCAGTTAAGCAGGGCATTGAACCTTCATTAAAACAAAAAGTTTAACTATTGTCCGACCACAGGTACCATCTGCATGTTAGTGATATATGTGTTTAAGAGAATTATTTGTTGGCCATAAGGATTATGATGCTGAATACCATTCAATAAATGAAATATTTCAGATTAATGTTTACATTTATTGAAACGGCATGAGCTTTATCAATTGAATATGTTGATCGAATGTTGTTTTGATTAATATATATGGATTTTTATCATTTGCTGGTTTAATACAAAGTGTATTTTAGCAATCGATATTATTGTTCCCGGACGACGTATGCAAGTCAAATTAATGTGACGTCATGTTTATGATTAGTTCTTTACGGATTGCTTTTCTCAGCATTTCAATTAATAAAACAACACAAAATCACCAATTAATATGCATTTTGGTACAGAGGATACACCTAACCAGGCGTCTATGAAAAATCACACATTTTTCTCTTTGTGCAATTTTCACCATTTATTGTAATTGGTCCTTCTCATACTTTGTTAATAGATTCTGTTTCTTAAAAGTTTCGCTACGTTTCCCGTAGCACGTTATTTAAACTCGGCATACGTAGTTTGTCATTTTGACACTGTCTACTGTCCCGTACGTCGTTTTGTAGATTTGTATTAAATGTTAAACAGACATTCATTTGTAGATGGGACCGTATTTAAGGACGTTAATTCGTGAGGAGACATGGTAAATATCGTCATCGGAACTGTTTTCTCGTGTGTTACTTTTGACCGACACATTATCGACGTCTTTTGTCTTTTAGTAAGGAGGGTATCCGAAGGCATGTCACAGGGAGATGGGACAATATAAGAAATGTTTATTGTCTCGGTACTTCATCAATGTATCGGAATGACACATTACAAAATCAGAGATCGACACATTACTTTAAACATGCAAAATATCAGTTTGAATTAGGAAAGTCATCGTCACTTCTCAAAATCAAATAAAAATGTGGTACATGTAAGGTTCTTAAGATCAGTCAAAATAAGAGTAGCTCATGGATTTTCAAGATTCCTGATACATTGATAGGATGTATATTCACACGTGCACTTAGTTTATTGAAGATCCAAGTGTAAGAAAGAACATCAATGTCACATTATCAACAAATTCAGTGATACTATTGTCAAAAAAATCGGATAATGTCAAATATTAAGCATTTTATTTTGTCTCTTACAACATGTTGTTCAGCTCAATATATAAATTATTATCGCCCTTTGTTCAAGGATTTTACGACACTAGCACAGCTTGTTTATATTTAAAATATGTTCTGGTAAATTGAACTTAGTTGTGTCCCCGTATTGTAGTATATTTATTAAGCACTTACGGAGTTTTCTATGGTGTAAGTGAGGAAAATACATTCAGCATGTCATCGTCAGTTTATATCTTATATAAATACAATACCTTCTTCAGAAGTTTATGGATTGATAGTACTAAAACAATGACCACTGATTAACTACGGGTGCAGCAGACGGTCCGATCGTAATGCCCTACGAGGATAGGGGTCGAGCCGCACTGTGCGTTCCGGCTAGTGGATATGCAATACCAAAAATAATAACTTCATTATTATTATTATTATTATTATTATATACCAAACTTCTTAAGCACTTTTTTCATGTACAATTAACACGTTCAAAAGTATTGTACAGTGTAACCACAAAGATAATACAATATTTAAAAACAGATTAAAACATAGATATTGCTCAAGTCGTGATTTTAAAATTATTATTTTAAAAATAAAAAAGATAAATAAAATACAGGTAAGACTTAAGAATTTGTTAGAAAGCGACTCTGGTTCAAAAATAATCAGTCCAGATAAAACCTCTTAAATAAGTGAGTTTTAAGTGCTCCCTTAAACACTGTTAGAGTTTCACAGCTTTTAAGTGATTTAGGTAGGGCATTCCAGAGTTTAGGGGCTGCCGTCATAAACGCGCGATCACCGTAAGTCACAGTCCTACTACGCGGTACAACCAGCGTTAAACAATCATTCTGGGACCTAAGTTGTCTGGATGGGATATAAATGTCTAGCATGTTTTGTATGTAGGTAGGTGTCTGTCCGTGCAGCGCCTTAAACACATATGTGAGGAGTTTGTACTCGACTCTGATGTGTACAGGAAGCCAATGTAGTTCCTTTAATACAGGGGTTATGTGTTAACGTGGTGTCCTGGTTACCACGCGAGCAGCCGTATTTTTGAACATTTTGGAGCTTGTTGAGAACGTACTTAGGAGATCCATATAGCAGCGAATTACAGTAATCTAATCTTGATGCCACTAACGAGTTTATCAGGGTTCTGGTTGAATCTACGGTCAGGTATTTACGAATTTGACCTATTTGTCGAATTTGCATGAAGCATGAACGAGAAACTGAGTTCACATGTTGTTCCATGTCTAAATGAGAATCCAGTATGGCACCAAGGTTTCTAACTGTTGTTGATGGTTTTATTACAGAATCGCCTACCCTTAAAGTAAGATTTTCAACGTTACTTCGTTTTGGTACAAAGACAATCACCTCTGTTTTGTCCGCATTTAGTTTGAGAAAGTTATTATTCATCCATAGTATGATGTCATTCAGGCATGCCTCAATCCTTCGCAAGGTCTCATTGCGTGAAATGGTTTCTTTTGGTTTAAACGCCATGTACAATTGCGAGTCGTCAGCGTAGAAATGATGTTGAAGATTATGCTTCCGACAGATCGCGCCCACATGTTTAGTGATCGTATCAAAAGCAGCGGATAAGTCCAATATGACTAGCACAGTAGCTTCATTCTGATCAAGAGAACGGAGAATGTCATTTTTTACACATAATAAAGCAGATTCTGTTGAATGAAACTGCTTATAAGCAGACTGACGCTCTTCGTGAAGTTTATGTGCAGATAGGTGTCTTTCAAGTTGGGAATCGACAGCTTTCTCGAGAATCTTTGAGACAAACGGTAAATTAGATACAGGCCGGTAGTTTTTCATAACCTCTTGATCTAACCCCGTCTTTTTGATTAAAGGCCTTACTCTAGCACTTTTAAAAGCTGGTGGTGCAGAGGCCTTCTCAAGTGAAGTGTTAATGATTTTGGTGATCAATGGTAATAGTTCATTTAAACAATCTTTCAGCAGCCATGTTGGAATGGGGTCAAGTTCACAGGATTTGTTGGGAGAATTGCGAATAAGTTTTGAAATTTCCATATCGGAGGCTAGTGAAAAGTTTGAAAAATGCTCCCCATTGAAGGTTGCTTCAGGGACAACACTGTCTGTTTGTTGGTGAGACATGGTCCTGGCTATATCACTTCGTATGCCTTCAACCTTATCGACAAAGAAGTCACTAAAGTCTTGTGCAAGAACGTTTGCATGTTTACCAGATGGCAGCACAACATCTGTGGTTTCTCCCATCAAATGCCGGGTCACTTTGATAAGGTCTTTCATGTCACGACCACATAGCTGTACCTTCTCAGTGTAGTATTTGACTTCGGACATATTAAGAAGCTTATTAGTAACAGCGCATTGGTTTCTGTAAATTGCGTGATCAATTGTCAATCCAGTCAATCGCCACTTTCGCTCTAACTGGCGTCTTAAATGTTTAGCATCATGAAGTCTTGGGAATACCACGGATTCATTGGTCTTAGTACAATGCTCTTGGACTTGAGAGGTGCGTGTTTGTCAAGGAGAAAAGAAAGACCATTGTTGTAGGCATCAACTAGTTCATCAACATTTGAGCTTTCTTTTACACTATTTAAAATATCTGATGTCAAAATATCTGTTTTAAACTCATTATCATCTATCGATTTTAATTTTCTGTAAGTCACAGTTTTTCGTACTGGTGGTGGTTTTGACACACAAGCATTAAATACAACAGCGAAGTGATCGCGAGACGTATTACCGTTATTGACTGTGAGTCCAGGGTCAGATATTTCTACATTTGATACCGTTGTATTTTGTATTTTGGGTTTTACGGCACACCGACACTTTATAGGTCATACGGCGCCGAATACATTGAAGTTTAACAACAATTTAATATTATCAGGTTAAAATTAAAATACGTGAGTAGAAATAAAAATCTATCGGGTTAAAAATGTGAATGATGAAAACAGGTTAATAATATATTAAACAGTTAAAATATATAACGTTAGCATTATAAACATTTTAAAAATTTATAACTTATTAAGAATACCAATCTCGTTCAGAAAACAAACAAACTTAGCATCGGATACTGTCGTAAATAATTCGTATATGTTATTGACATTAAAATATTTAGACCGAATATGGTCTGTGTCAATACAATGAAGTAAAATATGATTAACTGTAAGAGGTTCCTGGCAAGGAACACATTCAGGTTGAACTTCTCGTTTTAGAAGATATGAGTGAGTTAATCTAGTATGTCCGATGCGACAGCGGGTAAGAGCTACGTCTTCCCGCCTACTTTCTCTGCAAGTAGAGACATTGGCACCGACGTTAGGTTTAATGGCATGTAATTTGTTATAAACAGTATTATTCCAACTTGTTTGCCATTTGGTTAAAATATATCGATTGATACGTGGTTTAAAATCTGTGTGGGGGATGCAAAGATCTGTCTCAGTAAGGGCTGAGGCAGATTTTGCACTCTTATCTGCATCCTCGTTTCCTTGGATGCCTACATGACTAGGTAGCCAACAGAAAACGATATTTTTATTACGACAAACATCAGTAAGTTTTAAAAGTAATTCTCTAATGAGGGGGTTGGAAAAATTAAGATTTTTAATAGACTGTAATACCGACAAAGAGTCGGTAAATATTACAAATTTATCGCCAGGATGATCAGAAATAAAGTCAAGAGAAAGGTTAACAGCCTGAATTTCGGCTGTAAAAAATGGATGAGTCGGGTGGTAATTTTTGTTTAAAACAATGAATTTTGCTTACGGAAGCACAGCCAACATATGAATCTGCTTTTGAGCCATCAGTATATATTTCAAAGTAGTTAGAGTATTTCTTGTCGCGCAGTTCGATAAAATTTGAGCGTAGTACGAGAGGGTCTGCTTTTGATTTAGTATTTATACTTAGAGATAAGTCAACATCAGGAGTTTTAAATTCCCATGGCGGAAATTCTAAGACATTACTTTCTATTACTTGATTTAAATTCAGTTGTGATGATTGAATAATTTCTAGCATTCGTAAACCAAACGGCTTTATTGCCGTTGGTTTACGCTCGTACAAGTGTTCATATTTGGGATTGAAAATAACACTATGTGCTGGATTTTTAGGATTAGACTTAACTTTTGATATGAACTGAAGCGCAAGTTTCTCTCGCCTAAGGTATAAAGATGGCTCATTAGCTTCAACGTAAAGGCTCTCTACAGGAGAGGTCCTGAAAGCTCCAAGAGCCAGACGGAGTCCCTGGTTGTGGACAACGTCTAGCATCTGGAGATATGATCTCCTGGCAGACCCGTAAACAATGCTACCATAATCTAATTTTGATCTTACTAGTGATCTATAAAGTTGCAATAAAACTTTCCTATCAGCTCCCCAGTCGGTATGGGATAAAAATTTCAAAAGGTTAAGAGATTTAAGACATTTAGATTTTACATATTTAATATGCGGTATAAAAGATAATTTATTGTCAAATATGATACCAAGAAATTTCGTTTCCTTGACGACAGGAATACGAATGTTATTAAGAAATAACTCAGGATCGTTGTGCAAAGTTCTTTTCTGACAGAAGTGTACGCAGTTTGTTTTGGTGGGTGAAAATTTAAATCCATTGTTGTTACTCCAAGTTTGTAATTTGTTGAGGCATTGTTGTAATTGCCTTCCTATCGTATTCATATTTTTGGAACGATAACATATAAGGAAATCGTCCACATAAAGTGAACAATCTACGCCATTATTTAGCGTTTTTACAATGTTATTTATTTTGATGTTAAAGAGAGTAACTGACAATATACTACCCTAAGGGACACCTTGTTCTTGTTTATGAACAGAAGACAAAGTAGACCCAATTTTTACTTGAAAATTTCTGTCAGAAAGAAAATTGTTAATAAAAGTGGGTAGACGACCCTTGAGACCAAGGTCACCTAAATCTTTTAAAATCCCATGTTTCCATGTAGTATCGTATGCCTTTTCAAGGTCAAGAACACCGCTACGAGGTGTTTCTTTCTTGATAAAGGCATCGCGTATAAAGTTTCAAATCGAACGAGATGATCGAGTGTACTGCGTTGGTTTCTGAACCCACTTTGAAATTCTGTGAGTAAATTATTTGATTCAAGATACCAAACGAGTCTATTATTTATCATCCGTTCTAAAGTTTTACAAATACAACTAATCAAAGCAATAGGTCTGTAACTTGAAGGATCTGTTGGATCCTTTCCCGGTTTAGGTATAGGAATGACGAATGCATTTTTCCATGAATTTGGAACTTCTCCAGAAAACCAAATTTCATTATAAATAGACAAAAGCAAATTTAAAGATGTATGCGGCAGGTGTTTTAAAAATTGATAAGGAATATCATCTGGTCCAGCGGCAGTATCATGAGATTTGTTCAATGCTTCTCTAAGTTCTCTTAAAGTGAAAGGTTGGTTGTAATTTTCACTATTGTTTGACTTAAAATTGATTTTACTTTTTTCAACCCGATTCTTTACATTTTGAAATTCTTTCGAGTAATTTTCCGAAGATGAATTTTTTGCAAAACTTTTAGCAAGAGAGTCACAGTTTTTCGTACTGGTGGTGGTTTTGACACACAAGCATTAAATACAACAGCGAAGTGATCGCGAGACGTATTACCGTTATTGACTGTGAGTCCAGGGTCAGATATTTCTACATTTGATACCGTTGTGTCTGTATCTCTGGTAATAAGCACATCTAGTATGTGACCTGATACATGAGTTGGTTCAGTGTCGTGTTGTCGCATGCCACACGCCTCCAAAACACTTTTGAATTTTGCCGTGTTAGGGTTTGACATAATTATTGTCTAAGTGAAAATTAACATCTCCCACCACAATAATATCGTTTTCAGCAGTCGTAAAGTTTGCAAGAAATGTCGGCCATTCGTCATCAAGAAATGTACTAGTCTTAAGGCCATTTTGTTTGTTTGGAGGCGGTCTATATACCACAGCCAATCGTAGAGAAATGTTTTTTACAGTGATGATGCAGTCCATATATTCAAAAGACGTAACATTAGTATTGCGACTAGATGCAAGCATAGTGAGTTTTATAGGTGCCTTGTAAATAACCGCTACTCCACCACCACGGCCTTGGCGAGGAACATGGGCAATTTTGTATCCATTAGGCACTAATTCGGCGATACACGCTTTGTCACCCGAACCACCAAGCCACGTTTCTGTCACAGCGATAATGTCAAAATCGTTGGATATGATGTAATCAGAAAGGGCTAAAGTCTTGTTTTCACTGATCTTGAATGTGACACAGATTTTAATCTTAGTTTGCCCTTTACAAACAGACAGTGGTTCAAATGAGATCTTTCTCAAGTTGTCAGGATTAGCACTATTTTTTGGAGGATTTTGTCTATGTTCAATATTTGTTATTCTCGTTGATATATTCTGAGGTAAGGTTCGAATATAATGAAGGTGAACTCCACCATTTGTGTCCCATATTCGTCTTTCAATTACACGACCCCCTCTAGTACCCCTATATTGCTGAAGTATGTCTAGCTGTTTCAATGTTTCTAGTACACATGGATCAAGTTTTGCTGGTGATAATTGCCTTATATTGTGTAGGCTACACCTATTATATTGGATAATCCCTGGTAAACACTGATCAGCTAAATCCTCCTTAGGCAAGATAAACATTTTTGAAATTTCAATTGAAATATCAGTTATGTTCATATATTCCAAATTTCTCAAAAACTGCAAACTTATTCCACACAAAAAGTATATATATCCAATCATGACACATTCATAGACACTCATGACAGATTTCACATTAATCCTTCGAGTATTTCTTGTTGAAATAATTATAAGTTCACAGAGCACATCTTGCAGCCTACACAAATAAAAGTTTAAAAAGTCAAGCTTAGTTAACTAAAATTACGAATAGATAAAAAATCGCTTCGCAAATAAATAAAAGAAATAAAAGTTGACAAGTCAGAATGGTAGCCAACACTGGATTCATGCGCTGACACTTTTATGTTTGAGATGGTCAGAAAAGCAAGCGCTGATATTTTCTTGTTTATATGGTCAGAAAAAAACAAACAGTCGAACTAAAATTGTTTATTTTCGAGAAACTACCTAACTACTTATTTTGAAATTTAACTACACTCTTGCACGCACATTCATACACACCTATGTCAATTGCTAACTTAATCAAAGCAATATATAACATACAAAAGAAATATAGTTTGTGAGCATAAAAAATGTGCAGCCAACACGTGGCGCATACGCTGATACTCAGCGTTATACACAGCTCTACAAAGCTCAACAGTAAACTGTGTATGAATCAGTCCAGCAAAATTCACATGGCTTGACTCAGTATCTGGCACGCATCCGTGTTTGGGGTGGGGACTAGTCGCCTATATTAGTACTCTCTGTGTAGTTCCAACAATGAGCAACGGCGTGCTTTGAGGGAGATAGGGAGGTTGCTGGACTTTTTACCATTGAGACTGTCATTTCGAGAAGATGCACGCAATATATGCACCTACTGAAAAATGATACACAAAATAGGTAAAGGCTAGGAAAAGGAAGACAATCAAGAATGAGTGTGATGCTTATCTTCATGCAAAGCAAGCAACCGGAACCGATAACCTTAAGGATACTCAATACCTCTAAACAGCTGCGGTGGAATTGCACCAAGTTCTAGGACTTTCGACAAGTACCTACGGACATTCCTGAGCCGCTTGACTATTCAGACCTGGGTACGTTTTTTGAAGTGTCCCAGCCTTTAATCACGGATAAGCTTGCGGAAAATAATCAGGCTCTCAACGTCATTAAGTTACAATTCGCCCTCAAAATACAGCTGAGCAGGACACAGCAGGACGATGTCTAGGAGTATACAAACTCTCGCCCCAAGCAGACGGCGGTTCTGCATTTTCGATGGGGACTTTAATTAATCTATTAATCAAATGCTAAAATGACCGAAGAAATAGACTTAAAGAGGTTTTGGATTTGTGGTTGGTTGACCAATGTTGTACATATCGCTGTACCAGTTCAAATGAAACGGGATCATACCTTCATCTACTGACAGACCTGAAAAACAAGAAAGCCTTCATCAACACTAAGAACGCTGACGACATGTGCCGTCAAGGACCATGCGTGTCCTTACCAACACAGAGGATGGCGTGCTACCCAACTGATGAGGGTCTTGACTTCGAGGTCTTCCACAGCTTGCCCAGATATAACGTCCACTTGCTAATGGTGGCAATATCAAAAGTTGATGATTCCGAGAAGGCTAAGATACATGTCTTCTACCTTAACTCTTATAAACGTTACTGCTTCTTAATAAGGATTTACATTGGATTGGTAATTGCGAGTTAGTCAATGATGCCAACGTAATCGAAGAAAATGCTGATGATGTCATGATACTAAACGTCGTCATCGATTATCCGAAAGAGCTGTGGAACACGCACACTAGGTATTCGTTGGCACTAGAGCGCTTCGTCCAGAGGTGATAAATGTCTATGTATCAGCATGATCCCATGTTTTGGGGTGAGGCCTACCGAGGTTCATAACTTGGTGCCGAACCTCCTCGATAAGGACCGATATATGATACAATACAAGAAGTTGCAGCTGTTCAATTCACTAAGAATTATGCTTGCAAAAATCCACAGAGACCTCCGATTCCGGTAGCCTCTTGTTTGGAGGAATATATATGAACACCGAAAATGGTACTAGCGGCACTAGCGGAAATGATCTGTATAAGCTGACGAACAAAGGTCTCCTCGACTATGTATATGGAAATATGCTTAGTTACCTGATAGCCAGCCCGTTGTACGCGTGGGTCAACATCTTCGACGACGACCTTGCGACCAGGCAGGTGCGCAAATGCCCCATTGTTCAGAACTACTCATGTGACGTGTGCATGAGGATCGTGGGTCTACCGTTTTAGATAGTGAGTATGCTTGAGGGACACAGGATAACGATGTGCTCGAACACGCCTAAAGCAAAGTATATTATGCTTTACCAGAGAGAGAAGCCCAGCAGATGATAGCAGATTGGCTAGTATTAGGCAGCCTTATATTTGACTTGTGCTAGGTCATTCTCTAGATTCAGCTGCTCATCCGATGAAAAAGAATATAAAGTTCACAAGGTAATTTCGGTACTTGGAACAGCATAACGTTTTCCTTTATGTTAAGCGATGGTATATTCAGGTTAATGTTCCATTTGGTAATGCTTTTATTTCTAAAGATTGTGTGTTGTCGCAGCGCTGTGTCACTCGGGTTTTATACTGGTTGTGTATCACTTGGACTTGGTGGATATTGGATCAAAACCTTAAGCACCCCAACAGTTGCTTACAGTTTATGCCCGTTTAAAAATACAAGATTAAGAAAACTATGTAAAAATATGTACATCTATTAACTCACAACTTTACATCGCTATCAGTAAATTTATGTTAACTTGGCCCGAACCTAGAAGAAGAAGAAGAAGAGGATGATGATGATGACGATGATGAAGAAGAAGAAGGAGAAGAAGTAGACGTAGACGAAGAAGCCGTTTATGATTGTTAAGACATAAGTCTGCCTCCATTTTATACGGATTCTTCTTGTAGCATAAGAATGGTTTACACTATTTTTCCATATAATGTAGGGAAAAAATAACAACAGGCGCGTGCAATGACAATGAATTTATGTAAACGTGAAACCAATTGTGTCCATTTCATGCCACATATCCAATTTAAAACAGTTAAAGCAATTATAAGTCAGTTCAGTTCTAAGTCCTCATGTAGTAGATCTTTATGAAAAGTAACAGACATACATCACTAGACAAAACTGTATTTAAGCAAGTGAAGAGACTAGATAAATATCGTCATCGGAACTATTTTGTTTTGTGTTACATTGGACCGACACATTATAGACGTCTTTTCTATTTTAGTAAGGAGTGGATCTGAAGGCACTTCACAGCTTAGTGTTTTACACATACAAAATTACATTTTGAAAGAGGAAAATCAAGGTCATATCTCAAAATAAAACGAAACATGTGGTAAAATAAATGTAAGAGTAGCTAATGGATTCTCAAGAATACTGATACATTTACAGGGTGTACCTTTACCCGATTAGTAACCATGTTGTAGAGCCCAGGCGAGGACAGAGCATGAATGTCATATTATCAACAACACAATGAGATAGTGTTGTCAAGAAAATGCATTCGGATAATGGCAAATATTTACCATTTTCGTTTGTCTTGTACAACCTTCTCAATGTTTTATTTAATATCGACCTTTGTTTAATGGTTTACTAACCGAAATGAACTTATATTACTACATATATTTAAAGCCTTTCTTGGTAATTGGTACTTCGCAGTGTTTCCGAATTGTAGCATATTAATTAAACACGTACGACGTGGTCGATTTATAACTTCTATTTTCTTTTCAGTCATATATGAGATTTTCCAAAAATAAAGTAAGTTATACATTTCATTGTCTCTTAGAAAATGTTGATAAGCTTGCTTATTACGAATTCATCGACTTTCTTTACTGTATTTATATAATCGACAACCCGTCATATCTATCTATCTATCTGTCTGTCTGTCTGTCTGTCTGTCTGTCTGTCTGTCTGTCTGTCTGTCTGTCGGTCGGTCGGTCGGTCGGTCGGTGGGTCGGTCGGTGGGTCGGTCGGTCGGTCGGTCGGTCGGTCGGTCGGTCTGTCTGTCTGTCTGTCTGTCTGTCTGTCTGTCTGTCTGCCTGCCTGCCTGCCTGCCTGCCTGCCTGCCTGCCTGTCTGTCTGTCTGTCTGTCTGTCTGTCTGTCTGTCTGTCTGTCTGTCTGTCTGTCTGTCTGTCTGTCTGTCTGTCTGTCTATCTATCTATTTAAAGGGGAAAATGAAGATCTTAATATCAAATATAACATTTGGTACATGTAAGGTTTGTAGAATCAGTCTATCTAACATGAGCCAATGAATTTTCATGGATACGGATATATTAAAATTGTTGACAATGCTGTAAAGACCATGCCAAGAAATTGAATGAATGTTTATGCCTATATTTGCCAAATACTGATTTATTACAATTATCATTATGTCACGTTTTAACCTTGGTGACTATTCTTGTCCTAAAATATCCTACATATACATAAACCGTATTTGCTGACATATTGGCTTAGACAACATTAATAGTTTGTAATATTATATCGGTACATAACATGTGCCAAATTAAATACATATTCAACCACTGATTGACTTTATTATCTCATTACAGTAACCGTTATTTCCGAAGTGGTTTCCTGATCGACAAGAGGTCGACGACGTCATGACCGCAGAATTATTACTGTAGACATCAAACATCCAAACCATCAGGGTGTATGTGTTAAAATAATAAAATAATAAATTAAATCAATATTCAATTATTCAACTAGATATTACAGATAACTAGAAATCGACGACCAAAAATCACCAGTTTTAAAAAACATCCTAAACTAAATGTCACATTATAAGTAAGTTTCTTGTAAGTGGTGTTTCTTTTACTATCAAGGTGTTTATTTTTAAAGATTACATCTGAGTATTGTTAAAGATTACATAGCCTGTTTTAGTAATATAGCAGCATTCAAAAATTGCATGCTGGAGGTAAATGAATGAAAACGTTACACAAACAATGAAGTGTTTGTTACAATTTCATGTCATGTACACAATTAAAAGTTATATTAAATTAAGAACACGTTTTGAAGACATTGTATAGATGAAAAATTTGTATAAGTTGCATTATGTTTCAACGTATAGGAAATGTGTGACACCATGTTAATGTTTAAAATTGCAACTTGCTTTACCTTAATCTTGGACCTGTCAAGCTGTAAACTGCTTGTGTATTACTATTACTATTGTTATTATTATTATTATTATTATTATTATTATTATTATTATTATTATTATTATCATTATTATTATTATTATTAGTAGTAGTAGTAGTAGTAGTAGTAGTAGTAGTATTAGTATCATTATTATTATTATTAGTAGTAGTAGTAGTAGTAGAAGTAGTAGTAGTAGTAGTAGTAGTAGTAGTAGTAGTAGTAGTAGTAGTTGTAGTAGTTGTATTTTTATTTTATTTTTTTTAATTATTATTATTATTACTATCATTATTATTATTATTGGTGGTGGTGGTTGTGGTGAAGGTGTTGTTGTTATTATTTGTATCATAATATTATTATGACGTGAACTGCAATACACTGTCTCATCTACGGCCAATATTGTGAACAATGTTTTGCTTTAAGATACATAATACTTCAAACATTGTTGTGCATAAGGATACATTATACTTTAAACATTGTTGTGCATAAATATACATTATACTTTAAACATTGCTGTGCATAAGGATACATTATACTTTAAACATTGTTGTGCATAAGGATACTTTATACTTAAACAGTGTTGTGCATAAGGATACATTATACTTTAAACATTGTAGTGCATAATGATACATTAAACGTAAATCACTGTTGTGCATAAGGATACATCATACTTTAAACATTGTAGTGCATAAAGATACATCATACTTTAAACATTGTAATGCATTAGGATACATTATACTTTAAACATTGTTGTGCATAAGGATACATTATAATTTAAACATTGTTGTGCATATGAATACTTTTGGTTTAACCTTTATAAGATGGTAATATTTACAAATCAGTACTGTCAGAGTTTTAAACTTATGTTGCAACTTTCAAACTCTTTGTAATAGTTATTAACAGTCTTTAATAAATGCAGAGAATTCGAATAACGTTATGTAAAATCAACTACAAAGCTGTAAAGCTATGTTTAGCGATATGCACTATTGTGTATAACAGTTTACCTGTAAATTATAAGAAAGAAAGTGTTAATATTTTTATGTATATAATATATTTTTACTCGCCTTTTATACCAATGACAAGTATATGTGCAGCATCTTAATTCTTCTATTATTAAACATATACATCTTTATATAAACGTAGGATAAACATTATGAGTGATTTTATTGCACTTGTGAATTTACTGGTGGCTGGTTTCGTTCCAATCAAATTATATATAATAATATATTTTATATATATATATATATATATATATATATATATATATATATATATATATATATATATATATATATATATATATATATATATATATATATATATATATATATCAATGCCATGTTGAAGATAAAACTAGTATAACCATGTTTGTGTATACTATTGTTTTTGTGTTAGCGAACTGATAAAATGAACGGAGATTTATTAATTACTTTAATAGAAGCATTCAAATAAAGTGAACAATAATAACTTAAATTGACATTTACATTTACTCGTATAATATTATCACGTGTATGTAGACATTTTGTATTTAAATATTACTTATAATCATGTGTTTAAAATCATGTGTGTGTGTGTTCATTTTTGAAAATGTGTAGTACTCTAAGAGCCTATTATTTGCACTGTTTTTTCATAAGTTATGTTTGTCCTTTTTGTCCTAATCATCCTCTTGCATCCTCTTGTATGTTATTGTTTATGTTAATGGTAGTGAAGTGTTGTAAACTTGCATTTATTTTTTTTAGTAGAAGCACTTGTTATAAATCTCCTCACTGTTTGGTTTGTCTCATTTTGGTATGGTTCGGACGATTATTGACCGATACAAATAATATAAATAAATTACATAACTGATAAAATGTGAAACAATACTTCTACCGCGATGAATCTGTAGCAAATGTCATAACATAGCTGACTTCAAGCGAACTCACAAAAGAGATTAAAGTAATATAGATGATGGACAGGTAAAGTTAAGTATGCCACGCCACAGTTTATGTACTAGACAGATCAATTTAATTCTAAAAAGTGTTTAAATGAGAGCAATACAAGATATCGCCACAATATGGTTAACCCTTTTTTATGCATTTATATAGGAAACATATGTTTAAAAATCACTGTCTGGACATAACCGATAAAAGTATGTAAACGTTCTTAACTTATGTGTCTTATGTGTCAATAGTAAGTAGATGTTAAATATATATTAAATTCTTCGATCAAACCTAGTTATACGTATTTTATTATGTTTATACCTATTTTGCTACATTTGGAAAACAGAACATTATCAGTTCTTTAAGTGTTTTGCTTACTCTTCATTATGTTTTTATTACAATAATAGTGTATGGTCTTTAATAAACTGTACATTTTGTGAACATAACAGTCGGACTATTAACATGCTGTTCATAATCGGGTTTGATAATAAAATAACAGTACTATCATTGCTTAACCAGGTTTTTATTATGATTAAGGCATTTGTATACGATTACGAGTACGATTTTTAACCCAATTAAAAATTTCAAGTGGTCAAACGGATAAAGGACGTATAAACATGTTTATACCTAATATACCAATTTATTATTTAACATTCAATTTATTTACATATTTACAACCTGTTAAAACAAATTTAGTATATCACTTTCAACATACAAATTAAACACAAATAGTCGATCAAAGTGCTTCTCTGGTAAAATGGGAGTGATTTGTTTTAGTCTTTAAACAGAATATGTTCGGATTTTGGTTCAACGTGCAAATTGGAAAAAAAGAGAAACTAAGTCATTGGTTCCTTATTTTTTATAGACTTCTGCACTTGACTTATAATAAATTGATTTGTTTTATGTGTTGCTGTTTGTTTGTTTTTAATGTCTTTCTTGACTTATGAGTTGATTACATAAAATGTTATTTGCTAATGTGTGTCTCAATTTGTGTAAAGATTTTAACAATAGTGCCTAAATAAATAGTATCGTAAACATACATGTTTGTTTATGTTTATTTTCTTCACTCCTTCAACAAATGCTACCTTAACTGAGGTGGCATTCGTGTAGTTGTGCTGTTGTTGTTTTTTAATTTGAGCTTTTTTGCCATTTATTGACAGGCATTTTTCTAATAGGTAAATAAGGTCCTATCAACATTTCCACAAATATGGAAATTTAATCTCTAACCAACGAATGAACATCAAAATCATATATTGAAGAATCGCACTCTGGAATAATAATGAAACAGAAGATTTCAACTCTACGACAAATTGTAAATCACACGTTTGTCTTATGACACCTCATTGAACAATTACACTCGCACTCATGTCCATAAAAACCAACAACACATCCTTTACTGCACACTTCTGTGATTACATTCCCTTGCTTGAAAATTATGTGAACATGCTCTTTTACATTGACGTCCATTATAGCTAAGTTTAGACCTTACACACTATTTATAATCATCAGCATTCTCGCACATACATGTCAAGCTTTATTTCAAAATGCTCTAGTTACAATATCATCGTTTGGTTTTGGCCATTGATTAGAGTAATATTCAGTTTAGTATAAGTTATCTTTCTTGAAAAACTAGTCTTGCAAATGTGTATTTTTATAGGTAAGAATGTCGACTTAGAGTAATACAATTTTAAAGTTAATTTAAAGCATAAAACTGTAAAAATCGTACATGTCCGAGCAAGGTTAAACGCCCTGATGATAAGCATACGGTTATAAATAATAATCATATCAAAGCCCATGACAGTATCCATCAGCACTCTAGCCCTCCATTGAAAAGACTGTGTGTTAACCATTCCAATGACATAGCTTTCTCGATGCCTTTTTTGGAAACAACATGTCCCGGAGAATAATGCCTTCTGCAGTTACATTGACAGTGTTGTTCGATCCACTAATAAACATGTATCCCATGTCGCCCATGGTAACACCATATGCTTTAGATAGACCAAGGTCGTTATAAGTATGTCTGAACATATCCCTGCTGTCTCTACTAAGGCATGTCAGTGTCGGCGCCGTAACTGCTGTCTCCTCTTTCATTCATTTGATTTTGGAAAACATGATATCCTATTAAAGTTTAAATTTCAGCTCGTGAACATGCAGATTCCTGCAATCTTCAGTAAACAATTCTCCGCCATGGTAGGTAAGTGTCATGACCTAGCTTGTAGAAATCAGTTTGTCGACGTGGGAGATAACATTGACAATGTAAGAACCATAGCCTGTGGCACTCTACAATAAACAAAATCGGGCTAAAAAGTGCGTAAAAAGTAAACACTTGTATACTTTCTTTTTATATTGCATGTTTTTTCTTTAAGTCCAAACATATATAGTAATTAGTAAATTAGTAAATAGTGTCCTTGTGATAGTTTTCTTACTAAACCAAGGTCTGCACCAGAAAAGTGGAACCCATTTATTTGTTTATGTTTATTTTCAAATAAATGTAAATATACTCGTGGAAACACATCGGCTGGACTTCTCTACATGATTTGTTTTTACTTCATTTCAAATACAAGACTTCTTACAGGTTTCGCTAAAAGTATTCTGTCACTCTGTTTGTCATTAAAAGTGTATGTGAATTATTTGTCAAACATTGGATTCTTTTGTCATTTGAAACAATCATAAGTATGGTCAAGTGGCGTTATTGTTATTTGTAATAAGTCACTCGTTTGACTGAATGTAATAAGATAGATTTTAGGGCTAGGCTATTTGTTCGGTAGATCTTTGAGATCTGAGTCAACTCTTTATGAATGTTGAACACACTTAACATATATCGGTCCATGGCATAGTAGTGTGCGACTGTGTTAGTGATTGGGTCGACACATTGGGTCAAGTCATCTAGGCAAGAGCGGTCGCGAATATGACATTCTTTAACATCCTTTATTATATTTGTCTGGCTCATGTTGGTACAGCTGGCAGTATACAGTTCCGGTTCAACCACAAGCACATCACTTAATGGTTGTCGAATAAAGCAGTATTTACATCTAAAGAGACGGTATAAATTTTGACTGTCATTATTTTAATCGTTATGTTTTATTATTATTATTATTATTATTATTATTATTATTATTATTATTTTATTTTTATTTTTATTATTATTATTATTATTATTATTATTATTATTATTATTATTATTATTATTATTATTATTATTATTTATATTATTATTTATATTATTATTAATATTATTATTATTATTATTATAATTATTATTATTATTATTATTATTATTATTATTATTATTATTATTATTATTATCGTTATTATTAGCATTATTATTAGCATTAGCATTATTATTAGCATTATTATTAGCATTATTATTAGCATTATTACTATTAACATTATTATTAGCATTATTATTAGCATTATTATTATTAGCATTAGTATTAGCATTATTAGCATTAGCATTAGCATTATTATTATTAGCATTATTATTATTAGCATTATTATTATTAGCATTATTATTATTATTATTATTATTATTATTATTATTATTATTATTATTATTATTATTATTATTAGCATTATTAGCATTATTATTATTAGCATTATTATTAGCATTATTATTATTAGCATTATTATTAGCATTATTAGCATTATTGTTAGCATTGTTGTTAATATTATTATTATATAACATATCTCACTTGTAGGGACAATATCAACATAAAGGGGATATCATTTAGATGTTAATTAAACATATCTCAAGTGTAGAGACAATGTATGCATAAATGGAATGTCGGTAAGATATAAATTAAAGATATCTCATGTGTAGAGACAATACCAACATAAATGGAATATCAGTGAGATATAAATTAAACATATCTCATGTGTAGACACAATATCAACATAAATGGGAGTTCGCTTAGATGTCAGTTAAACACATCTCACATGTAGACGCAATATCAACATCAATAGAAATTCACTGTGATGTAAATTAGACATATCTCACGTGTAGACGCAATATCAACATCAATGGGAGTTCACTGTGATGTAAATTAGACATATCTCACGTGAAGTGATGATGTCACACTAAAGGGAGATTACTCTGATTTGAATCATACGCAGCAAACTGGTAGTGATTGTCTCGACAACAAAGATCATTGTTGTATAAATTTCATGCATAACAATACTTATCTCAACAAGTGTCACTTCTTGCGATGTTTCCATGTTAAATTAGTCATAAACAAATTAGTGCATAACAAAAACATGCCCTAAAGCAAACAGGACACAACTATTTATTTAAAGTCAGTATTTTAAACAACATACAAAAACATTCGCTATGAATAGCTATTGAATGACATAAGGTAGTTGTGGAACTGAACCAATCTGACAGAAATAAGTGTAAAATTATTATAACCCAAACGTCTGTGTTTTCTTTGAATGTCAAGTGCATGATAAAATATGCTCCTTCAGACAGTCGGTGAATTTGCTAAGAACTTTCACACGTTCCACTGGGACCCGATTTCTGCTCCCATACGGGAAGTATTGATTTCAAAAGTCTGTTCAGAGCAGCACGTTGGTGTGAGAGAATAGCACTGTTTGTCTTCCTACTGAGATATGTTTTGTAATCAATATAGAAACACCAGAAACAATCGAAACGTGTTCAATCGGCCCTAGAGCCGACACAGTGGAGCGACAATATGCAGCAGACTGACGTGCAATGGAACTAGTGATACGAATAGAGGTATGTTGCTCGTAAATAATCATGGGTTTTTAAACAGCGTTTTATGTAAATGGGATACATATAGATAAGCGGTGTGTTTTATTGGAGTTAATGTTTTATTAGTATATAATAATTTATTTTAGTAAAGTATTAGTATTAAATCACGTTGGCTTCGATGGAGTGTGTATACTTGTGCAATTAGTGAGGTTTTTAGTAATTATATTAAATTGTTCAAATATTCTCTGATAAGAATAAATGACTTAAGATCATGTTTATAAACTATGATGCAATACTTACAGGTTCTTGTCATATTCGTATTCTTAATCAAAACAATGTTACCTGTGAAGTGTTGCGGTTGTAAAAACTCTTTCTGGGCTTGTTATCTAGGCTGTCATTTTATTATGGATCTGGATTGTTACGTGTTTTGTTCGTTGACGCACATTTGTTCTCCAATACACTTACACTTGTCTTTGGTATAAGTATTTAAATTTTTTCAATCAGGAATATTATTTAGCTAGTCTAATAAAATTAATACTTATCTCCTCATCCAATTTTAATGTGGACATTTTTATTTTTAACTACATCACTGCATTTGTTGTAAGACGCCATTACAGGCATCTAAGTAGACCTGGACTGTTTTGTCTCATTTTCTTATTTTCATCATTCTAGTTTTTGTGTATGCAACAGCTACCATCCAAAGTGTCCCCAGCCTTAAATATTCTATCTTTGTTTTGAATTAACAAAATAAAATTACACAAAAACGGTCAAATTTTTATTCCTGTTTCAAAATTATTTTTTTTTTAAATTAAATAAAATTTAACCTATCAGAAAATTTAAATAATAATAATTATAATATACATAAACAATTAAACTAGAGTTATCAATCGGTATTTCTTTTCCGGCATCATGTTTGATGTGTTGTATTTATCGGATATGTGATACGAGTTCTATCTACATACCATTTGGGATCAATACCAAACCAATTACAGATAATTATGATTTAAACTAATTAACTTCGATCACAAGTGGCAACAAAATACTTCCATGCTAAATAATTTATGCAAACTACATAAAGTGTTGTCTTTTCCTTATAAATATGCATAGATATATGACTCGAATATGTGAAGATGCCTCGATGGCGAATCCATATCCTGTTATATATTGTATTACATGCCTTCGACTCTTTTACTGATTGATTTTCAATCAATGCTGCTTCGAATAATACGATGTGGGCTTTCCTCGGTAAAGGGATGGGATGGGATTAGCCGGCAGTTGTGCCGATACAGTGCAGCGACATTTATGTCATTATAGTACAGGGGTACTTATGAGGTACGCAATTAACAGATGTAAGATGAAACAGTTGTGTATGGCAGATTGGTAAATACTGGTACATTCATGATGTTTTTGAACTAACGAGCAGTAACTAGTGTCAATAAAGCGCTCCACAAATTTGCTTTAAACACCCCGTCGTCCTTTTGCCGACTGACGGTTCAATGCGGTAACTGCAGGTTTGTTTTTTTTTGGTTTTTTTTGTCTGTGGTATGTCTCGTCTCTGTGTTTTTATCACTTTTACATTCATCCTATTTGCCTTTGTCTGGAGCTAGCTTAGATTTAAATATCTGTGGTAATTCTTATAAGCCATTTTCTTATTTTCC
Source organism: Sinonovacula constricta (assembly GCA_007844125.1). Taxonomy (NCBI): domain Eukaryota; kingdom Metazoa; phylum Mollusca; class Bivalvia; order Cardiida; family Solecurtidae; genus Sinonovacula; species Sinonovacula constricta. The sequence goes on from CM017570.1 coordinate 49,296,035, forward strand.
TATTATTCAACGAACCTCAAACTAAAAGAAGTCAACACAGAATACGTTTTAGTATGAATTTATAGGTATTTTTATTATATCAAATGATGACTTAGGCCAATAAATCTATCTATCTGGGATAATGCGTGTTTTATGGCGGCAATGCGTTTGATATTTAATCATAGTATACAAATTATATCAAATCGATAAAGCATGTCATTTATAATGTTGTTTAAAGACAAATGTTTAAGTAAACATTATTTCAACTACCACCACCACACCATCATTATTATCATCAACATCGTCCTCATCATCAACATCATCATCATCATCATCATCATCATCATCATCATCATCATCATCATCATCATCATCATTATCATCATCATCATTATCATCATAAACATAATCATAGTCATCATCATCATCGTTGTCGTCGTCGTCCTCATTATCATCATCGCCATCATCATCATCATCATCACCATCATCATCATCATAATCATCAACAACAACAACAATACTAGTAATCGTAGTAGTAGTAGAAGTAATAATAGTAGTAGCAGTAGAGCAGTAGTAGTAGTCGTCGTAGTAGTAGAAGTAGTAGCAGCAGCAGTAGTAGTAAAGTAGTAGTAGTAAAAGTAGTAGTAGTTATATCCAGACTGATGTAGCTACAATGTCTAGATCTGAAATAAGACTTTATAAAGAACTGTAACATTAGTTAATATCAAGAGGTAAATAATCATATATGGTTGATATTTAATGCTAAAAGTAAGTACACTTGCACTATAATCACATGTTGATTAAGTGGCTCTCCAGAGGTATGTTATGTACAGCGCATCTTAACATGGGAATTTATTAAAAATAATAAAACCGAATTTGAACATAATCAAATATGTTTTTAAACATGTCTCGTAAATCTCGTAAAGCTGTTTACATTTACTTACACGATTAAAGTCGCAGATTCAACAAGTAATTTTTTAAACTTTTTTTTTGCCATGTTGATTTGCTACACTTTGCTACAATGATTTACGGGTATTAAAAAAAGAGCCACAGTAAAGTCCCGCCCATATATTAAACAAAGGAAGGGAATTGCACGCGAGCCACAAGGCAGTTTATTAGAAAATGAACATTATTTGAAGCTATACTTCATTGCAGTGATAAACATTGAAATCAAAATACCAAGTTTTGAATATATATTAAACAATGTCCCCTCTATATCTCAATCTTTTCAGATCTGTTTTCTTTTAAACTATAAACAATTTTTAAAACATCTCATTTTAAAAGAACAAGTTACAAAATTAAAAAAGGCATATACATGTACCAATTTGAAGCAAGAAGACTGACTAATCGACAGTTATGTACCTTATTAACTATTCTCTGGAACCCGCACAATCAAAGAACGTAATTCTTGAACACGTCGTCACTTGTTTACATTTTTAAATCAGTCATTTCACATGATTATTAGGTATTAATGCTCGAGAATAACAATTGACGAAAATGATGCAGATTCAAACATTGGTTATTCTATTAATATGTAATTGAGAATAGGTCCTATAAAATTACCACATATATTTAAAACTAAATCATCTCTAGACAAAGGCAAAGGCGGTATATGTATAAATGAAAACAACACAAAGAGACGAGGCATAACACACAAAAATAAAAAGCCACCAGTTACCGCCTTGGAACGGTCAGTCAGCAAAAGTGCCGACTGGGCTTCTTAAACCTTGTTTGTGGAGCGCTCCAAACTCGCATTTCTTTGAGGTTTTTATCAGACAGTGTAAATAAAAATATCCCATCAAGTGAGACAACTAACAGTTAGCACCTGCATTGGGAGTTAAAACTAATGAAATAAACTAACTTGTTTTGTGTTTTTAATACATCGCAGCAACCAATTATGATCATTATTGCGACGTCCAGCTATTTGGCCGAGGAAGACCCAAAGACAAATGTCTGGGTAAAACCACCGGCGCACCGCAAGTCAGCTGGAAGACCTTCCCATATTAAGTCCTTCGCCCCGACCGGGAAAATGAACTATATACAGACAAAATAACTGGTAATATAATAAACTATCAACAAATGTACAATATGTACAGTAAATAAACGCCTCGGCAACCTAAAAGTTGCCAAGTAAACGGTTCAGTGAAACTTCCATCAAGGTGGAGAAACGATAGTGTCTCACTTTAATGGGATATTTCTATAATTTACACTGTTTGTTTATTTGTTAGGGGCTTCTTCAGAAAAGGCGGGCAGAATAACTGTAGGGGTTGACCAACGAATCTGACAGTAGAATAACTGTGGGAGTTGACCCACGAACCTGACAGTAAAATAACTGTAGGAGTTGAAACACGAATCTGACAGTGGAATAACTATAGGAGTTGACCAACGCATCTGGCAGTAGAATAACTGTGAGAGGTGACTCACGCATCTGACAGTGTCTGTGGGAGTTTACCCACGCGTGTGACAGGAGAATAACTGTGGGAGATGACCTACGACATGTCGAGAATATGGTTTAACTGGCTCTATCGGTCGGCCAATTAGGATGACAAGTCGCTTGTAATCGGTTGTTAGTTCCTACAAAAAGCTTTCCTAATGTACAAAATGTTTTATTGTAAGTGTCAAATGTTTAAATATGCATTAGAACACATGTTCCTGAACAGCTTTCCATTAAGATGAAGGCAGGAAATACTAAACGAATAAAGCAAAAGGAACCAGAATTTCTTGTCGTGTTATTTGCTGTTTCAATGTCGGAAACTTCGGAAATACAAACGAAAATATGCGTTTTATGACCAGCGTCAATGGTTTATGTTTTTAACTATTTGAAACGTACTGAAGCCAACGAGTCTGACAAGGGTGGTTAAACGTGTTTTGCGTAGCGTTTCATTCTTGTCCATTTTTACAGCACGCCAGCATAACAATGAGATTTTTTCTGATGCGTCTTAAAAAAAGCAAATTAATTTCGCTACTCTAAAAAACAGGCCAAAACCACATTTTCTAAACTATCGATAGGTGTTCCCAGCTGCTTTTTGTGATTTAATATTTAAAGCAACATTTAAAACACCTCCATCATACAATTATACTATTTCAGTTATGACCTTTCATTTCCACTTTCAGGTGAAACAATCCGGTTGTCTCAAAGCTCATCCCTGCTGTAATGCTTCCAACCGTGAAACGTAATCACCACAATAAGATTACTGGATAAACAATAGCAGGTCTAATAAATATAAATATAAGCGACGATATCGATGGACACACACGACAGTGAGGAAATACTCCCTAGAGAGAAAGAGAAAGCATTGCGAATACCACTGTTATCAATAATGCACAAAATGCCAATAAATACAACAGCTGGAAAGAGTCAGTACGACACAGCCGAAGCCTTTAAATAAATAACCGACTGTGTCTCTTTTGCTGTTAACAAATGTCAACTCTCATTCCAGGGAACCATAAATAATTTTGCTGAAAGCTGAAACACAGTTGGGTTATCAATATAAGAGATACAGGCAATTATGAAACGGCTGTTTTACGGATTGATCATTGCAGCATTATCGCTTTTACTCATCTTGTTGAACAAGTTTCCAACGCACCTTGACAGAAAGAGGTTTCGAAATTTGTCTTTTATCGCAAGAATTAAAAATATGACGTCGTTTTCGCTTACGCGGGATTCGCATGACGTTAAAAGTTGTATTGGCGATCCAAACACAAACTTGACATCACTTATACTAAATAGAACAATATACACCACAAAATCCGAGTGGCACTTAATTAAACAGCGTTGTCGCCACTTTATGATGCACGGATTTGATGTTGGTCGTACGGGCAACCATTTGTTTCAAATCGCTTCGCTTATAGGGATTGCTTATCTACACGGATATATACCAATCATCAAGAAAACCCACCCTATAAATGAATTCTTTGATTTGCCGTTCGCTGTTGATGATATCAGCATGCACAACAACAAAGTATTAAGTGTTCCACAATGCGCAAGTTATGACAAACGCACTGAGGCAATTAGCCACGAACACAACTGGACACTTAAAGGATATTTTCAATCTTGGAAATATTTTAGCCACGTTGAGCATATCGTGAGAGAATCTTTCCGCATCAGAAGACGGTTTCTAGATGAGGCCAAAAACTTCCTGAAAAATGTATCAGTTATGGGCGTTGTAAATGTCGGTTTGCATGTTCGGAGAGGAGATATGCTGTACGGAGCTGAATCGGGATACAGTGTCGCTGATTTGAGTTTCATCGAAAGAGCTATGGAATTCTACCGCTTAAAATACGACAGCGTTCGATTTATCATCGTTAGCGATGGGATGGAATGGTGCAAAGAGCACATAAAAAGCGTGGATGTACTGTTCAGTCCTTTTCTTCATCCAATTTCAGATTTCGCGTTACTCTCGTTATGTGATCACGTGATAGTGACTTCCGGTACATTTGGATGGTGGGGAGCCTGGCTAGCCAATGGAACGACAGTTCATTTTAAAGGATATCCCAAGAAAGGGACATACCTCTATCGACAAACGAATTTGACGGAATATTACCCGAATTCTTGGATACGGCTTTAGCCGTCATAATACAAAAGGTTGATGTGTTTATTATCACACTGTACTAGAGTATCTTCATACGCCCAACTGTAAACTATCATATTATCAAAACGCCAGAATGTAACTCACGGTGATCGTGTGTTTGTGCAATTGGAGGTAAACATTACATGTCTTTGTGTCTTTTCTTATTCGGCTTTTATCTAAATTGAACACTTTCTCTTGATGAAGTACTTAGAATACAATGTTTTCACAAGGTTCATACAAGGAGTTCTCCTTATAAGGAGTTAATGCATAGTCATAGGTAACGAGTTTACACCCACGCGGGGCGGTATCAATTGTTTTCATTATATCTACTTTTTATATTTGGCTTATTAGAGTATGATTTTGTTATTCGTTTATTTTTTTAAAGAATGATTTTGTTCAACCACTTCGCTGAACACCTATTTCGTGTTTCCTATGCGAACACAGTATGTTATTACTATTATTATTATTATTATTATTATTATTATTATTATTATTATTATTGTTATTATTATTATTATTATTATTATTATTATTATTATTATTATTATTATTATTAAGAATTTATATCTTAAATGTACATATAACATGTCTACTTTGCTTATATTTCCCATTTTCGAAATGAAAGGAATATTGTAGTTAATTCCCTTGTGGGAAACTTTTTTCATTATTATTTTCATACTTTATATAAGGAATAAATATTTAATAAAAAAATAAATAAAAAAGCGCTCTGGGTTATAATTAATTTTTATTTCAATTAATAAGATTCCATTTTATGCGCGTGCATATTTTCAAAAGTTAAAACAGTGAAAAGAATCTTCATTTTTCTGTAGTAACTATATACCAAATATCTACCCACAGGGGAGGTAAGAATGTATTTTTTAAGATTATGTCCATTTACATACAAAAAGAAGGAATAATCATAGAGAGTTCTAACATCGTCAGCCCTCAGTTGTCATCCAAGTGAAAAGTTTTTAATCGCAAAAAATATCAGTTCAGAAAGTTGTCGTATCAGACTATATAGTTATCACATCGTGAGTTGCATTCTCATTAAATGTTTCGTCGATTGACACCACAACATACATATGTATATATACATATAAATCATCAAACCACTTTCCTAATTTCACCTTGGTGACTTTTGCTTGGCCTGGTCTCTGCAGCATTGTAGTGCAAGTATGAATGTAAATCCTTTTAATATATCCGTATGCATGAAAATTAGTTGGCTCATGTTAGATAGAATGATTTTACAAACCTTACATGTACCAAATGTTATATTTGATATTAAAATGTAATCTTCATTTTTCCCTTTAAAACTGTATTTTACATGTTTAAAACACATTGTTGATTGAGATTGTGTGATGTTGTTTTTTTTAATCCGGGTAATACAGTACTGAAATTAAGCACATTCCATGTTTTCTATTATCCCGTTGTGAAATTCGTAAACCTCCACTTCAAATTAAAATAGAAGTAGAGCCGATGGGTGTTATACTTGGTAATACCTATCTGAGCAATGGTTCTACGTGTCGACAATAATTGGTATCACGTGTTTCCCAATGATTGCCATTCAACACAATCAATCAATTAAACAAGGCGTCCTAGGTAAAGATTGCAATAACTTTTACTGTCCTAAACAGCCATCAACGGACCAGTGATCTTACTTTACTCATAGTGATTAACCATGGAGCCGTCCTGCTGAAGATACTGGTTCATCAAGAACAGCAGGTCTACCAAGTGTTCGTTTAACTTCGACTGAAAGAAAGAACTCTGGGCTATCACTGTTTCGTTGAGCTGCTGCAGATCTGCCGCCACCCCAGCAAGGAGACTTCTGCTCAAGTTGGTCATCTGGTCCATCAAAGTGACGGAGTTGTTTTGAATAGCCGTCAAATCTGTCCGGATAGTGGTCAGATCTCCTGTTGTCTTCTCCACAAATGTTTCGTTAATTGACGCCACGTGTTTCTTAACAATTGATACCTCCTTTCTTAGTTCTGTCACCTCGTCTTTGATTTCACCAACTTCTTTAGCAATTTCGGATCGCGTAACCTGTAAAGACAGAAAAAAACTTTAAGCGACATCAAATTTGGATTTCCTTTATGCAGTTGTTCAACCTCGTCTTTAGTTTGCCTCAACATTATTAGCAATGTAGGATCACGTGACCTGTTAAGGAGAGAGAGAGATAACAAATCTGATGTAATGAGTATTCTTAACAGTTTAATGACTCATCACAAATTTGTTCTTACTTTTCGCTTGGCTTGCATGTGAAATACCTTTGTTCTGTGCCTATTCGGAGTTTGGTATATGTTGCAATGCTCATAGGACTTTGTCATATATTCTTATTAGCAATCTCTAATAACATAGCCTCTGAAGCTGAAGATAAAGAAAGATGGAGAGGGTGTGGGAGAGGAGAGAGAGGGAGAGAGAGAGAAAGAAAGATAGAAAGAAAAAGAGAGGGAGAGAATTGAATCAATATCAACGTTGAAAAGGTAAAAAACAGTGAACTTAATTATCCTAAGAATAGTCATAAGCAACTGCTTGTTTGGATTTGTGTTTTCCTATCGGACTTTTGAAAATGATCTCAGACTGAGCCTACAGCTTATATAACCTCTTTCACTGCAATAAATGAGAAGTTTTTGTACTTCATTTTACATAAATCCTTGTTAAGTTTAGATTCTAGAAGATAATGCATGTTAAAATAAGAAATGTCATATGTGCATGAACTGAACTGAACTGCTGCTTTAAGAATGTTAAAATTACATGGAGGTACCAATAATAACAAGTGGAAATTCTACAATAATAAATCAACGACATTCAAAGAGCTGCACACGGGGCTGTCCAAAATATGAGAACTGTTTGGTGATTTTAAAAATATATCTAAACTCTAACATTTATAGTGAATATAAAACTGAATCGAATGAAAATCCTGATTTTTACATTGTTTAATTATCTTAATTAAAATCAACACCGGCCAATGTTAACGTCGATATTAACGTTTGTTAATTGGGTTTGTCGTCCCACCAACAATATTTCAGTTATCTGGAGACGGTGTCCACTTGAAGCAGATATGGTGCTGCCTGCCGTGAACACCTGGCATGATACCACATCCAGTCACATTATCCTGACAACGGGCCATTTAGTCGTGAAACTACAATAATATTTGCTTGAGCGTTAGCTAGGGAGTTATATCACTACCATTTTTGCGACTATGATATGTAGCGGCCCGAGATCGGACACGGGGCCTCCCGTATCTGGAGCCTACGCTCTACCGATTGCGCTACTAGGTCCGGTCGATATTACCGTTACTATAAAGTGTACAAACAACTCTAAAACACTTAAAGAAAGGGAAATGTCCTTACTATCAAACGGGGTTATATGTTTACGTTTATGTTGCAAAGATATAAGGTTGATAATACTTCTTGAAAGCAAAACTTTTTTACATTTAAAAAAGCAACAGAATTCGTAATACAATGGAAAACCGTCGATGAAAAACAAATGCAGGCAGATTTTCGTTATATGTTTATATGTAGTAACAGGCATCAATCCAATGAAATTAAAAGAAAAGAAAAGAAACGCCAATGGGAAACATGACTAAGAAGTGGGCGTTTTGTAACTGACACACAGACACACCCACCGACAGACACCGACAGACATAGACTGACACAGGCAGACACCGACAGACACCGACAAACACAGACAGACAGACACAGACACAGACCGACACTGACTGACACTGACTGACACCGACAGACACCGACATACACAGACTGACACAGACAGGCACATACACAGACAGACACAGACAGACACAGACTGACACAGACATAAAGCCACACAGACAGATAGGCAGGCAGCCTGCCTGTGCAGTAAGGCGAGCCGGCTCACAGTGACAAACACACATAGCCAGACAGTAAACAGATAAAGAAACAGTGACTGAGCGAGACTGAGCGAGACTGGGTGTGGGGGAACATAGATGGAGATCTGGAACAAATAGAGGCAGAGAGAAAGACAGCTAGATAAAGACCATTGTGCACCTTTAAGACGTTATGAATAGTCTCGTTTAGTTTCCCCAGCTGGTTGGTGGTACCTACAGTCACCTTTCTGTCTACATTCTCTAGAGCTGCGAGGACTTGTTGCATCTCAGAGGCAAGGTTTTTCTGACCTGATTAAAGACAGAGAAAATGAAAAGAAAGAAATGTCTAAGGCCAAATTTATAAACATCAATCAAGTAAAGACAGACAAATTAACCGAAGTTGCTTTGAACATAAAATCCTAAAATTGGAAGAAGAAATCGGCCTAATTATTTTACCCACTTTGAGAAGCAGACGATACAAAGGTTTATATGACTATCTGAACTATTCCCTTTGGTGCCAATTTGCAGAAAGAATGAATGTTCTATTAAATAGAAATTGGTTTATTGTGTTTGTCAGTCCATCAGAATCATTTCAATCAGTTATCTGGACACGGTGTTGCATTTACAGGAAGATATAAAACAATAATGCAAAACATTAATAAATTTTAAAAAGACAATACGTTATCTGACGAAGACAACACCGGATGTCCGATGAATACTTTCAATTAAAGTGAGCTGAAAATGTGAGCGAACAATTGGCCTTCATATGGACATAACACTTGCGACTCCACTTATATTGCACATTGTCTAAATGTATCAAGGAATTAATTTAATAACGCAACTAATTTTTTACGAAACTCACGTAAGAAATATTAAACGAATAGCAATCTTAAAGCCTTAAATTTAAATTGACACATGTACATAATAAAAAAAATATTTTCCCAAGGAAACATTTATGAAAAAAAATCATAAAGTGCTATAAAATACAATATTATTAGTAGTAAGTGGTGCTGTGTGACGTATGCACACTCCATGTCCGATGACACTCGGAACTCCTCGGAAAATTCCGTCCTCAGGACAATAATCCCTTGGAGCAATGATACTTACAGAAATCACGATCGTTTTGTTCGCCGGAAGTCGGAAAAAGAATATGTCTAAAATGTAGTTCGCCCAAAACATAAACAATGACATCATTTGACACCTGTGTATCTGCTGCGCTGAGCTAATTAAAATTGGATGATTTAAAGTTGAAGCAGCCACAAAGTGAAATTTTACAGGCATCGTACTATAGTGAGCTGTCATCCAAGCTGCCATCTTTGTTTGACGTCTGTCTCAAAAGAAGTCCGATTTAGGGAAATGGCCGAGGTCATCCGACTACCTACATACATCCGAGAGATAATTCGTGAATTATCCGAGGTGTTCCGATTGATTGTATTTAGTTACCAATGCATTTATCTATCCAATGTTTTTATTGTACCCGTTTCAGATAGTTATATATATTTACTGTAATGTTGTTTTTAAATTGTATTTTTGTTCAGTTATCTCTACGTTGTTATGTTGTTGTTGTTGTTGTTGTTTTCGGTTTCCAGTTAGCTTGTCTCTATGAA